>OZ024915.1:14787421-14984921 GCA_964017125.1 Flabesymbios commensalis | reverse complement strand
GTGCCCGGGAATTAGGAATTCGTTAGTGGGAGTGTAGTTTCATTCCACACATTGCTCTCCGAAGCCAACGTAACGACACACAGTTTAAAGCGGCTGAGCTCTAGCTACGACAGTGCACATATTTCGATAATTTATTATTTTGCCCAATTGAAGTTGTGTGTCTCTACCGCAACATTTAATCTCCGGGGGAGGGGGGTGGGGAATTGGATTATTTTTTAAATAAAAAAATTCCGGACATGCTTTGCATGAAACAAATAATTAGATCTCAAGAACTGCTCTATATAAATTTTAATTATGTAATTATGTATTTAAATTTGAAAATTGTCAGCGCGCCGCCAAGCCGGGTAGACATGTATAATACTCCAGTCGTATTTGGAGATTTAAAGTAGACCTCTTATTATGAATGTCTTTGATAATGGCAATGATACTGACGGCATGACTGTTCGTCAGTGTATGTCGCCCGGCAGTCTATGACCCCATCACATCTCTTAGACGCCAGCACACAGTAACTGTTACGACATTTCAGCAATCCTGGTCCACAGGTAGCATTCTCTGTAACAGCAAACAAACGAAAATAAAAAAGACCTATTGTGATAACATAGACCAGAAATAAAATTCTCAAAATCATTTTCAGAAAAAAATAGTAGCCAGCAAATACAAAACATTTGTATAATATTTATACAATGTGGGACCAACGTCGTAGACGTTGGGCCGACGTTGTATAAATGGTATACAAATGTTCTGTGTTTTCTGGGATATCAGTCTTTAATATGGATAAGTACAGATTGAAAAAGAATTTTGTGCATTCGCATTTTATGTAAATTGTGTTTGCCAAGTTATTTACTATATATGTAAATAAAAAAATAAAAAATATTATATATAATATATATATATATTATAACAACATATCAATATATATAAAATAAAAATGGTAAATAAACTCTATGCCTAAATAGATTTTTATGATGATTTCAAATTAAAAACCTTCGGTTTACAAATGTATACGCTTTAAGGATTAAATGAGATGACTTGGAGTCATAACTGATCCAACAAACACGATATAATGATCCACTATTGTTTCAAAGTTGGTCCACAGTCTACGATGCTAGATCTTCTACTTACTGCAGTTAAGGAGATGACTTTGGTCGGCACATCCCACCGCCCTGCCGTTCATCCGGGTACCTTGAAGACATACTTCATGTAACGGGACACACTGCCCACTCATACACCGGAACTCATCAGATTCACACACTTCCGAAACAGCTGAAAGAAATATCCAAAAACCATCGTTTAATTCATTAACCCTTTAGACCCTCACGATGCACTAAAGCATCATTTTACATCCCTGAAAACAGACTTAATTTTCAATAACTAGGGGTTTTAGAACGAAAATTTCCATGAAACTGGCTTACCAATACATCGTAATTTTCTTTAATTTTTCACCCACTTCAAATCATCTTTATTCACTACAAGTCGAGAATTGCAACAGCAATTCGCAGCTTGTACTGGATGAATATGACATTGGTGAACTGGGGCTTGAAAGGGTTAAGAGAAAAGGTAGAGTGTAAAAGGAGATGGTATAGTCTTTTAGCCTCTGCTGTCGACTTTACATTTACCCCGTGGTCACGGAACCTGTTCAACACTGTAACCATTTGTATGTTATTCTGTGAAACGCAGTGACGTCACTGGAAACCATTTTTAATGGCTACTCGGTGAAAATAATCTTATATATGACCCCTCCCTCATACTACATTGTATTAGCTAGCTCGGTGAAAACATTGGAGGTCAAGGCTATTGAGTTTCACAGAATAGGAAATTATGGTACAGAAATGTAGCTTAACCCTTACAACGCTGGATTATTTTTTTTTAATCATGGAGATTAAAGGGTTTTTTCAATTTAAAATCATCAGAAATGTCTTAGTTATCTCTTGTCGGTTCATTTGAATATAATACGGTCATCACAATATTTTCATTCTTTCAGTGCGGGGACCGTCTTTATACGTCAGAATCTGACGTCCTGACGTATAAAGACGCTCCCGCGCTGAAAGGGTTAATAAGGACACATCGGCTCCGAGAAGACGATATGTGATATCAGTGGTTTCGAAGTTTCGAAAGAAATTTCGGGGTTTCGAAGGAAATTTGGTTGGCCACCCGACGAAAAAATAAAAATGTAGGTGTCAATGAATGCTTTTTTAGTCTCGTCAGCTAATTATATGGAGTGTTGGCACTCTACATTTACAAGAGTAGTGCCTCAACCTGCGGCCCTACCCTGGGGAATTTAGAGTTTCAAATACTGATATTTTGGCCATTTTGATCGATGATTAGGCACCTTTTTTGGAAAAGGGAGTAAGGACTCCTTTGTCCTCCCCCCTCTGGATCCGCGATATGTTGCCTTGAGAAAAAACACATAATTCATATGACTCTAATGTCCACGCGTTGTAAGCTTCGTAAGTTTTCTGTCAATATATGTTTTCCATTTTCTGATGAAATTTCTGTTACAATATTTGACAACAGGAAATGACATTTTTATCTAAAAATGGTTTAACTATTATAATTTACTTACGGCACTTGGTTTCGTCACTTCCATCCAGGCAATCCCTGACGTAATCACACCAGCGGTCCTGTGGTAAACACTGCCCTGTATCACACTGATGGTGACCTTCTGCACACTGAAAGTCACCTGAAAAATACCAATATCAATCATAGTCAGGGCCCATTTTTCAAAAAGAGGCATTTTTAAAGTTTGTAAGGCATTTCTTAGTAGAATTTGTCATGTAGTTGTTTTCACACAATTGGGATATGCTGATTCCAAATCTGCCCAATGCCAAGCTCTATTTTTAGTTTTTCCTTTTTGCATAACAAAATGGCCGCCAAAATAGCAGATAAAGTCTCAATTATCATGATTATACATCACGTCTGGGTGCACATCGGACACACAAATTTGACTTTCGAGAGACCTGGTCAACTATCAAGTAAAAAATCCAAGATGGCCGCCAATAATACAGGAAGTACCATAACGTTTTTTCTAAAAGTCATAAAAAGTTGTTTTTGGTGACTAAAGAAATGTTTTTAATACCAATAAATCTAGTACAATACAGTAATAACCTCTAACTTTTATATAACATGTAGTTTCAGGGAAAAATCCAAGATGGCCGCCAATTATACAGCAAGTACTATAACCATTTTTCTAAATGTCGTAGGAAGCTATTTTTGGCGCTTAAATAGTTTTTTGATACAAAGAAATTATACAGCATCAAAAAACTCAACTTCGATCATGTTACATGTAGTTACGAGGAATGCAAAAAATATGATTATTTAAAAACAACACATTAACTATGAGGAAATTGCACAAAAATAGCATGTGTTACTTTCATCACTATAGCTATACATGGGCTTGCTGTGTATATCTCAGATTTTCATGAATGCCATCATCTAGCATAATGATAATGCTAGAATAGTCACCCTCATCAATATATTGATCATATATTTGAGCAACTTCAGAATTGATGTAGCGACTCCTTAATAAGACGCCATTACTTTCTCGTGGTCCTAATTCACACTTAATCAAACTAAATGTGATAGTTCTTCAGGTTGAGCAGGAAGCTTTTACACGAGAACTAGTTGCAGTTGTCCATCAATGAAGCTCCGACCTCAATCTCATAGATGTTTATAATATTGTTATCTGGCCAGAGCTGTATTTATTGCTAAACAGGCCTAAAATACAACGGAAACAATATATCCACTTTTTGTGGCAGGGGTTATTGAAATACTCCAATTGGCTTAAGCTCTAGTTCTGGATGTTTATGAATTAATTTAAAATGTCTTTCTTTTAGAATTGATGTGCTGGTGTTGTGGAAATGAAATTAATCGGGCTTTAGGCCACCTTTGTGGACATATAGGCTAAACTGGGCCAGGAGAACCTCCTGAGGATGGTGAGATGATTGAGATGACACTGTCCTCCAGACACAGGATTCGAAATTCGAGCTCTGGCGGTCTGAGGCCGAGCACGCTACCTCTCGGTCACGGAGGCTCCCCACAATACTGACTTTCACACGTGGATTGTGAAGAAACATTTTTGTTTCTTTCAAACCGCCGAGACCGGGAACAGAACCCCGGACTCTCGCGTGAAAGGCAGCGGTGCTAACCACTACCCTAGGGCCCCCGCCCTGTGGTGTTGTGGAAGCCATTGAGACGGTTGAATGGTACGGTAAATATCACCAGCTAGGCATTGCTATGATGGGAACGTTTCGAAAGCAGAATGAGCAATTTTACATCAGCTCCTACGACTACCACATTGTCAGTATCTGACAGTTTGATTGCCGTAATAACATTTAACGTCCCATCATGTACCTCAGTATTTTTCACACTTATATACCAGTGTTCATTGAATAGATGAATAACATTGTTCTTTACCAAAAGTGGTGAATTTTAACATTGAACTGAAACTGTATCGCCCTCCTCCTTGATTCTGTACGTTATATGTTATATATTCATTTGAGATAACATCGCAGTGTGCATGGAAATGTGGATTATTAGATGATCAATGTTTATCACAAAATAATATAATAGATAAGTAATAAATACTCTGTATGAATGATAATTAACCCTTTCAAGCCTGAGTTTACCATTGTCATCTTCATCGACTACAAGCCGAGAATTGCTGTCACAATTCTCGGCTTGTAGTGGATGAAGGTGATTTGAAGTGGGTGAAAAATTAAAGAAAATCGCCATGTATTGGTAAACCAGTTTCATGGAATTTTTAATTCTAAAACCCCTAGTTGTCATGGTTGTAGGAAAATTAAGTCCGTTTTCATGGATGTAAAATGATGCTTTAATGCATCGTTAGGGCCTAAAGGGTTAATCTACTATGTCTGGAGGAGGGTCCTAAATATCTTCACGTCCATCATATGAGTTCATCACTTTATATATGGTAAGACTTATTGTCTTTAACATTGATACCTCTTCCTGCAAAATAGGGTGGTCGCTCCCATACCACTTCAAGACACAGCTGAACCTGTTGGGTTATTGTATATTATGGGAGAGTGAGAGCTTATATCTGATTAGAAGCATGCATGACCAGAACCTACTGATTCCTCATACATTCTACCATATCACGACCACATCTGCAAAGTTTCTTTATTTTATGTTAATCTTCATGAAAACATCCTGATCGCGCTACGAACGGTATTATTGCCCCAATTACAACATATGTTGCATCATATCCTGTTGCAATAGTGTACCCAATAATCTTTGGTGTCTTGTTCATGACACTCTAGGCCCTATAGCATTTAGTTGCCAGGACTAGGTTAGTTACTAACATCTTCTGAAGATGGTGTATGTGCATACTATATTTATAAAATAAATTTATCGTCAGTATTTTCAACATTACCCTAGCGTGTCTTCAACCATAAATCTTATATGCCCAAAACATATATAAGTCAACTTCTGCACCCAATTACAGATTTCTGATATCGTGTAACTGTATTTTATCATAGTTATTGATGGTGATATCATCTATCTCATTCAAGTTAGGGGAGTAGAAATATGTGTAGCCTACATTACGGCTTTGTGTGGATCTCTGAGCCGATGGTTGGGACTTTATTCGTTCAATTATGTCTGAAAACTGTGTTATCAGCGCATTACCAGGCGTTTGTACTGTATCTATTCTGATCAAAAATATAAAAATAGGATGATGCTATGATCATGATTATGTAAATTGCCAATCCGATTGAGAAACATAATTTTTATGTGATGTGCACGTTTCAACCAGTACAATATACCTAGTTACTAGAATCATAAATTGTTAAATTTAAACGACTTTTTGTCTCAATGGGAATGGAACATGTATATGTGTCATTATTGCCATGGTTATGCAGACCACCTTGATGGATTACCTTCACGTTTTGCTTAACCCTAGTACAGGGCTTGGGCAGGAGGTTGCCATCCGTGGCCAACACACATTTAAATTATTGCTTTTTTCCTTAAGATACTGTACAAACATGATGCAGGTGGATATCACATAGACCACATACTAATATGCCTAGAACGGATATATGGTGAGCGACAGGTTATCTAGTGCCGGACAATGATCAACAATCATAAAATATCTTTTGTCAATACTCTAAACATTTTTACAACATGCCGGGATATTACGTTTGTTTCCCTCGGCTTCTAAATGTGAAATAAGGACTTTAATAAATAAATCATTATTATTACACTGGACTACGATGTGTCGTTTTCCTGGCGCAACATTTGTTTTTTCCCCATAACTATATATATAAATATTGATAATAGATGTTATCACGGCTCTGAATTGGTTTCCCGGGTGTGAGAAACCTATTTGTAGACACCAAAAACACATCTCTACGTTATTTGGAAGCAAAGTTATGGCACATTGCCTTGACGTGGCGGCCATTTTGGATTTTGTCCTCTAGCGGCAAATGCACAAGGTGACATTTAGGGGACTTCAAGTATGCTGCTCGGGTGGGTTTTAATACGCCGAAATAATGTTTTTATGTTCATTTTAAGCCAAGTTGTGATGTAAAGTTGTGACATTTTCACTGCATGCCTAATTCTACTAAAAAATGCCTTACAAAGTCAGAAATTACGAAAATGGGCCCTGACTATCAACGTGATCACAAATGAAATACAAATTAGCTACGTGACCAGAAAAAAAACCTTGCACAAACGTGATTTTTTACGAAGCTGAAGTTATGGGTCTCATTAGCGAAACACAGCGTGGAAACAAGTGGAAAAAATATATTCTATAATGCAGACCTTTCAGTATTAAGTGGGCGATATTCAGAGTATCTTCGGGATCTTTTAGGCTACATACACCTTTGTGGTCGCTTTATCTCAAGAAAATTTGTCTTATTTGGATTTCTGAGAGCTGCCTGCTGATATTGTAAACATGATAAATGGTGTAAAAATATCACCGCTATGGTGCTCTAATATAGTGATTCACGACTGCAAGCTAAAATTGACATATTTATAAATCTTTTATTCTTAGCTCTTGATGAAGGCACGTTTCACATTCAAAAACAGCTATAGTGTCAACAAAATATGCCAAGAAACGATTAAAATCATGATTGATAATCAAAGTAGTAGAGCAGAAATATAGTTATTCAAATGAAGCGGAAAGCGCTACCTAATAGATTAATGATGAGTTTAAATTGAAAAAAACATTTGGACTCCATGGTTTAAACAAAACTATTCCGGCGCTGTAAGGGTTAACCCTTACAGCCCGGGGATAGACTTTAGACGTCAGAATCTGACGTCTGATTCTCATATCTAAAGTCGATTCCCGCACTGTAAGAGTAAACATATTCATAGTGATCGTACACCCATAACATAGGTATTCAATTGAAGCAGAAAGAGTTAATTCAGAAATTTATAATGATTTTAAATTGCAAAGACCCTTTGGTCTCCATGGCTTATACACAAATAAGTCAGCGCTGTAAAAGGGATACATATACTATTACATACATACCACAATGAATCTCATCGCTGAAGTCCCCGCAGTCAAACTTGGTGTCACATCTCTGATACATAGGTATACACTGTCCACTGTCACACCGATAATCATGGGAGTTGTGACACTGTCTCTCACCTACAATACAAACGGCATATTATGTCTACATTTATTTGTTTATAGACATGACAACACAGTGACTAGTGGTATTAAAGGTGATTTATCACCTCTTATATGGTATGAATAATTATGTCCTTATATGGGGTGATTGGCTATCATGTGACCCTCTCAGAGGGTCACATGATAGCCGATCACCCCATATAAGGAAATACTTGTGCCCCATCTTGTGGCAACTTTGATTTATTTGTCAAAAAAATATTCATACTATATAAGGGGTGATAGATCACCTTTAAAACACACCACTACATTATTTGCTTTGTCATACCACTACATCCTAAGCTAGGAATGGAGAGTTATTGTTCATCAAGTACAGACCAATTATCATGGTGGGCATATGGTGCTATAATCAGTCGGGTGTAACCGAGCTGTTAATCATGAAGTATACTCATTATGGTCGGATGTGTTTAAGTCAGTTAAAACCCTCGGAGCTCTTAGCATTCTTAGATGTGGAAACGGCAGAGGCCTCGGCCTTTTCCACAGCTAAGAATGAAGAGCTCCTCGGGCTTTATCCTATACATAAGCTCCATTGAGTTATGTGGTTTGGATACAAATGCAATGACTTAACCTTTAAATCCATCACGATGCATCAAAGCATCATGTTTCATTTATTCTGAATAATGACCTAGCTTCCTGCACCTGGGGTTTTGGGAACGACAATTTTCATGGAGCTGTTTTAATAATAACGATATTTTTTTTAATTTGCCACCCACTATAAGTAATCTTTATCCTCTACACGTCGAGAACTGCGACATGGTAGGCTCCATAGTTGATAAATACCAAATGTATGCCATTTTTGGTGGCTTCAGATGGAAATAAACACATGAGGCTTATTGGAAAAAGCTCGTGAGTTTTGTTCATTAATTTAACCCTTCAGCCGTCGGTCCCCATTATACTCGTTTTTTTATTTTATAAACACATCAAATACCAGCTTTTGAACATGTTAAAGATAAAACGTCACATCAATCAGCAAGATTTCAAACTCGTTGACATCCATTTCGTCAAACCTGAATAATTTTCACTCACTTGAAGTTGTGGATTGCGTCAGCGAGACACAACTTCAGGTGGGTAAAAATTCCAATTAAATGATTAGAGAGTTAGAGTTGGAATTGCTAACATTTTGTAAATCTGACAGAATACTGTAAATCTGGTAATTTTCGCGTGTTTAAATATTCGCGAATTTCTGATTTTGAGACTGTAGACGAAGTCTAGAATTCGCGAATTATCAATTTAGATGATAGTAGCGCTATTATAATAATAATTTTCGCGAGATTCTTAAATTTGCAAATTTGTCTTTGTCGCGAAATTCGCGAAAATTAACACCTCGCGAATATTACCAGATCTACACTATGTAAATTACTGACCACATATACTGGTGTCCTGGTCCGTCCTATCAGCGCAGTGTGTTACATTGTCACACATCTCATCCTGGCGGACACATCGAATCAGGTCACAGGTCATCGCGCATGCGTCAAATTGTCCTAAAATTAGAATATTAAAAGGGTGTCGTCATAACCTGTGGCAATACACTGCAAATTAAAAACAACAAGACATCAGATGTTATAACATATTGTGTACAACTTAATGACAATAAATCCTTAAAGTGCTGAGTTATCTTACTTCAATTTTCACCCACTTGAAGTTGTGTCTCGCTACCGCGATCCACAACTTCAAGTGGGTGAACTTTTGTTACATTTGTAGAATTTTATTCAAAACATATAATCGAACAAATATAAAGCTCATTTTTCTTTCAAATTTGTGTGAAGGACGAAATAAAGCAACTGAAAACGGCCAAAGACGTGATTAACATATTATAGTCGGATTCACATAAACCGTGGTGAATGAATTTCGCCGATTTCTCAGTCAATTCTCAACCAATTTTCATGAATTTTTACACACTATTTTCCATTCATGTCGTGACTACTCTAAAAGTTTCGCGAAGTTTTAAGTTTTAAGAAGTTAGACCATTTGACTTATCAAAATTTCGCGGAACCTTCAGGGTAGTCACGACATGAATGGAAAATAGTGTGTGTAAAATGTCATGAAAATTGGTTGAGAATTGACTGAAAAATCCGCGAAAGTCAATAATCCTGGTTGATGAATTTAAAGCAGCCCCTTGGGATGACATCAATTTTCGTTTTTAGTTTTGTAGTGTATCCCCCAGATCATGATTTTATTTTTTTCAGAGTTTTTAGATTTTTACAAATATTTCTTATTAATATTTCTATGAAACCGCTTAAAACCCTAACAAACTCTTTGTATACCTAAACACTTGCTGAAGGATGATTGAATGTTCCTACAGCATTGGGCCACATGTTGATGCCGTCGGCCCAGCGTTGGGCAGACAATCAGTGTTGCCGTGTATACCCCCCTGTCCTGACTAAAAGACACCAATTAGCCGCCAATTAGCGGCGATTGCCTTGATTTCCCCGTGGGAATATGTGGTGTAAAGTCTTGTATATTGCTGACTTGTTTTGTTTACTTGGCAATATACGACTTGGAAATATAGCTATTTCACTCTTTTTCGGCGCTTTAAAATTGTTTTTTGACTTTTTCGTATTTTCAGTTAAGATTAGTAGGCTATATAGCTTAATATAAGTTAAATTGTCAAAATTGACAACATCGAAAATGTCTCATCCCAAGGGGTCCCTTTAATGTGAATCTGACTATAATGTAAAAACCACTACGTTTTCCAAACAAACACTAAATGTTGACTCAGTGTTGTTATAACGCCGGCCCATCGTCTGTGAGGCTGGCCCAACATTAAAACAAGATCGAGTCAACTTCACTGGTGGGATTATTTGCAATTGTTGTTGTATGAACTTATATGACACAGGCCCAACATTGAAACGACATTGGATAAACGCCACGTGTTTTCTGGGTCAGTTGTGGTTGGTGAATTCACGAGTGTATAATATTGTCCGTCTGCAAAGACGAGACACAACAACTGCTTACGTCTATCGTAAGCAGTTGCTGTTGTTCTGCGTATGTTTAAAAGTAAGCATGTTTCTGCTGCAACACCAACAACTGCTTACTTTTAAAGTAAGCATATTTTTGCTCGTACAGGAAGTAAGAATATTGTGACTCGTACAGCATCAACAGCATCATGCTCACGCAGCCAAAGCAACAGCAACAACATGCTTACATTTAAAGTAAGCATGATGTTTCTCCAACAGGAGCAACAGGCTTACTTTTAAATCATCCTGTTGCTGCTATAGCAGCAATAGCAACAGTAGTAACATACTTACGCAGCCGCAGCAACAGCAACAACATACTTACGTTTAAAGTAAGCATAAGCAGTTGCTGCTGCTGCCTACGCACGGCAGCATTTAAAAAATAATATTATCAGTTGTGATTGGTTGACTCACCACATCCGGCCTCATCTTGGCCCATCCCCTCTCGGCAGTTGTTGACGTCATCACACACGTAATGTGGTGCTACACATCGGGCAGACTTAGTGCACACAAAATGGTCCTCTTCCAGACACACAAAGGAATCTGAAAACATTACACAGTCATATCATATCATTCTGTCCCATGATCTGGTTGTTATTTAAAGTCTTTTTTGATTAATAAATTGTGACTCTGCCGCACCTGCCGACCACATAGGAAATGTAGCCTACACTGTCATTCCGTTGTGATAATTCTGCAGCCTTCGACACGTGCGGCAAAACCTTAATATTTAAATTACATAAATAAAGATAGATATTTGTTTATATTACGAATGCCTACGGTAAGAAAGTAAGACTTATATGTCATTTCATAGTAATATATCTGCTAATAATAATAGTAGTATACAGGGGCAAAGCGTAATGTGTAGCCTGCAAGTAGAATTATCAACCATTTGGAGTGAAATATCATCGTAGTATTTAGGTAATTTAAACTCAAGTCGGCGATCATGATATACACCTGAATTCTAGCCGCACAGAGATAAAACAACCACTGTTAATTACAGTGTCAAAAATGCCTTGAAAAACGTAGATATTCTAGTAAAACATATATACATTGATGTTGGTTATATCACCACCATCTTCATTGATGTGAGGAGAGTTAAAGTCATGCGTTAAGAAACAACCGATTGTCAGTGGTGCAGTGTTCCGTTTTCAGGGTGAGAGCTATCAACAGAAAACTGGAGTAGAACCTGTTATTCAGAGACATAAATATGTCTTTATTGATCGAGTCTGCGGGTCACATGTTAAGAGCGACCTCTGGACACCAGCCATATGTCCGGTGGTCCCGTCTCAGAAAGGGAGGACGAACGGCTGGTAGAATCTTCATTAAGCCACTTTAAAATCACATCATTTGTCAATTATTTTAACCGGAGCCTCTGCGTAATGAAGGCATTAGCGGTGGGCCGCAGAAAGTAAAGCTATTCCAGACAATCGCCCAATGCTGGGTGATTATTGTGCCAACGTCTGCGACGTTGGCACAAGAAACACCCAGCATTGACCGCCGTCGTCTATTTTTGGGGGCAGAAGACGGCCGGCATTTTGCAAATGGGAATGCAAGTTTTATCGAGCAATTTGCCGGACGACGGTAAAGATTGTGTGGTCAATGTGAAGTCACTTTGCGAGGGATCTCCACTCCCGCGCCTAATTTGAACTGGGAAAAGCTGGGAAATGCCTAATACCGACGTGCTAGAAACATGGAGGAAGCGAGAGAAATAGAGGCGGGGTGCTGACTTCCTGTAAGAGCGCGGGTTGCGTGCCAGTCTCTGCCGCCACCCCCTCCCAGAAATCAAAACTATCGTCGCAGGAGGCGGGGACCCCTTTTACGAGGAGTCCAAAAACTAATTAAACTCAATTATTTCGTAGAACACGCTCATCAAAATAATGATCAAAACGTTCTCCATTAATGAAAGGCATTTTATTTATTATATTTTTATTCCGCGTAAGATTTGTATTTCGCAGAGGGTAAGCGTACATGGCTTAATGACTCAGATATAAGCTTAAAACTGCTGCACAACATAATTTTTTTTAATAATTACAGTTTACCATTACAAAGTCTTCGACTAAAGAGAGGCGCAACCCACCAAACACGACACGATACACTGAAACAATATTGTTTTAACGTTGGCCCAACGTCTTCGACGCTGGCACAATATTAAAATAATATTGTTTCAATGCATCGTGTTTGCTGGGAAATATATTACACTCTAAACAAAATAGGTTCTTTAGTAAGAACCCTTCAGTATTATTACCATGCAACCCCAGGAGAACCCTTGCAGGGTTCTCCTGGGGTTGCATGGTAATAGTACTGAAAAGTTCTTTTTAAATAACCTATTTTGTTTAGAATGTAGAATTGCCAATGGGTAAAGACGTAATAAACAATTAAGGAAAAATTGGGATAAGATAAACTCAAATATTTGGCATTTGGAATGGGTAAGTGCATATGCAGATACTTAGGCATTCTGTCTTGTCGATGGGTAAAAAAACCATAACAATTATTGTGATGTATTGACCTACCGCGATCCACAACATCAAGCGGTTGAATACTACTTAGATTTGTTTAATTTAGCACCAAACATTTATAAATCTTGATCTTTAAACAGTCATTTTCATTCCCAATAACAGTGAATTAATCGGCTGATAAAATGGACTAAAACGACAATTGATTAATGATGTTCAGGCATAATTTAAGGAATTCACGACTTTGGAATAAAAATTAGAGGAAAAGCCCGGGTTCTGAGTTGGTTAATATAACTAGCCTTTCACCACTAATCACCATTATAATGGGGTGAAATCCGTTATCGTAGCTGATATAATCACAGTTATTCGGAATGAAATGTTTAAAAGTCACGATTTTCATTTGTTTGGTCGCAAATTAAACATACAGTATATGGGTAATTTCCACCCACAAGAAGTTAGGGATCGCGTTAGCAAGACACAATTTCAAATGGATGAAAATTTAAATAATGGGTGAAAAATTAAATAAGATACAAAAGAGGTCCAGTGAAAATTCTGACGTACTATTAAACATTTTTGCAAAGGTAAATAAATCAGAGAGAAAAATTAGCTTCTAAATATTTAAATCATATAGAAACATATATAGATATACACACAAAAAAACGCATAGTGCCTTCGTTTGCACGGTCATTGAGAGTGTTGGGAACATTTTTTAAAAACAATATTGCTACATCATTTTGATGAAAACGATATATATATATGTCATGTCTCAGAGTGTGGTGTGTGATTTCGTCTGCAAACTAATTAATATAAATCTGATCTATGAACTAAATGGTATCATGCACTCTGCCTATACATATCATGTAAAGTAACTGGTCTAGCATTTTCATAATATCTGATTCTAATCTGGTAATGAACATTATTTATAGAGCGGATAAGCTGGAGTGAAATGCACCGATTTATTCATCCCTTTTCAATATGCTCACCACACGTAGGCCCTACCAGAAATATGTTCACCCTAGCGAAAAATGTACTTTTAGGACGATAACAATGAATGAATGAATGAATGAATGAATTAATGAATGAATGAATGAATGAATGAATGAATGAATGAATGAATGAATGAATGAATGAATGAATAAATGAATGAATAAATAAATGAATGAATTAATAAATGAATGAATAAATGAATGAATGAATATATGAATGAATGAATGAATGAATGAATGAATGAATGAATGAATGAATGAATGAATGATTGAATAAATGAATGAATGAATGAATGAATGAATGAATGAATGAATGAATGAATGAATTAATTAATTAATTAATTAATTAATTAATTAATTAATTAATTAGTTAATTAATTATTGAATGAATGAATGACTGAATGAATGAATGAATGAATAAATGACTGAATGAATGAATGATGAATGAATAAATGAATGAATGAATGTATGAATGAATGAATTAATGAATGAATAAATGAATGAATGAATGAATAAATGAATGTATGAATGAATGAATAAATGAATGAATGAATGAATGAATAAATGAATGAATGAATGAATGAATGAATGAATGAATGAATGAATGAATGAATGAATGAATGAATGAATGAATGAATGAATGAATGGAGTCGTAGGCAACCTTTGTTCACATACAGGCTAAATTGGGCCAGGAGAACTTCCTGAGGATGGTGATATGAATTAGATGATATTATGCCCTCCAGACACGTGATTCGAAATATGAGCCATGGCGGTTTGAGACCGAACACGCTACTTGTCGGTCACAAACCTGAATCTTTAAGAGAGAGCAGGAAAAAGAAACAGTTTGTTTGTTTGAAACTTGATTACCAGAGTGGGGGGGGGGGGGGGGGTAAACCGACATTCAAAGAAGGCAGCTTCAACCATTGCAGGAAGTTAACAATTTTTTTTCTGTTCTTATATGAAGACTAAATGCCCGAGGCTGTGGATGTGACCAACGGCCTGTCATCTAATACTACCACTTCCTCTTTTATACGGCAATAAGAAAGCAGGGAAGGCGGTGGAAGTTGAAATATCATCCTGTTGATGCCTTTACCCTTGTGATGCTGAATCGTTTGCCTCTATTTTATGTCATTCAAAGCTGGGATTGCTAACCCGATTCCCAGCTTAAAATGATGAAAAATATTTCCATTTATGAAAAAAAACCATCACCAATTACATTATTGGATTAAATGAGCATCTACCATAAATTTTTAGATAAAACTCAGTGATATTTCTATTGATCTAAAATATGCGTGAAACCGTATATATATGGCTCTGACTACAATAAGGTTAATCAGCTTCCAATAGTGGAATGGATTCTAAGAAATACTTTACAAAAATAGTTCTCCCCGCTCTTTCATCTACTACTACCGCTTACTCTCTCATACGGCAATATGAAAGTGAGGAAGGCGAAAGGGGAAAGACTTTAGACGTCACAAACGGACGTCTATGGACGCTAGATTCTGACGTCTATAGTCCAGACCCATAACATCTGTATTCAAATGAAGTGGGAAAAGCTGACTAGGACATTTATTGTGTTTTCGAAATTAAAAAGCTTTAGGTTTAAATACAAATATTTCAACGTTTTAAGGGTTGGGCAGCGTCCAATCGTGGGCTGAAAATTAAAAAAAATACTTTACAAAAATATAGTTACCAAGTTTTAGATCAATCAGATAACTAATTAACGATAACTTTTGTCGTCAACCAAATGTTTGTATCATTGTCTGCGTCACCATGATAGCTCAACGGCCTGTTTTAGATGTTATTGCTTACCCGGTATGACTGGGCCGCCTAACTCATTTACTGCGCGAGGCCCAGTCACACTGACAGCCATTTTGTTTCCACAGCCAGCTGTGTGAAAACGACACCCGCGCTGCCTACTAAAAAACTCAGATGCCATGAAATTGAGACGAATATTTCAAGTGCCTACGAAAACTAGGCCATTTTCAGCAGGCGTAAACTTTTTAGGGTATTAGAACTATTACATTTAAAAATGGAGGTCACTGTGTCAGAGCCTTGCGATGATGTCAGCATGGTAGTTATTGCTATGTCATGTTTTACATCACAAGTCGCTGAAATAGCTGTTGTTAGCTAATGTTTTCCTGTATACACTTGCGACTATAAATAAATCTTATCTAAATCGCATCTCATTGATAGCGTGGTTGTTTCAGATGTCTGGGTCGAATTCCGCTGTTGTCGATATTATTTCATCCGTGCTCACACATGTATTCTTTACCCAACAATCACGCGGGGATACGTGATGCTGTTTCAATGTCGGGCTATTGTCTCCAAAATTGGCCCGACATTGAAACAAAACAACATTTGGCAATCGCCCAGCGTTTTTTAAAGAGGAGCACGTGGCACATTAGTAGTGAGTGGATATTTCATTACGTCGCCTTCTGCATAATCATGGCAATATCGTGACAGAAGGAATCCCTAAGTCGGGACTATGCACTACTCTTATCCAATGACGTAAGGCTCTATTATAGTGCACAATGTCATAGAAAGCATGCCAGGCATTTGAAGAGTTTGGAACACTGTATAAGCACAACCTCGATGACAAACATCCGACCCTACCGCGATTCGAACTGAGTACCTCTGAGCTTCGAGCCACTACCCGATTGAATGAGTCATCGGGATCGGCCAGCGCATTGTAGAGCCTTTGACTTTCACGCCAGTCATGCATGCTTCCCAGGTTCGAACTCCGCTGTTTCTACGTTAGGTATACGTGGGTCTTTTAGAGAAATATCCTTGTTTCTTTCCTCTCAATATCACTAGCCGATCACATTATTGGCGGCCTCGTCTAGTAAAGTTCTAAACCAGTGTATCGGAGTTATTTTCGCGCAGGGCCACGTGCTGCGCGCTCCTGATCACCCACGTGTTTGCTGTGACAAATACATGACAACTGCAAAAAATAACTGAACAAAGCCGCATTGAAAATAGATAAAACAACAATAAAAATAACTGACCAATTTGCAATAACTGATGACGAAATGGTCCATAAAAACATACAAACATAAACACATGCTATTATATACTTTTGTTATTTTATTTAACTTTTTCAGTGTGGGGACTGACTTTAGACGTCAATATAGTGACGTCAATAGACGTCAGGTTCTGACGTCTAAAGTCGATCCCCGCACAATTGTTTATTTTTTAATTACAACGGCGGTAGAAACATAACATAACATAACATAATATAACGTGAAATAACATATTAACATATCATAGGTATTCAATTGATGCGGAAAGAGTTACTATAAAGACATGTCTGATGATTTCAGATTGAAAATAATTCTTTGGTTTCCATAATAATATAACAATATATCAGGTTGTAATGGTTAACCTACCACACTCCTCATCATCACATGTACCACCACAATCACAGTGTCCGTCACATCGATTGGCCAAGCTGATACAGCGCGAGTTGTTACAGCGATACTGATTGGCTGCGCAGTCACCACCTGAATCAGAGCATTCTGTTATTTTGTATAGCCACATATATATTTCTTGCTCTCAAGCTTAATGAGATTTTTTAAAATGTTAGAATAAAATGACAGCACCTACCTTTCTCTAATAGTTATGTTTACTCTTACAGCGCGGGGATCGACTTTAGTCGTCAGAATCTGACGTCTGTAAACGTCAGATTCTGTCGACTAAAGTCGATCCCCGCACTGTAAGAGTAAACATATTTTTAAAGGCCGTAGATTCTTAACTTAGATATTCAAATAAATCAGAAGGAGCTAAATAAGACATTTATGATGATTTCAAATTGAAAAAAACCTTTGGCCTCCATGTTTCATACACAAATAATTCTGCGTTCTAAGGGTTAGACAACCAAACATTGAATACCTATGTTATAGTTCTATGACCATCATAGATATTTTACTCGTTCAGGACGAGGATCGAATTTAAACGTCAGAATCTGACGTTTATAGATTTATGATATCTAAAGTCGATCCGAAGAGTTAAAGCGCTATATTATATAATGTAAATTTGTACCCACTTGAAGTATTATATATGTAGCATTTGACACCAAAAAATTGCAAACCTTGATGTTTAAGCATTCAATTCATTTCCAATCACTGTGATTTGACCTTTTTCTAAACTATTGCAAACGACTATGGCGTCGTGCTTAGCGTTCTAAGGGTTAACCCTTACAGCGCGGGGATAGACTTTAGACGACAGAATCTGACGTCTGTAGACGTGTCTAAGGGGTCTTGTCAAGTCAAAAAAATCCGAGAAAAACTGGGATTGGTCGGACCTCCCCCACCCACCCGCCTATCCCTTTTTTTATTTTAATTTCAAACAATGGAAACATGAAAAAAACACAAAAATCACAAAAAAACAAAAACAAAACAAAATTTCAAAAAAAAAATTAAAATCCGAGTTGGGGCTTGACCCATCCACCCACTTCCAAGATTTTCTCGGATTTTTTATGATTTTTTTTAACTTGACAAAATCCCTAAATTCGATCTCCGCACTATAAGAGTAAACATATTTCTAATGGCCGTAGACATAGATATTCAAATGAATTGTAAAGAGCTAAATATTAATAGGCTAGAGTATTTGAGTGGTTATGTTCGTAGTAACTTACAGTTTTGTTCGTCCGCCTGTGATGAGATACAGTCCACCCACCCATCACAAGCGTGCTGTCCACTCACATATAAACCGTTAGCACAGCGTACATGGTCATCTGAAACAGGCCAATAAAAGTAAAATATAAACAAAACTGTGACAAATGCTCAAGAGCAGACACATAGCTAGATATATAAATCGTCACCTTGGATACGAATGGCTTGAATACAATTAATAATTATGTTCAAGCTAATACGCTATTATCAATCTTGGACATATTATTATTTATTTACACTCTTTAAAACATGATGGTGAAATTACAATGTCCATAAAGATATAATCACACAATCTGCGGGGTCAAATATTGAATAGATCATAAATAAAACCCCACATATAATGTACCGTAGCCTAGAGATAAAGGGCAGGTACGTAGCACTATTTGTAGTGAAAAAATCGCCATGTTATACCTAAGGATACGATAAGTACGTAGAGTTGAATTATTCATAATATTGGCTATTATCACCTCAATTTTCATGTTTGTAGAACCTTGTGAATAAAATGCAAATTTTCGGTGCTATGCAAGTTTGCTCCAATTTTGAAAAAATGACTATATACGTTACTATAATAAGTCTATACGAAATAAAAAAAAAATACTTCTAGAAGTGTATGGGTGCGTATAGGATCCACTCGGATTTACAAAAAAAAATGGAAACAAGAAACAGGAAGAAAGTTCTAATTTGGTAGTGCCACCAAACGAATCATCAGAGGAAGTTACATTTTTGTTGTAATAATAATTTTTTTGAGATGTTAACATTTTTCTTAGACAAGGGGTGGGTGGATAAATCAATCCCAATAAGAATATTGATCTTTTTTTAATCTTACCGCAGTTCATCTCGTCGCTTGCATCCAGACAGTCTATTTGTCCGTCACAGAGATAGGCTGGGGTTATGCACTCCTGACTCCCACATCGCCACTCTGTGGGGAAACAGGCTCTGTAAACTGGAAGAGAAAAAAACAGCCTAAACAATCCATTATTAATAAACACTAAGTGGAGACAGTCACTCGATTAAGTATCGCGTTTTGTGTAGGAGTAATAAGGGAAAAGGGGTGCCTGTACTTTATATTATTAAACATGGTAAAGCGCTATATTATCTTGTTTATCATATGACCCTCAAAGGGTCACATGATAGTCAATCACCCCATACAAGGAAACACTTGTGCCCCATCTTGTGTCAATTTTGATTTATTTGTCACAAATTTATTCATACTATATAAGTGGTGATATATCACCTATAAAATATATAAAAATCGTTGGCCACCTCTGGGTCAAATGCTTGTGCAACATATGAAGTTGGTCCATCAATAGCAAGACGGTATCCATAACCATGACAAGCATGCATACATAGATGTTGTTTTTAGTATAACATATTTTTTATTGTTTTATAATATCAGGCCATTTTAGTCAATTATTGAATGTAAATGAGAGTGTATAGATGCATGTCAACATGTTAGCCCTTGGTCATGTTGAAGAGCTAAGTGATGAAATGTTAAGTTTATCCACTTTACTTTGTCGCGCCTCACATCTTCAAGTGAGTAAACATTACTCAAATATGCACACAACATTGGTTAATCTAAACAATTCAATGTTCATTTTCCCTTCATTTTTTCTTGCTTTGAGAGACATAAAAAGGATTAAAACGACTTTAGACATGATTCGCTTTTTAACAGTGATTATGTTTGAAGACTAAATATGTTTAAATCTAAATATGCTCAGTAAGTGCATGTGTGTTAACCGTTAACACGCTATGTTATCTTATTTGAATTTTCACCCACTTGAAGTCGCGTCTCGGTACCGCGATCCACAACTTAAAGTGAGCGAAAATTATTCACATTCGTTTCTCATTTGAGGCCAAATATTAGCAAATCATGATGCTTAATCACCCATTCACAATAACAGTAATGTGATCAACTAGTAAAAAGGATTAGCCCATTAACCGCCAAATTATTGAATTGTAATTTTCACCAACTTGAAGTTGTGTCCCGCTGACGAGATCCACAACTTTAAGTGAGTGAAAATTATTCAGATTTGACAAAATGGAGGTCAAAAATTTTTAAATCTTGTTGTCACTTTGTATCTTTAAAAGCTGATATGTAATGTGTTAAGATAAAATGCAAAAAAACGAATATGTACTGCACCGGCGGTTAAAGGGTTAACTCTTAAAGCGCTGAAATAATTTTGTAGGTAACCATGGAGACTAAAGGGTTTTTTCGAATTGAAACAATCATAAATGTATCTGATGATTTGATGTGATTTAAAAATTAAAGAAAATTACCATATATTGGTAAACTAGTTTTATGGAAATTTTCATTCATGAATTTTGTTGCAGGAAAATTAAGTGTGTTTTTCAGGAATGTAAAATGATGCTTTAGTGCATCGCGAGGGATTAAAGGGTTAAAATAATTGTTGTTTATTCTCAGTCTTACCGCAGTTTTCTTCATCTGAATTATCTCCACAGTCGTCTTTATAATCACACTTCAATTCTCTGGGAATACAGAAATGATTGTCACACTTCTCATGTGTAGATGGACAAGGGTAAGTTTCTGAAACCATACACATATAATGGTATCATCATTAGGCTTCATATAGTTTATATTTATGCAAAACGTTAAATATTTGATTGTCGGTAAAATGTAAATATTTTCGACATAGATGATTCAACACAGCGCTTTTATAAGTAGATACATGTCTAATCTCGAATTTAAAACGTCACCAAATCATCGCTGAGCATCGTAGTTTCGTTTCTCATTTGTCGCTGTTGAGAGCAAATAAAACGAAATAAAAAATAGTTACTGCCATTAAATAGTAGATTCTCTCACATTACTTCTTCAGAACATAAAAAAATAGAACCTCGGTGTTTTTTCAGATGATACTCAAATTCCACGCAGCCTGATTATGGATAGTGTGGCTCTAATGACTGTCTGTGAAGTGACAGCTTACGTTTGAAAGATTAAGGCTGCGATATCACAACAAGGTAATCGATTGGCGAAGTTGACGATTTTTTTCCCGACAAAGACATCGGCGTAGATTTCGCGACAACGGCGACATATTTGTCACCCACTGCTCGCTGATGAACATTTCCAAAACGTCTAGATAACTTTTGGCGAGAACGAAGAACGTTTCGCGATACAGGAGAACGTTTGGCGAAACTTTAGAAATGATTGGAGAAGATTTGTGGTGAATAAAGACGGAGACACAACAACATCACCAGATAGCTTCCCATTTTCAGAAAAAAAAATCAAATTCATCATATTATATTTTATTATATTATTTATTTGCAAGCCATCGTTAAAAATAGAAGAATTTGCGGAGAACTATACATATCATAGTATATAGCATAAATAAGAATATTATGATTTCATTTTTCTCAGAATTAATATTTATTTCGTTGCATGAACTTGTAATTTTAAATGTCTTGGTGTGAATAAATGAAAAAAAGATGGACGTTGGTCTGTGCTCGTTTTACTTCGAAATATTATCCGTATTATTTATCATCTACAATGTTCCAGTTAGCATTTTAATATGTTTAACAAGTCTATTATGCTTCATGTCCGTCTCGGTTACACCATAGTTCGCTCTTTCCATTGCTTTAGGACAAAATACATAAGCATTTCAATTTGTTGGCAGATATCTTCCCTCCTCAAATAAATGTCATTGTTATCAAATCAAATTAATTATATGATATATATTTTCCAAAACTGTTTTTTTATGAATACAGCTCGTTCAATGTTTAATGTTTAACATTTAAAACCGCAGTTCATTGTTATATCAACTGCTTGACATTTCATCTTGTTGTCGTCATCTGCAATTTTAGTTGAGTAATCATTTTCACAAAGAAAACTAACCTTTTAAAACTGTTTATGATTAAAAAAAAACTTTCCTACAAATTAAAAATATAAAATGAATTAAGGACGGGTTATATGGTGCTTGACACAGGCATGTGGATGTTCTCACATTTTAGTTTAAACTTTTCACATTTCCAGCTTATCCGCCCACTAACATTATATAGCACTTCAGAAGCCCAGGTACAGGCTGCTTTGAAAATTTTTCCTTTGTGTTTTTTTATTCTTCTGAAGCTGGAATTTCTGGCTTCTGATTGGCTGAAGATTTAACATGTCCGAGTTAAAGTTATGGGCCAGTTACCCATCAAGCAGCTTTGGTTGAATGTCTCGTGTTTGCTCAGAGTCCAATAAATCCGCGTTGTCTAATAATCTCTGTTACATATGACCACTCTCAGTAGACACGAGACACTGAACCAATGCTGGCATAATGCTGGTCCACCGTCTCCGACGCTACCCCAGCATTATGCCAATATTGGTTCAATGTTTTGAGTCTACGATCCCCCAGCAAACACAAAACATTTGTATAACATTTGTAAAACGTCGGCCCAACGTCTTCGACGTTGGCCCGACATTGTACAAATGTTATACAAATGTTTTGTGTTTACTGGAGAAGCACTTGAGGGGAGATTGTAATCCTTATAGGACACCGACTAAATAATGCGGTTGACATGCGGATATTACCAAACCAGACAGTCAGTCAGAGACTTTAAACCTCCGCCGTGTAACATAGGGTCACTGACACCACAGCATCCTCCTGTGTAAGGGGATTGTGTAGTGGATCCGTGTAACATAGGGTCACTGACACCACAGCATCCTCCTGTGTGAGGGGATTGTGTAGTGGATCCGTGTAACATAGGGTCACTGACACCACAGCATCCTCCTGTGTAAGGGGACTGTTTAGTGGATCCGTGTAACATAGGGTCACTGACACCACAGCATCCTCCTGTGTGAGGGGATTGTGTAGTGGATCCGTGTAACATAGGGTCACTGACACCACAGCATCCTCCTGTGTAAGGGGACTGCGTAGTGGATCCGTGTAACATAGGGTCACTGACACCACAGCATCCTCCTGTGTGAGGGGATTGTGTAGTGGATCCGTGTAACATAGGGTCACTGACACCACAGCGTCCTCCTGTGTGAGGGGATAGTGTAGTGGATCCGTGTAACATAGGGTCACTGACACCACAGCATCCTCCTGTGTAAGGGGATTGTGGAGTGGATCCGTGTAACATAGGGTCACTGACACCACATCATCCTCCTGTGTAAGGGGATTGTGTAGTGGATCCGTGTAACATAGGGTCACTGACACCACATCATCCTCCTGTGTCAGGGGATTGTGTAGTGGATCCGGATTATTCCTTGGCGCGAAACTCTCCTCTGGTGAAACTTGTATGCAAATCCGTTCATTACTTTTTACGTAATCATGCTGACAAACAAACAAACAAACAAACAAACAAACAAACAAACAAACAAACAAACAAACAAACAAACAAACTAACAAACAAACAAACAAACAAACAAACAAACAAACAAACAAACAAACAAACAAACAAACAAACAAACAAACAAACAAACAGACAAACAAACAAACAAACAAACAAACAAACAAACAAACAAACAAACAAACAAACAAACAAACAAACAAACAAAACAAACAAACAAACAAACAAACAAACAAACAAACAAAACAAACAAACAAACACGACCAAAAACATAACCTCCTTAGGCGGAAGTACGGATGGCTAGGCACACAACACAATCATAGCCATATGATGGATTGATCATTTCAAACATTGATGTGTTTTGTGTTGTTTACCAGAATAGGAAAAGTAGTTGTTTGTTAAGGAACATTACTAGATGCATTTTTTAATTACTGCTTAAATGCTTGTCTCTGTCTCTGGTGAATTAAAACAAAAATACAGGGAAGTTATAGTTATAATTGTGTAGATATTTATAAAGCAAACATTGGTAACTTGATGCAGGATCTGATATCTAACTGTTTTACGGAGGGACAGGTGGGTGAAGACTTTTGCATGTGTTTTCTGGGAATAAGCGTATGTAGTTTTAGAAATCCGGTCGAGAATGACAAACAAACAAACACACGAAAAAGGGCATCTCAAGCTATGGTCATGGTGAGCCACATTTTGACGAAAGTGGCGGATTGGGTTTGTCGAAAGTTGACAATGAACGTGAACTTCAATGGGATCCCGATTAGCCTTCAGGGTGGTTAAAGCCATGTGTTACCGTGTGTTAGTTGGAAATACTGGACTAGATTACAAAACTACGATCGCACAGACAATGTTGAAATCTAAAAAGACAGCTATGATCATTTTCTCCGAAAATACATTTGTAGCCAGCTTCAGTTGCGTGGACTTTCTATCAGCTGAGCGTATAAATGTGCTGTTTCTGCGACAAACATCATTACCAAGGGAATGTTCAGCACTGCGAGGACAATCAGCAGTATCTGATTACTTGAAAGTCAAGCAGTTACTGCTGTTTGTCTTAGCACGGCCCTACTTGGCAGCATGCGGTGCCCAACAAATCACTCCTATTGGATAAACACATTGTCACCTCAACCAATAGGATGAGGGGAGAACGACTGACAGACTTAACCCTTTAACCGCCGGTGTCGCATATATTCGGGTTTTCATTTTTTATTAGCACATTAACTACCACCTTTAAAACATGTTAAAGATAAAATATGACATCAATCAGCAATATTTGAAAACACTTGACCTCCATTTTGTCAAATCTGAATAATTTTCACTCCCTTGAAGTTGTGGATCGCGTAAGCGAGACACAACTTCAAGTGGGTGAAAATTGCGATTTTTTTTCAATTTGGCGGTTAACCCATACGACGCTGAAATATACGTTTGTATAAAGATATTTAGCTCTTTCTGCATCATTTGAAAACCTATGTTATAGAGCTACGGCCATTATATTTTAATTCTTGCAGTACGGGGATCGTTTTTAGATGGCAGAATCTGACGTCTGAAGACGTTCCCTGCAATGAAAGGCTTAACCCTCTCACGAATTTACAATTGCAATCTTCATCCACTACAAGACGCGAATTGCTGTCGCAATTCTCGTCGTGGGATGGATGAAGATGACTTGAAATGGCTGACAAATTGAAGAAAAATCGCGGTATTTTGTACGAACAATTGCATGAAAATTGTTGTCCTGATACCCTTAGTTCTGAGGAATGAAGTCAGTTTTCTACGGGGCATCGCGAGGGTTTAAAGGCTTATGTCGTGCCGGCCCGTCAGATCGTGACACCGTCGTGCTCGTATCGTAGTGGATCTACGTCCGCCCGGGTGAAGCCCCGGGCTCAGACTAATGTTGTTTCACTGACCGTTAGTCTTTCTCTGGCTTCTCCGGCCAGGGATACAGGGCCCGTATTCTCGTACAAGTTATATCGTAGGCTTAGGATTGGTCGAGATGAGCATCTCGACCAATCCAAAGCCTACGATATACCGTAACTTGTTTGAGAATACAAGCCCAGATCCCTAAAACTGCAGGACCAACCAAACAAACACCAGTCGTTGACCCTTGTTCTGAGTTCTGAGCTCAGTGCTGCTTTAACTCTTTTCCCGCTGACTTGTCTTATTTCAATTTTCACTCACTTGAAGCTGTGTGTCGCGATAGTCCGTATATCCGTAGTCCGTATATATACGGTTTCTATCATGTTCCTAACCAAATCAAATGTCACAGAAATGGATAGAATAGTTTGTGAAAGATGCTCTGCTCATTACATAAGTCAAATGGTGAGGTGTCGATTTTCAAAAATAAACATATTTTTGGTCTTTTGAAACTGGAAATTGTTGAGTAGTTACACCTTCAAATGAATTACAAACAGAAGCAAAGATTCAGCAGTACATGGACTATATTAGTAGGCCTAGAATTGGCTCTCGGCGATTTCTGTGATGTAGAACCAGCCCAGAAAGTACCAGATGTTGAATCAAATATGTAATGTGGCCAGTGTCTTAGATGATAGGACAATATTAAAAATACATTGGTTCACTTGCTTGCTGAGAGCGCTCCAATGTATATATAAGCATTTTGTATTTGTTCATGCAGGGTGGATATTGTTGGCATTCTTGTCATCACTTAGGTGGAAGTTTACTGTTTTGTAAATCTACATCGTATGAAGATATCATTAATATAATAAAGGCTGGCAGAACTATGTCTCTTATTGTTATCATAGTTTTTACTATCCTGATGACATCGCAAGGTTCTGCCAGACGCAGATACCTCTATTTTTTATAATTACATCACATTACACTACATTACAATACATTGATATAATACGATCATTAGATGTCGCCAGCTGAAAAAGGACTACTATTAATAGGCATTCGAAAATGTCTTCCCTGTTTCATGACACCCGAGTTTTTGGTAGACGGCGCGAGTGTCGATTATACACAGCTTGTTGTGTACATAAAATGGCGGTCAGTGCTGCTGGGTATGCGACGATACGAGTTGGACAGACTGGTGATGCCGGGTAGGTTTTTACTATTAGTATTCATTTAGACTGACCACATCCTTTTTCGTCTCTGCCGTCATCACAGTCCTTCTGGAGATCACACCTCTTGATGATGTCTATACACGTGGTGTTGTTACACTGGAACTCTCCTTCTGGACATCCTGGAGGTGATAAAAGATCAGACATGTAAACATTGTAAACCTATCTTGTCCCAACAATGTCCCTCACATCATGATAGATAATTATACAACTGTAAAAAAGTCATAGTGATTCACCCCTGACTCATTAGGACTATATTCGACTCTAATACAAACTACACAAATTATTTCACATTTACTTGATTTCGTCATTGTATTTAATTTACTTACAAAATGTTAAATCAAACGAGTACATGTGCCATCAAGGGTTCTCTTCATATCCGCAGATATCAAACGTACTTTTAAGCAATATTAAAACAAAACTGTGATAGTAGATAAGGTTAACAGATGCAAACGACTGTGGTAATAGATTATGGTTTACGCTTAGAGTTAGTAATTGCAATAATTTTATTTCCCGACACTTGAAGTTGTGTCTCGCTACTGCAATCCATATCTTTATATAACTGAAGATTATCTTGATTTGTAAAATTGAACTCACGGTTGTATCAGTGTCACAGATTTACAATGTGGATCATATTTCGGCTATAAAAATGCTATGAACGAGCTAATAACATTACAAAAAGTCTACTATTATTGGTATCAGTGCTCTAAAAGGTGAATAACTAAGAAAATGATATTTCCTTATTTTGTAACGTGGTATAACATACACCGTCAATTGACATTGATTGTTTTGATGGGATAAATTATTTCCTTTTTATATTTTTTCAAATGCACAATGAGTGCAAATAATTGACAAAGGTGTTAAACTATAATTGGTCTATTAATCTTTTATTGGTTCTTTATGCGTGCAAATCATGGTAATAGTACATTTGAAGGCTAATGTGTATTCAATCTCCGAAATTGATAAATTATGGACCTCTATTTTCAGAAATCGGAACAAGTATCGTTAATTTTGTTCAGTGAGACACAAACACACATATGTATGTTTTATACTCAGGTGGGTGGATATTCGTTTATGGGTATAAGTTGTCACTATGTTAGAAGGACTATCGCACCACGTAGGTTTAGTCATGATTGTCAAAAAATCTAACATGCCTGGTGCATTACCAGCTGTCTCATTTTATTTTTTATTGTTAAAATATTATTAAACTGAATTATTTCAACAATACAAGTTAAAATTAAATGAATATTGATGTACGTGGCAAGGTTTGAAATTGACTAAAAATAGATGGGGCCTAGTCTCTTTAACATGGTGGTATAAGGTTTGATGGTTAATATGAATAATTTTTTTGAGAATCCCCGGGGCCTGTATTCTCGTACAAACTACGATATATTGTAACTTGTACGAGAATACGGGGCCTGAGATTTATAATAACTTACCACATTCCGCTATGCTTTCATCAACACCATCCGCACATTCACTGATCCCGTTACATCGGTCAGAGATGTCTATACATTCTACGGCGCTACATCTGAACATAGACTCTTCTTGGCAGTGTATCTCCTCCGTCACTGGCTGAAGTCGTGTGTCGTCTGCTGTAACACATATGCGATATTATGTAATCACCGGAGATATGAGCTATTCAATTTTAAGTGTCAGTCACTTCAAGTTGTGTCTCGCTACCGCGATCCACAACTTGGAGTTACAATTACTTGGATTAGTAAAATTCAGGTCACATCGTATGTTCGGCTGTTTCAAAGATCCATCAATGACATGTTCAGATTAAGGGCGACCTGTTGGTATAATTTGCTCATTTAAAACCCTTACAACGCTGAGATATTTGTGTAAATCATGGAGGCCATCAATTCAAAATTATCAAAAATGTCTTAATCAGCTCTTAAAACCGTTCCATTTGAATATATATGTCATGCCATTATACATATTTTAAGTCTTCCAGTGTCAGGACCGTCTTTATACGTCAGAACCTGACGTCTACAGACGTCAGGTTCTGACGTATAAAGACGATATAAGTATAAATCATGTGCTGGATTTGTTTCTATAAAATCATATCTTCCATACTCTACTGCCAAGGAAAGTGTTCGCATCAACGACTAATTGTAAATCAGTGAGTTAAAGCACTCTCTCAGCTGGTTGAAACCGAATGTTTTAATTTGTTGTAGTTTTTTATTTTTATTGGCCGGGTTTCAAGAGGTAGACACAGATGATTCCATGATTCCACGGCATATGGACAGCGACAGGTAAACATATACTCAGCAATCACCACATATTAGGATTATGTAAAGTTAAAGGTGCAGGTTTATAGTGTGATATCAATTAAGTCTAAAGATCTATCAGCCGACAGACATTTACCCCCTTGGTCAATGGACCTGTTCATTCGTGTAACATTCCAACTCCAGTCCTGCAGCAATTTCGGCGCATTGAACTTATCGTACACAGTGCCACATTGCCATACTAGGTACTCATTTCACCTGAGTCAAGTGAAACATTTGAGGGTGAAGTGTCTTGCCCAAGGAAACAGCATCGAAGCAATGTCCCAAGATTGGGAGGAGAGAAAACTGATATTTCTGAAAATCCTGCACCAAACGTTGTTCGAAATCGCACGACAGACAGCGGCGTCGGCAGAGCGCCACGCTCTAACCGTTGCGCCATGTTCCTCTATGTCGGCTTAATGTTGGCCCACCGTCTGTGACGCTGGGCCTGCATTAAAACACACATTGGTTCACTGTATCGTGTTTTCTGTACTCAGATGGCAGACGAAGCTGTCGAGTTGGCATGAGATCAGGCGTGACAGACTGGTAGCGTTACCCACCAAATACGAGACGTTGAACCAATGTTGTTTCAATGCTGGGCCAGCGTTGGAGATGGTGGACTAACATTGAAACAACTCTCCTACCATTCATTGGTTAAAGCTGCCTGCTTGGACAGTCGAATATTTCAAAGAAAATTTCTTCCCTACTCACTCGTGACCGAGAGGTAGCGTGGGCGACCTAAGACCGCAAGGGTTCGAATTTAGAGTCCTGTGTCTGGATCGAAGGCAGTGTCATCTCATCTCATTCAACTCACCATCATCCGCCTATATGTGCACAAATGTGGTCTAAAACCCCATTCAATTGATTTCATTTCCTACCCTTCATCTACTGTGGTGTGTGAGGGATATTGCTTTACATCGCTTTCTGCACAATCATGGCTATATCGCTACAGATTCACTCGTTTCATCAGTGTCTCTACTAACTTCAGACGTACTGTGACACTCACGGATAGGTCGGTGTACGATACAGAAGGAAGTCCAAAGTCGGGACTATGCCCTACACGTATCGAATGACTTGAAGAGTTCTTTCTAGTGCACAGTACCATAAACAGCAACGCACATTCCAGGCCTTTGAACAGTTTGCAGCGCTGTATATATACAGCCGTGATGACAAACATCCGAGTTTCGAGCCACAACCGGACCGAATGAGCCATATATTATGGTGTGAATACCAGTAAAGCAACACACGTTCACACAATGTTTTTCAAATGTCGGAGCAATGTCTCATACGATAGCTCGTCATTGAGCCAACGTCTCTTGGTTACCATGGTTACTAGATAGCTCCAGTAATCTAATCCATGACAACGAATTTCTCCTGTCATTTGTGAATCATAATACCCATGGTGATTTCACCTAAAAGTCAATTGGGATTCTTATATGATAAATACCACGTTATAAAGTGTATTACACGCCAAATTGGGGTGAGAAATGCAATTCCCCCTTCATTGTGCGAATCAGCTCAGGAGGTCCACGACGACAAAAAAGAGTGAAAATGCTTTATCTGTTTATGGAATGGGAGCGGCTGTCAACCACTCTACTCTGCCAGTGCTGGGATCGACTTTAGACGTCAATCTGATGCCAATACACGTCTGATTTTAACGTCTAAGGTTGGTCCCGTACCGAAGGAATTACTGATGTATAATGGTCGTTGCCCATAACATAATTGTAATTGAAGTTGTGTCTCGTTGTGTCTACGTTGTAGTTGAGCTACTTCGTAGATGAGCCACGCCGTAGCTGAACTACGTCCTAGCTGGCTGAGCTACATCGTGGCTGAGCTAAGTCGTAGCTGAGCTAAGTCGTAGCTGAGCTAAGTCGTAGCTGAGCTAAATCGTAGCTGAGCTACATTGTAGTTGAGCTACAACTTATATGAGCTGCATCATAGATGAGCTACATAGTAGCTGAGCTACATGGTAAATGAGCTACATCGTAGCTGAGCTACATCGTAGCTGAGCTACATCGTAGCTGAGCTACATTGTAGTTGAGCTACAACTTATCTGAGCTGCATCATAGATGAGCTACATCGTAGCTGAGCTACATCGTAGCTGAGCTACATCGTAGCTGAGCTACATTGTAGTTGAGCTACAACTTATATGAGCTGCATCATAGATGAGCTACATAGTAGCTACATAGTACATAGTAGCTACATAGTAGCTGAGCTACATGGTAAATAAGCTACATCGTAGCTGAGCTACATCGTAGCTGAGCTACATCGTAGCTGAGCTACATTGTAGTTGAGCTACAACTTATATGAGCTGCATCATAGATGAGCTACATAGTAGCTGAGCTACATGGTAAATGAGCAACATCGTAGCTGAGCTACATCGTAGCTGAGCTACATCGTAACTGAGCTACATCGTAGCTGAGCTACGTCATAGCTGAGTTCAGTCGTAGCTGAGCTATGTTCTAACTGAGCTGAGAGGATACCAAAATAGCTACAATTGTGTATTATCAATCTCCCCACACTCATAGATTTTAATTTTCATTCCCTTTATTTCACCAAGTAAATTGTAAAATAATTATGCTCTTGTGCTGCTAGAACTGTAGGTTTCAAACATGTTTAGATCGAGTGCTCAGTTAATCCAATAATTCAGTACTGGAGATGTATATATTTTTCGTAAATATAAATATATTTCTTTTTTTGAAGCTGGAAATTGCGTTAGCAATTTCAGCTTTAAATGAATGAAAAATAAATACAAAAAATACTGCATGACAAGAGTTAAATGCCTCGAGAGAACTTAAAGGGTTGGTCAGAGATCGTACAGACTGCGTAGGTAGGTGTAGCGTTACAGATAAATGAATACCCATGCAGGTGACACGAAATGTTAAATAATAATAAAAAAACACTTCTGTGGCGCTTAAATCGGCAGTGATCCGAGCTCAGAGGCGCGACAAACTTAATCGTAATCAGACTCACAGTCCCAAAACCGTTTGCGATTGTCGTCTGGGTCTAAAGTCGGATCTAAGTCGGAATAGCCTGACCAAAAATATGGCTAAAATTTGTGTTTTCGCAGCCCAAATTTCTAAAGGAAGTTCATTCCAAAGTCTATGTGCTGCAACAGAAAATACGCTGGCGCTAGGTTAGATAAATGTTGGGCCAGCATCGCAGACGGTGGCCCAACAATAAACCAACATAGTGCCAACATCTCGTGATTGTTGATCAATTTTTGTTATCACTGGGTGATAAAGGGTGTTTCCCTGTGGACAAGAGCGGATTAGAATGGATCCCCTACACACTGATCCAATCAAAAACTCAATAAACAAAACCTGATAAATCGACCATTAAATCCCTCAAGTACACATTGCGTGATCTCTCAACAAATAGAACACTTTTTCTATAACCCATAGAGACGTCTGGTGAAATGGTGAATCATAAGGATCGTATCTGTCAGTTTACAAAGCGACAAATACGACCCCCAACTGTGGTACAGGAAACACATATTTATCCTGTATAGTATTATTACCATGTATATTTTGTATAATTATTTTAGTTAACTCTTCCACAAATATGAATATCTTGGGTATGTATATTTCGATGTAGTGCTTAATACTTTGCTGTCACACACTATTTTGGTTATTTTGTACTTTTTGCTACTATTTGTAGTAATAGCAGTTATTTTGTTTGTGATTTTGGTGCGTGAAACATATACCTATCATGTTTTGTATCATTAACATGTATATTTCTTATAATTCTTTCAAAGAATTTGTTAATCTTACATATATTTACAACATTTTATATTTTATCATTATGCTCTATATAATATAATGCACTGTTCATTTTAATGACGCGTAAGTCTAGATAGACTTCGGGTCCTCAATAATTATCTATCTAATAACGGGGTGACGAGTTGGGACATATGCGACAATGGCGACAATGGAGTGAGTGAATATTTTTCAGTACGTTGGTGATACATCAGATGCTCGTTGTGATAAAAGCGGACAGGAGGGCCCCTGAAGTCAGGTCTATGCCGTATATTTTACAAAAGACTTCAACAAATTGCTAATTGATCCTTCATCATATTATGTCAAATGCAGTCAATATAAACTGCACTGAATAGCGCATGCCTCTCAACATTTATTACGGTCAGCATTCAAACCTTTGACATTCAAGTATGAATGAATAAATAGGATTCTAGGCCCCACATATGGGCTAAACTGGGCCAGGACAACCTCTTGATGATGGTGAAATGAATGAGATGACGCTGAGAGCTTATACTGCCACCATTAACATGATTACGGATCACAGCTGCCGGGATATGAAAGTCTTCACCGCTCCCTTGTCCCAAGGTAAACTTGCAAACTCTTGTCCCGGCACTACATGTATATAGGTAGGTCATAAACTTCCTCCACCCCGCCTGCATTTCAGGTCATGACGTGAGGTCACTCCTCCGCCCCCCCTGCTTATCTCAGCCAGTGAGTCCTGATTGGCTGCCTCGCTGTCCTCAGGGACTTTTTTGTCACTGCTCCATATATGAAGATCATAAACTGTCTTCCAGCCCCAGCCAGGTCAGGAGTTGAGGTCACCGTATCCAGGTTACTTGTCCTCGGCTCACCCCATTCAGGGATGTCCTGATTCGCCGGATCACTGTGCACTTTGACACACCCCTTCATATTAAAAGAACGTATCTTGACCTGTATCTATATGTTCGCTGGCTCTCACGCACCCTTGCTGTTCTCACGCTCTAAGTATAGCCTCATAGAATGTTGCTATACTTCCTCTCCACTCCCACCCTTTGATGATAATGTTATGACGGTTGCAACTGTTATCTACTGTATTTTTGTTCATTTATTGTTTATGTCGTTCATTTAACGTTGTTATCAATGGTTATAACTGTTTAAATGTTTAGTTAGTTATTAGTAATGTTGATCTTTATGTGGCACCTTGGTTACTACATAATTTTTCACTCATGATAATTACTACATTATTTTACCGCTCACCTGGTGCCAGTCTTGTACGCCTGGTCACCAGTAATTTGTTTGCCAAGTGTCATCGAGAGTTTAGTAAACTTTAGTTAGAGAACGCCATTATAACTGTTTGTGTTTTATTTGTCTTGTTTATGGGTTACGCGGAGCTCCGAGTTTTGCACTCCCCCGGGTTTTAGTGATTCGAAGTTGGAGCCCTGGCGGTCTGAGACCGAGCACGCTACCTCTCAGTTACGGTTTACCCTCAAGTGATCAATTCACAGACGGAACGAGTGACGTATAAAGGGATCGTGACCGGCGACAAAGAAGCTCAGTGGATTAACCCTTTAACCGCCAAATTATTCAATCCGAATTTTCACCCACCTAAAGTTGTGTCTCGCTGACGCGATCCACAACTTTAAGTGAGTGGAAATTATTCAGATTTGACAATATGGAGGTCAACTGTTTTCAAATATTGCTGATTGATGTCACATTTTATCTTTAACTTATTTAAAAGGGGGTACTTAATGTGCTAATAAAAATGAAAACCCGAATATATGCGGCACCGGCGGTTAAAGGCTTAAGGGCTTAGGACAGCTAAGACATGTGGTGGACCACGCTGCACCAAATGCTGGACCAGAATCACATAAGCTGAGTCCACATTAATAAAGCCTTCTGCCAACGTCCGCATCGCGCCTAATGCACTTTATTGTAATGTATCGTCCAAGCGGTCAAGCTGAATGCCAGTCAGTTGATCGGTGGCCAATGGGGCGTCGTAAAATGAGGTCGTCTGCTCTGCGCAAGCAGTGTAATTGATAAGTGAGGGCGTCGCTGATTGGTTGGTGTCAGGCGAGCCATTTTGCGGTTGTCCGCGGAGGTCGACTAAATGATGTAAGTGACTTCCTCACAGAAACACTCATGCCCCCTCTAATCTCTCTCATGCATCACCTATGTCCAACCAGCAAACAGGAAATGATCAACCAAGATTGCTGTCGCGGACGGTGGGCCAGCATTGCAACAATCCAGGCTCAATAAACAGTATGATATACGTACAGACTTCTGATGTGCAAAAACAAAATTGTGTAACTGCTTCAGTGAAAAGTAAAATGCTACTGCATTTTGGCTTTGCAAAGCGAGTAAATCAGAGGCTGAGGAAGCTACCTGGGGATTCTTACCAAATGTAGTGAGGACGAGAACTTGGCTTGGCTTCCCATACACTTGATGACGTCACGCCCAAATAACAGTATTTCGCCCCACTTGAACGCAGACCATTAAAGGCAGAACACACTCAAATATGACTCCTAAAACCCTAAGACGTGAGAACTTTATAAGTTACATGTTTCTACACTGACTAGCTCAGCAGAGCATCCAGCAGACTTTTACAACACCAAACGTACCCAAGGTTTGTGCGATACTGAGTGAAAACCTTAGGTGTATTGTTTTTGCACAAAGAGATGAAACAGGTCTTTTTTTAGCATACTTATTGTTTTTCACGGATGAAACATTATGTTGTCCAACGTCGCTACAACAACGTGCTGCTGGTGTGGCTTCAGCGGGGGATTCAGAAATCTTAAAGTAATTCACTATGAGCTATTAACGTGATAAGGGTATTCCCAGAAAGCATTGGGCGCGTTACAAAGATAGTGAGGGTAAACGCCACCTGGCGAATAGATATAAACTAAGCAGCCATTGATGTGGTCAAACCTTTTGATCACAACAATTTGATCACGAAAAAGTGGATTATTTTTATGAGAGGTTGCTACTTTCTCTGACACATATGTCAGTAGAAACTCCGACCTTTGAAAAACCATTTTATTTTGGGTGCCGATGTGTTCCACATTTCTTTTACAAACAAAATAAAGTTACCCTTAAAGAGCTGAATTTTTAATCATAGGCCATGAAGACCAAAGGGTTTTTCAATATGACATTGTCATAAATGTCTTAGTTAACTCTTTTTGATTCATTTCGATACCTATGTTATGGGTCTATGACCATTAGAAATATTTTTACTATTACAGTGCTGGGATCGACTTTAGACGTCAGAATCCGACGTCTACAGACGTCAGATTCTGACGACTAAAATCGACCTCCGCGCTGTAAGGGTTTAAACCACCTATATAGGTGGCTTGAACTGTATTTTGTTGACTATTTAGGCTACTGTTTGGTGCAGTGTATATCATAACAGCTTTCATATTTTGGCTGAAAACACCCCAGGTAGCCTCTTCACCTTCCACTCCTGAATATGGCTGGCAGTTACCCTAAACATTGTCATCCTCGATTAATCAACTGCAACTTTGCCTTAAGTATTGTCATTTTTATCATGGAATAAACACACTGCTGTCCAGCAAACATTAGTGTTTAGTTAATGTTGGTTCACCGTCTACCACGCAGGTTTTGAAAATTCGATGGTACGCATTTTTGATGGTACGCTTATCGCTGCAGGCGCCACTGAGTTGGAGCAATGTGTTTGGCCGAATTCGATGTGTCCTTTTACGATCCCTGTAAATTGCAATTTTATATCACAAAGGATGTGACTTCCTTTTTGTGGGTGAGGTCAAATATTGTAATTGATCAACATTCGAATACAGAATCCGGAAATTCGATTACACAGCCTCAGACTGACAGGTCAAACAATTCTCAAAGCACACTGTCATATAATACCTCTCATTGTGAGTGAGTGAGTGAGTGAGTGAGTGAGTGAGTGAGTGAGTGAGTGAGTGAGTGAGTGAGTGAACGAGCGAGCGAGTGAGTGAGTGAGTGAGTGAGTGAGTGAGTGAGTGAGTGAGTGAGTGAGTGAGTGAGTGAGTGAGTGAGTGAGTGAGTGAGTGAGTGAGTGAGTGAGTGAGTGAGTGAGTGAGTGAGTGAGTGAGTGAGTGAGTGAGTGAGTGAGTGAGTGAGTGAGTGAGTGAGTGAGTGAGTGAGTGAGTGAGTGAGTGAGTGAGTGAGTGAGTGAGTGAGTGAGTAAATAGATTAGATGAATAATGTCACAACCCCTTTCGTGAACCATCATTCACATTGAAGGAATACATGTTGGTGAATTTTGCCAGCCTCTTGTGAGCCTCTTTAGTCATAGCAACTGAATGACGGTGTGGATTGGCTGAATTACCCACGTGGTTAGTAGACCCGAGCCTTGATTTGTGTGTCAGACTGGGACACATGGGGCACAAATCCACTTTCTACCACGGTGGTGATAGGATTATATATATATATATCTGGAAATTGGACTCTATCTTCAAGAACCCAAGGAATACTAGTATGCAGCATCAAGTAGGCATATAAATAGACATGGATGTCTATGGCATATATCAGCAAAAACTGAGCATTATCCACAGCGGGAATTGTCAAAACCAATTAACTGTGAGCCTGATATTCTCAAGCAATCTAATCTGACACGATCGACAACTCCCGACATATGTCCACTCACAATCACATATTATGCTGCACAAATCGCCTGACAATTGATTTTGGAGCCAGAGGGTTAGAGATCATCACACGAGGCAGATCCGAGCAATCATGATACATTACAACAATGTTGTTTAAAGTTTGTTCAAGCGTCGAAGACGTTGGGCTAACGTTAGAACAACATTGTTTCAGTGTATCGTGTTTGCTGGGATATATGGACGTTTTCGTGGGTTCTCAGTTTTTGCTGGACGCTCCACATGAACTTTGACACTTAAAATCAATAGAGATATAATTGTATACATGAAGTATCTTCCCGAGAGACATCCTTATTGGATTATATTTAAAGGTGAATGTACTTTGTAAGATTATTCAACGCACGAAGCTAAAATAATTGTATATCTTGTGTGGAAAAATGAGACATACGAGTAATATTGACATAGTATCCGTCGAGTTAACCCTTTAACCGCCAAATTATGCAATTTGAATTTTCACCCACTTGAAGTTGTGTCTCGCTGACGCGATCCACAACTGCTAGTGACTGAAAATTATTCAGATTTGACAAAAAGGAGGTGAGCTCTTTTCAAATCTTGCTGGTTGATGTCACATTTTATCATCAACATATATAAAATGTGGTACTTAATGTGCTAATTAAAAATGAAAACCCGAATATATGCGGCACCGGCGATTGAAGGGTTAAACACTTTAACACCCGATATTTTCAACATTTCAAATTTTACTGTGAGCTGTAAATTGCTACCTCAATCCTCACCTCACAGTGAACGAAAATTATTTGCTTTTAAGTTTTTTTTTAATTTGATATCGTCATAATTGTCTTAGTTAGCTTCTTCCGCTTCACTTGGATACGTATGTTACGGGTGTACGGTCATTATTAATCAGAATCTGACGTCTAAAGTCGATAGACGTCAGATTGTGACGTCTGAAGTCGGTAACCGCATTGAAAGAGTAAAATATTTATAATGGCCACAGACCCATAACATAGGTATTCAAATGAAGCAGAAAGAGCTTACTAAGACATTTATGATGGTTTTAAATGAAAAGAAAACCTTCAGGCTCCATGGTTTATACAATCAGCGTTCCAGGGTTTACCCCCAGAAGATTGATGTCGAATAACGTGTTATTTCTTTGATTCAATTGACACATGTGTAACCCGTGTCTAGAAGTGAAAACATCTGGAATCAGTGCAGCTGACATAAAATACGACACATTTTTACAAGTTCTCACCACCCCAAATGCAAGTCTCTACCTACCCCCCTATGTGACACACCACAGTGAAGCCTAAACATTCCTCTTTCAAAAACAGGTCCGAAAATGTCATGCTAACTCCCTGCGTTTCCAGCTATGCTCCCTTGTTTTGCCAAGATCTCCCGACATATTCCTACGCCCATTCCCAGAAAAGACACAAATCATTCTCACCCCCTGTATCCATCCGAAAATCTCACAACACAGTATACCTCATATCACACATGAGGAAAACAATTATTATAATGTGTGCTGGCTAGTTAACTACACAATTACAACATTCCTGTATTGTTTTTAATTCACCAAAAGTGAACACAACCGTCTAAGCAGTAAGTTATGACGGTCTCTCCTTTTGGCTCACTTAGGGTGTAGTCCGTCTCTTGACAACATAAATGGGATCGTCGTTTATGACGAATGCCGAATTGCGTAACATTTCACGTATTTTGATCAGCCATCACTATAATAGCCACCATGTTATCAGAAGAAATGACAGGTTCTGGGCTGACTTGTCGACTGACCTAATCATTGATCAAGTGTTGATGAGAAACCTCAAAACTACAGATGGTTTGACGAGAAAAATTGGCATTAAGGAATCGCCGCGTCTGGTATGGTTGCTCTGAACTCCGGCTTGAAGGGGAGACCCAGGCTGATTTGAACAGCTTTTGCCAGCTTTTTTTCCTTTCCCTCTTACTATGTTAATGTGATGAACTCATCTTTTGCCTAAAGAAATAAACTCACTATGCCTATGGATAGCCATATGTGTTTTTAACATTCGATTTCAGAAGAATTACATGTACAGAGATAGAAACAAATTAAAATTTGTCCAAATCCTCCCCCACGTGTGGGTGGATTTGGACATGGCTGGGGAGCATTTGGACATAATTATAATCAGAAATACATAATGTATTTCTGTTATAATCAATAACAAGAATCCTGAAAATCAACGTTTTTATTCTTTGAGAGTCATAATATCTGAGCCATTTTATAACTTTATTTATTGGGATAATGAATTTCATGCTGTGGGGGGAGGGGGGGGGGCGTTGTAGTGTCCAGAGACGTGTAGCTGCAGGACAGGATACTGATAACTCACTAAGATAAGAGACGAGGTCATTCACATTGATACTTAACTCCTCTTTCAGAGACATGTAGCTGCCTGGAGACAGGGCACTGATAACCTAACCAATGTATTTCAGTACGAGCTACATGTATGTAGCTATCCCTCAAGTGGGCTAGTTTTCAATGATCTTAAATAGCTCAAAGGCTGACGTGATATCTACAGGTGATGACACTCTAGTCATAGCTTTATACAAAAGTAAACCTGGTGAGGCGCTTGACCATCTGAGATTAGAAAAGTTTCATCATAAAGTCATAGTCAAGCCCTAGAATTTTAAGTAATACCACATTTTTGACTAATTTGAATACACAGATTTCATCGGACTGGGGTTGGTGCAGCAAGGAAGACGAACTTGTCAATCATAACAGATAAAGATCCATATCCAACGGATATCAAGATAAGATACAAATGCAAGACTAGATTCGCTACTTCCATAACTGTATTTAAGTATGTGTGTTTATAGGATAATATCATTATTTAGCTATGGCTGGCATTTACTATATTACTGTTAATGTTTTAGTGTAGCCATTAAACGGTTATGGTTATGACCTACGTATGTTTATAGGTGAGGTTGATATTGTTCATAGTATGTGTAAATGATTACATGCTACGTTATAAAAAAGGGACGCATATAATTAAGCATATTATGTAGCTTGGTTTAATTTATAACTATACGGCTGATCTTTGCTTATAACTTTGCGTCAACGCAGTTACTCTATTCTTAGTAACCCAAACATATATAATTCAATATATGTCTATTACGACAACGTGTTTATTGTGCAGCCATTAAACAGTTTGTCACACTGTGGTTATATCTTTTATAATATTTCTCAATATGTTTCATAAAAAAAACAGGCTATGTAAATTCATCAACCAGAGTGAAAGAATTGTGCGCATTCCTCAGTCATTTCTAAACAATTTTTTATGAAGTTTTACGCACAGTAGTTTCCATTCATGTCGCGACTACGCTGAATTTTCGCGAAGTTTTGATAACTATTTCAGAAGCTAGACCATTTGACATGTAATGGAATTCTGAGACGAAGCTATTTATAGAAGGTGACATTTTGATTTATTTACTACACGTTAAATAGACTAACTTTTAAACTATGTAATATTCCTCAATGACATTTTCAGGGTAGTTGCCCCCATGAATAGGAAATAGTGCCTGTACATGTACCATGACAATTGATTAGCAATTGACTGAGAAATCGACGAGAATCATTCACCACGGTTAATGTGAATCCGACGATAATCGCACTGTTTTATTGTGACATTATTTGCCTGATATGATCATATGTATCCCCTTTTCACACACAACCATCGGCATATTTTGTAGAGGGAGGGAGGGTGGGAAAAAGGGATTCATATAATGTGATTTACAAATACAGCTTATCTTATACATTTTAGGCCTACTGAATGTGTCAACAGGTTCATCTTATTTTTTTCGTTAGGGGCAACCATTCAATCTCCAAGGGGGGGGGGGGGGGTTTGAAATATATAATTTCGGGTAGACTCTGAGTGAGATAAATAGTTAACGGTGGCCCCCTAGTGACTTTCGAAACTTTAACCACTGATACAATAACATGTTTTTTTATAAAATAAACATAATGATCAAATCATTATTAATCAAGTTAGGCATAATATTATGGTCATGTTACAAAGTTAAATTTCGTGAAATTTCAGGTGATTTCACATCCGTCATATCAAATATTTTAATTTGTGGTGTAAACGGGATGTCCAGGATGTTTAATAGAGTGCTCATTAGATTCCTTGACCCTAAAAACATAAGGTTAGACACAAAAAAGCATGATTCTACATTGATTATTAGCCGATAAATCGCCAAAATAATGGCGGCCATTTTAGATTTATGCAAATTAGGCACTCTTCCACTACTCGGATTCCATGTGACTTTTAATTTGTTGTTCTAGGATAATTTGTGAGACTTTTGGTAAAGGAATAATTTCTGTTGCAATTAGTGGTGGGTTGACCCTATTTTTGACATAGCTATCCTGGACAAGTGGTGAGAACACAAATGTACACATTTTCAGTCACTTGAAGTTGTGAATCGCGGTAGCGAGACACAACTTCAAGTGTTATCAGTTATGGAAATTCGATATATTTTACTCTCTGGAACGGTGTCCGTTTTACTCACTCTAAGGTGCACACACAAACCGTACTAGATGTTTGTTTGAGAAGTACACAGTCACTAGGCTTTGTATTTCCATGGAAAAATTCAGCGCTACTAGCAAATTATCCTATTATTATCTAATAACGCATCATTGTCTGAAAATTGGAACGGTTACAGATGTAGCGGAATGGGACGAAGTCGAGTGACGTTACAGAGTTACGATACGAGTTCCAATTTCCAGAGAACAATGTCTTATTTCGTTAATATTAATATTAATATTAATATTAATATTAATATTAATATTAATATTAATATTAATATTAATATTAATATTAATATAGTATTAATAATAATTTTAATAATAATATGAACAACCAAGGCATATAGAACACATCTGAATTCTTCGTATCATTTACAAAGCCTCTTGTGTCATCCAGGATTTTCTTCTGGTTGTTATTTGCTGCATAAATATATAGGATTTGGTAGGTTATGCCCGCTAAGTTGAAGTCTAGCCTATATGTCTAGACAACAAATTGGGTCAGTCAATGGTCAAGGCGGGAAAATCTAGACGTCAATCTATGGCTGTCAAATTCCATCTAGAGTAATCTGCAGGTATCACGGAGTGCATACCGATACTATGTGCATGGCTACTAGCAAATCACGCTCGTCCGCTATTCAGATAAAGATAGGGACTATAAAATAATCATGAAGGGATCATTTGTGATGAGTTAATCTGAATTTGAGATATCTCACACTGTCACACTCATTTTTGGCCGTTTGCACTGCTCTGGAGTGTGTATATGGGACTATTTCGAGACACTAGCAATCCACCCTTAAAACGCTGAAATATTTTCGATATAAGCGAAGAGACCAAAGGGTGTTTTTAATTTGAAATCTTCATAACTCTCTTATTTATAGCGTTTTCCGCTTCATATGAATACCTATGTTATGTGTATACGGCCATTATAAATAATTTACTTTTTCAGTGCGGGGTTCGACTTTAGAAGTCAGATTCAGACGTCTGAAGTAAATCCCCGCACCAAAGGAGTTAATGACGCAATTAAAAAGTTATGGGAAAGTTATTCATGAAGGGATTATTTTTGATGAGCTAGTAAATTTGAGATGTTTCACTCTTGATTTTCTCTCTTGCATCCCAAGGCAAACAGCAGCAATTGCTTACTGCTCTTTGGCATTTTGCGACAGCGCTCTGAGCGGACTGCACTAAACTTTAAAGCAAACAGCAGTAGCTGCTGACTGAAGAGTAAACTGTTACTGTTGTTTGCTTAAAGCAAAAAGTCACATTAAGTCTGTCACTTTTGCGATTGTCATGGCATCTGACAAACGTGATGGGCGGGGGCCCTAGGATAGTGGTTAGCACGGGGTTCGGTTCCCGGTCTCGGCGGTTTGAAAGAAACAAAAATGTTTCTTCCCCATCCACGTGTGAAAGTCAGTATTGTGGGGAGCCTCCGTGACCGAGAGGTAGCGTGCTCGGCCTCAGACCGCCAGGGCTCGAATTTCGAATTCTGTGTCTGGAGGACAGTGTCATCTCAATCATCTCACCATCCTCAGGATGTTCTCCTGGCCCAGTTTAGCCTATATGTGCACAAAGGTGGCCTAAAGCCCGATTCATTTCATTTCTGACAAACGTGATTGCTTAGTTTTACGGCAACTCTGATAATTGCAAGAATATTATATGTAGTATAGTAAATGTATATGTATTTTATGTAGTTTAATTGTTAGACCGCTTTACATGTAGTAAATTGTTAATTATTGCACTACACTCTAAACAATATAGGTTCTTTAAAAAGAACCCTTCGGTACAATCACCATGCAACCCCGGGAGAACCCTGCAAGGGTTCTCCCGGGGTTACATGGTGATGGTACTGAAGGGTTTCTTCTAAAGAACCTATATTGTTTAGAGTGTATGTCAAATGATCTAACTTTTGAAGTACTCACAGCAATTTCACGGTTTGCTTAGTTTAGTCGCAGTACTACTTACGAAGAGTGCTTGCATAATTTCATTGTAATTGATTGAGAATTGACTGGGGAATGAGCGAAAGCGCTGGTGGAAGCTGTCACATCGAATATGAAAGGGTGTATCTGCCACTTGTTAAAGTGGCAGATACACCCTTTCATATCTAATTATGCATTGCACCTCTCCGTTTCATGGTGAGATCCCTGTTGAGGACACGGACGCTATCTTCCTCCTTCTGGCCACACATCTGACCCGGGAGTCTGTGCGCTATAATAATTATCGTCTGATCCGATTGCTCTGTCTGCCGTCCACATCCGCAGCGATCCACCTACGATAGATTCCTCGAGGTCTGTGCCAGAGCCAGAAGCAAACACGAGACGTCTAGCGTTTGATTAATGTTGTGGGCTAACATCTCCAGCCAATTTCCAGCCAACGTTGATCCATTGGTGTTTTAACCCTTTAACCGCCGGTTCCGCATATATTCGGGTTTTCCTTTGTTATTAGCACATTGAGTACCACCTTTTAAACACATTGAAGATAAAATGTGACATCAATCAGCAATATTTGAAAACAGTTGACCTCCATATTGTCAAATCTGAATAATTTTCACTCACTTGAAGTTGTGGATCGCGTCAGCGAGACACAACTTCAAGTGAGTGAAAATTCAAATTGAATAATTTGGCGGTTAAAGGGTCAATGTTTGTTCAGTGTCATAGAGGGTGAACTTACATTAAAACGGCACTGTTTCAACGTTTTATGTTTGCTGGGACGTTAAATCTACCCCATGACCGGGCGGGCACCCTGGTGGAGTGGTTAAAGCTGCCTGCTTTGAAAGTCGGAGATCGCGCGTTTGTCCTACGCTCTGGCGTTCACGTTTCAAAGAAATAAATGTTTCTTCCTCACTCACTCGTACAAATTCAGTATTGTGGGGAGTCTTCGTGACCGAGAGTCAGCGTGTTTGCCCTCAGACCACCAGGACTCGAATTTCGTATCCTGTGTCTAGAGGGTAGTGTCGTCTGATTCATCACACCATCCCTAGGTTCTTCTGGCCCAGTTCAGCCTATATATGTACACAAAGGTGGCCTAGAACCCCATTCATTCCACCCCCCTCAGGACATGGTGTGGTTGACACTGGTCAACATCAGCAGCTACTGGGCCAGAATGAGGGAGTATTAGCTGTATTTATACGTCAAAAAACATTAATGTGGGGAGCATCCGCGGCTGAGATGAAAGACCTCCAGGATGCAAACTCAAATCATTAGACGATTTATCTAACCATCTTTAGCTCAGTTAAGTCTGTGTCTGCACAAAAATAACCAAAATACACTTAATTGATTAATTAGCTAATTAATTATTAAATAACTATATAAATTAGATTAGTCATTCATTTATAGTCTCATTCATTCATTATATTATTAATTAATTAATTAATTAATTGATTAATTAATTAATTAATTAATTAATTAATTAAATAAATAATTCATTCATTCATTCATTCATTCATTCATTCATTCATTCATTCATTCATTCATTCATTTATTCTTTCATTCATTCATTCATTCATTCATTCATTCATTCATTCATTCATTCATTCATTCATTCATTCATTCATTCATTCATTCATTCATTCATTCGTTCGTTCGTTCGCTCGTTCGTTCGTTCGTTCGTTCGTTCGTTCGTTCGTTCGCTCGTTCGTTCGTTCGTTCGTTCGTTCGTTTGTTCATTCATTCATTCATTCATTCATTCATTCATTCATTCATTCATTCATTCATTCATTCATTCATTCATTCATTCATTCATTCATTCATTCATTTATTCATTCATTCATTCATTCATTCATTCTTTCATTCATTCATTCATTCATTCATTTATTCATTCATTCATTCATTCATTCATTCATTCATTCATTCGTTCGTTCGTTCGTTTGTTCGTTCGTTCGTTCGTTCGTTCGTTCGTTCGTTCGTTCGTTCGTTCGTTCGTTCGTTCGTTCGTTCGTTCGTTTGTTCATTCATTCATTCATTCATTCATTCATTCATTCATTCATTCATTCATTCATTCATTCATTCATTCATTCATGCGAATATTTATTAATTCATTCATGCATTCGTTCATTCGTTCATTCTTTCATTCATTCATTTATTCGTTCTGTACGGGACAGTTCAAAATATCTATATCGAATATTATTTATTTACTTTTCAGGTTTTAGAACATGACAGAAGAAAATGCTGATTTAATACCTATTTCGTGTGTTTTTAGTGCGGAAAATATGGTAATATTGATATTATTCCAATGTGGCAGAGTGCTGAATAATTGCGGCACGGGTTCATAAAGTGCAAAGTTAATCACATTTTCTAATATTACCATTCAATTTCATGTTTTTATCTGCACGACATTCGATCATCAGTCTAGTGTGTGTGGGTGTGGTGTGGCGGGAAGGCCTAAAATGCATTCATTCATTCATTCATTCATTCATTCATTCATTCATTCATTCATTCATTCATTCATTCATTCATTCATTCATTCATTCATTCATTCATTCATTCATTCATTCATTCATTCATTCATTTATTCATTCATTCATTCATTCATTCATTCATTCATTCATTCATTCATTCATTCATTCATTCATTCATGCATTCATTTATTCATTCATTCATTCATTCATTCATTCATTCATTCATTCATTCATTCATTCATTCATTCATTCATTCATTATTTTTCGCCTCTTTTTACGCCTGTTCACCAAGTGAGTGAAACAAGTAGTATTTGACCTCCCACATGAGACCGGGGGACCGCATATTTTAAAGACATACTCAACTCAGTTATGTAAGTATAAAGCATGTTGTCCAGCAACGCTAGACCGACGCAGAACGGAGCTTATTGCGCACGAGTTGATAGTAAGGCTCCGGTAGATTCGCACCAATCTTAAACCGGTTTTACCAATTTGGCTGTGGATTTGGATCTGGAATCGGACTGCCAAAATGGTTTATTTGGCTCAAACTATTTCTAGATTGGCGACAATCGTTTCGGGCATACAAACCGAAGCAAACCGGATCACGAGACCTTTTTGAGATCAGTGCTTAAATATGGTAGAATGTATAGCTAAATGCGGTACTGCACAAGAAATTGTCCTAATGTTGGTTCAATATAGGCCAGTGTCGTAGACGATGGACCAACATTGATCCAACATTAGGGCAATTTCCTGTGTTTGCTGGATGATGATTAGAGTAGAGAAGTATACTGCTACCATAGCTAGGCCAAACAATTAAGTCCAGCAAGCAACATGTCTTTACCCGAGGCTGGTTCAATAATGGGATAGCGTCGTATACTGTGGACGTGCATTATCCCTTAAAACGGTAAACTAATAATAATTTTCACCCACTTGAAGTTGTGGGTCGCGGTAGCGAGACACAACTTCAAGTGGGTGAAAATTAATCTAATCTGCTTATTTTAAGACCACACATTCGCAAGCTTTGATGTTTAAACACTCATTTCATTCCCAATAACAGTGATTTGCTCGGCTAATAAAGTGAATTAAAAACGCCTATATTCGTCATTAGCGGTGAAAGGGTTATTGGTTTGCCAAATCAAGTTATCTGATTGGTATTCTCACCCACTTGAAGTTGTGGATCGCTGGTGCGGTCCACAACTTCAAGTGAGTGAAAATTATTCAGATTTATTGGACAAAATGGAAGTCAACAAGCTGGAAATCTTGCTGAGTGATGTCATTTTTATCTTTCACGTGTTCAGAAGCTGGTATTTAATGTGCAAAGAAAAATTTAAAAAAACGAATATAATCAGGACCGGTGGTTGTAGGGTTTTTGATTTTGATTTGATTTGATTTATTTCAGTAAAACAGTACATGTCAGCATGATTATAAAACAATCAGGGCCACTCTACTGGTAACCAGGGATGAAACACATTATAAAGGGTCTGGTGACTCTTATTACCATAGTGGTCCCCAATTTAAGTTTTCAGTAGCTCCTCTAGTTGCCTTTGCTTTACAGGCGTCTCCACAGTACCGGAAGGGTTGCACACAGACATTGTAAATTAGGCCGAGTCTCGCATGTGAAAACCTAGTCTTACCCACGGACCCATAGCTATGACGCGGGACAAATCCTGCCATTAAATCACCAAGGACTACGTGCAAATCCCGGCCCTAATTCCCGCTAACTAACCAATCCCAGCCACTCCCCGGGGTATTACTAAAACAGGAACCAACCGCAAAACAGGATCACAGCGCTCAACACTTGTTGTTAACCGCGGTGGTGTATATAGCACTGGTTTGATGTCTACGACGCTGGACCAGCATTAATCCAACAATGGTTTATTAACACTTTCAACCCTCACGATCAAAGTATCATTTTGCATCTATGAAGAATGACTTAATTTCCTAAAACCTAGAGGTTTTAGAATGACAATTTTTGTGAAACTGTCTTAATAATATCGATACATTTTTTTCATTTGCCACTAGCTTTAGGTCATCTACATTCACTATACAAGTCGAGAATTGCGAATGAAGATGACGGTAAATTCAGGCTTGAAAGGGTTAATACTGTAGATCTGGTGATATTCGCGAGGTTTTAATTTTCGCGAATTTCGCGAGTATATAGTGTTTACTGCGGTTGAATAAATTCAGCATCGGAAATCACTCCACTATAGTGTACATTTGTAGAAAAACACATTGACCAAAATGGCAAAATTATTGGGATAAAAGCGTATGATTGTGTGCATGTTGAATGGCACTGATGTTATTCTTTCGTTTAAAGCTTTACAATTGTTCAGACATTTTTAGATTTAGCATGTTTTTTTCCAACGACGTATTTTTTTGCGTGAGCAATAACAGCGCATTGTCAAAAATTGATCTATTCATCGACAAAAATACATGTATACCTCTCTCGCCGTCTTGCATTTTAACAGTTTAACCCTTTGAAGCCTGAATTTACCCTTGTTATCTTCATCCACTACAAGCCGCGAATTGCTGTCGCAATTCTCGACTTGTAGTGGATGAAAATGACTTGAAGTGGGTGGGAAATGAAAAAAAGATCTCGTTTTTATTAGAAGAGTTCCATGAAAATATTTGTTTGTTACCCCCCCAGGTGCGGAAATTAAGTCATTCTTCCGAGATACAAAATGATGCTTTCATGCATCGTGAGGGTTTAAAGGGTTAAATGAACGTTACCTCGCTAAATGTGATATTTAACCTGTTAAGCTCCCTCTTCGTATTTATCTTAATGCACCGCACTGAGTATAGGCCCTTAACCCTTGAAGCTCTGGAATAGTTTATATAATCCATGGCGACCAAAGGTTATTTTAATTTGGATTCATCATAAATGTCTTAGTTAGCTCTTGTTGCTTCATTTGATTACCCATCTTATGAGTCCATGGCCATTATAAATGGTTTTACTCTATCAATGCAGTAATCGACTTGAGACGTCACGTCAGATTCTGATGTCTAAGGTCGGTCCCCGAGCTGAAAGGGTTAAAGCAATATATTAAAAAATAATTTTCACCCACTTGATGTTGTGTCTGTCTACCGCGACCCACAACTCCAAGTGGTTGAAAATTACTCATATTTGTTTAATTTGGGACCAAACGTTTGCAAATCTTGTATTGATGTTTAGACACATATTTTGTTCCCAATAGCAGTGATTTAGTCGGGTAATAAAACAGAAAGAAAACGACTATTATCGCGATAAGCGGGTATAGGGTTCTGAGCCGACCCTTTATTCGCTAATCACGACTAGTCATTTTTAATCCTTTTTATCTTCAATAACTGGCTGTTATTGGGAACGAGATGTTTGTTTAAACATCACGATAAGAAAATGCATGTTTGGTCTCAAATCAAGCAAATGCGAGTAATTTAATTGATATAAAGTTATAGTGAGTGAAGTGTTAACCCTCTCAGCGCGGGGACGGTCTTTATACGTCAGAATCGGACGTATGTAGACGTCACATTCTGACGTATAATATAAAGACGATCCCCGCACTGAAAGAAATAAAATATTGCTAATGGCTGTACAGCTATAACACAGGTATTTGACCCTTTCAGGCCTGAATTTACCATTGTCATCTTCATCCACTACAAGCCGCGAATTGCTGTCGCAATTCTCGACTTGTGGTGGATGAAGATGATTTGATGTTGTTTAAAAATTAAAGAAAATTGCCATCAATTAGTCCACAAGTTTCATGGAAATATTCATTCTAAAACCCTTAGTTGTAGGAAAATGAAGTCTGTTTTCAGGGATCTAAGATGATGCTTTAATGCATCGTGATGGCTTAAAGGGTTAAATGAATCAGAAAGAGCTGACTAACACATTTATAATAATTTTAAATTGAACCAAAACCCTTAGTCTCCATGTTTCATACAGAAACCTGTCAGCGCTGTAAGGTTTAGTTTGAGATATAATTCTTTGATATTGAATGAATGAATGAATGAATGAATGAATGAATGAAAGAATGAATGAATGAATGAATGAATGAATGAATGAATGAATGAATGAATGAATGAATGAATGAATGAATTCACGGGGACTAGTTTTGATCGCTTGATTGCTAATAGCATTTTCATTATTCTATGTTCAATAATTATTCACTGATTGCAAACATGAATAATAAAGTAGTACACTGGCAAAAAAAAAATTCTTTGATAATTGATACAATCAAGACATTTCCATTAGATGATGATTATGGCTTGTGGCTGAAATTCCCATTTCGATGTGGTGGATACCTGCTTACATGGAGGGTCACTATGACAACATTTCATTCATTGTCTATCATGTAATTAAAAATTGAAATTTTAACTAAGTGCGCTATTGTTTTACAAAACATTAGTCTCTTTAACTGTTTTACATCAGACATTTTGTCATGAAATAAATGTATAAATTATAGTATTACCCGCTCTTAATATAACAATTAGGCGCCTTAAACATGTTAAACCACTTTTTTATTTTAGAAATTATACCGTGCGAATAGGAGGGTAAGTGTTTTTGGTGTTCATGTTGATCATACACATGTAGTATAATTATAGCAGATTTATACAATCGCTTAGAGAGAGAGAGGTGTAACCAGTCCATCACACGATCACAGCAGAGATAAAACACTGGAAATCACGTTAGTTTAACCCTTTAACCGCCGGTGCCGCATATATTCGGATTTTCATTTTTTATTAGCACATTAAGTATCACATTTTAAATATGTTAAAGATAAAATGTGACATCAACCAGCATGATTTAAAAAGAGTTGACTTCCATTTTGTCAAATCTGAATAATTTTCACTCACTTGAAGTTGTGGATCGCGTCAGCGAGACACAACTTCAAGTGAGTTAAAATTCAGATTGAATAATTTGGCGGTTAAAGGGTTAATGTTGGCCCATCTTCTACGACGCTGGCCCAGCATTAACAAAGCATTGCTCCAACGAATAAAGTTGAGTGGAAATGTCACTTGGCGTCTGCAAGTGACCAGCCATCACACCAAACACGAGACGTAGACCCAATGCTGGCTGAACGCTAGCTCACTGTCTACGTCGCTGGCCCAGCATTAAGCCAGCATTGGCTCAATGTCAGTTGAAAGTCGTTGTGTTACACAGCAAATACCAGGCGTTGGGTCAATGTTCGCTTAACCCTTACAGCGCGGGGATAGTCTTTAGTCGTCAAAATCTGACGTCTGTAGACGTCAGATTCTGACCACTAAAGTCCATCCCCGCGCTGTAAGAATAAAAATATTCTAATGACCGTAGACCCATAACATAGGTATTCAAATGAATCGGAAAGACCTGCCTAAGACATTTATAATGATTTCAAATTGAAACAACTTTGGTTGCGATGTTTTTTACAAATTAATTCAGCGCTTTAAGGGTTAATGGTGGGCCATTGTCTACGACGCTGGGCCAACATATCTACACAATTGACCAGGCACAACCGTGATAGATTGATAGATTGTGTGGCTCTAACCATATTTGCTGGGAAGCACATATCATGACGAATCACAGCGGAAACGACACATTCATACAATGCTGGTTTAATGTTGGGCCACCGTCTTCGACTCTGGCCCAACATTAAACCAGCATTGGTTCAACGTTTTTCAGTTTACTGGAATGTCCTGTGCGTGGGTGTGACATGTTGAGCGGCGGGAAAATGATAGGAAATACTTTTTCAGCAGACGTTTTTGTTCGTTTTGTTCTCGACGAAAGCAGTAATTATTCTGCACTGGTTTTCTCCAATTGACAAATGCCTGAGTGGTGCACTACACCCATTCATGCGAGGTACACGAGAAATAGCAATAATTATGGAATTTACACATTTAGGCCTTTTATATAGAGAACAATATAAACACCTGAATAATAGTGTTGAAGTCGTATTTATCCGCTATTATCAGATTATGCGCACGTCCACGCTACCGTGACGAGGCCGCCATTCATCTGATCATCAAAAATAATATTATACTGATTGATTGTCCTGTATCATATCACGTGACAGAATTAGCTCAATATCCTCCCGTCATTCATTTTTTGTTTAAATTGGAGTAGAAACCAACAAGTCGTGAGAGATAAACAGATTTGATGTAGAATTGGAGAAAGATGTTCAATATTTAAATATAATAGTCCTATGGTTATGGGCGATTTACATATTCAAGTCTGTTAATTACTTATATCACTCACTCACTCACTCACTCACTCACTCACTCACTCACTCACTCACTCACTAACTCACTCACTCACTCACTCACTCACTCACTCACTCACTCACTCACTCACTCACTCACTCACTCACTCACTCACTCACTCACTCACTCACTCACTCACTCACTCACTCACTCACTCACTCACTCACTCACTCACTCACTCACTCACTCACTCACTCACTCACTCACTCACTCACTCACTCACTCACTCACTCACTCACTCACTCACTCACTCACTCACTCACTCACTCAATCACTCACTCACTCACTCACTCACTCACTCACTCACTCACTCACTCACTCACTCACTCACTCACTCACTCACTCACTCACTCACTCACTGATAAAGTGATTACAAAGTGGGATAAATCCGTTTAATAATGACTACAAAAAATATCCTGCAAAAAGGCTTCTTTACAGGCTGAGAAATAATCTATATGTTCTAAGATATTGCAGTACTTTCCTGGTCCTATATTAAGACCTGCATGGGATAATGTATACGACCCATATGGCACAGTGTGAATACATGTGAGCTTAGAAGAAAGCTACCATTCATCTCATCAAGGTAAAGAGGTTAATTGTAATATAACTTTTTTTTTCAAATGGTACATTATATTCTTAGTGAATTAACTTTTCTACAAACACTTGACCAGTTCAAGGCTTGAAATGATTGCTTAGAATTGCAATACTCTAATCTGTATATTATCGGATAATTCTAATAAACACTAGGAACAAAAATTGACACAATCTAATATTTATGGCAACGATTAATTTAAATTCATGTTTAAATATGAGTTTTGTTAGCAAATAACACTTCGAATAACACTTTTCCAACATCCTCAGGAGGTTCTCCTGGCCCAGTTTAGCATATATGTGCACAAAGGTGGCCTAAAGCCCGATTCATTTCATTTTTACTTTTTCAAGAAAAACCTGCTGAGAGTGTGAATGAAATGAAAACTAAAAAACGAAAGCAAACTGACGTGAGTCAGCCTCTGTGATTGGCTGTCTAGTATCCACAGACACATCACTTAAGGCAATCAGGATGTCACAGACATATCACCTTACTCAGACGCTGTCATGTGCATGTGATTGGTGAGATTGGATCACGTGACATCTTAGGTACCCCCCCCCCCCGCGGCGTCCTGGGGCTTTCTGGGGTGTATGGACTTTCAATGAACGACCCAATGCTGGTCCATGAAAACTCTTTCTTTTGATATGTGGAGCTTTCTGGACTCATGATCCCCATGAAAACCTTTTCTTTTTACAAATTTGTGATCACAATTAACCCTTACAGTGCTGGGATCGACTTTAGTCGTCAGAATCTGACGTCTGTATACGTCAGATTCTGACGTCTAAAGTCGATCCCCGCATTGTAAGAGTAAAAATATTTCTAATGGGCGTATACCCATAACATAGGTATTCAAATGAATCGGAAGGAGCTAAATGAGACATTTAAGATGATTTCAAATTGAAAAACCCCTCTTCTGTTGCTATGTTTTTTTACAAATTAATTCAGCGCTTTAAGAGTTAACACGATTACCACATCTTGGTGTGTCCATGTTTGATTTGCCGAGATAGCATTACATCTCATTACCAGACAGGGACGTGGCACATTGGTTAGACCACGCTTTGTAAATATCGCCGCCTACCTTGCGGCTTCGAATCCCGCTTGGGGCAGGATATTTTCAGAGGAATATCATGTTTCTCGCTTCTCAATATTGGGACATTGTTTCGATGTTTTTCCTTAGGAAAGGCACATGACCCTCAAATGCTGCACTTGACTTAGGTGAAAATGAGTACCTGGTAGGACATAGATGGCAATGTGTATGTTATGTGCAATGCGCCGAAATGATGCATGTGTGTATGCTCTCCGTGGAGTTGAGATGGCACACATCATTGTATCATCTTGTTTCATGTATATTTTTTCCATGTCTGTTTTTTTCCATTTTTTGTGTCACTTACTATGTCAAGGAGAGCAACTTGTGGCAATTGCTTTTTGTAATCCTTTTGTGAAATAAATCATGTTTATAAAAAAAAAAGATGGCACACGAATGTACAGGTCCAGTGATTAGTTCTTATACGATCACCAGGTTTCGCCAACTGAGAGAGGCCTAGTTTTAATAGGCAAGCGAAAAATCGTCTCAGTTTTATGCTAACCGAGCTTTCTGGCGGGTTTTTACACAGCTTACAGTGTAAATAAAATGGCTGTCAGTGTGGCCGGGACTTTGGCAGACTGGTCATGCCGCGTAAGCATTACCACAGTCATGGTGGGCCTATGATAATATAATCAGTCAGGTGTGATCGAGCTGTTGATTATTATAGGATATAACCCTCGGAGCTCTACATATTAGCTGTGGAAAAAGCCACGGCCTTCGGCCTCGGCCTTTTCCACAGCTAAGAGTGTAGAGCTCCTCTGGCTTTATCCTATACGTCAACCCAGTTGTGTTCGTCCGACCAGCAAATTTTACGAGGTGAACCACATTTGCTGACCAGACCAAAAAAATAAACTATTCCCTACTTCATTCCGTCATTATTTATGGGTCATGTAATCTCGTATGTGATAGAGAAAAATCCATTTCTTTTTGAGCGAGGAGATCAGAATCTGACGACTGGAGAGGTCAGATTCTGACGTCTAAAGGCGATCCCCGCACTGAAAGAGTAAAATATAATGGCCGTAGACCCATAACATAGGTATTCAAATGAAGCAGAAAGAGCTAACGAAGACATTTATGATGATTTCAAGTTGAAAAACCCTTCGGTCTCTTGGTTTTTATAAAAAAATATTTCAGCGCTTCAATGATTGAGGCTGGTTTCCCATGTGTAATTGGACGCGCCTCACCATAATCATGATAATCAACCACCTGATACGGTCCTTTCATGTGAATATCAAAGCTTTTAAGTTCTATCATGGGTTTTAAATAATAATGTCACACAGCAGAGCAGACGGAAATGACATGTAGTCTGAGGTCCAGAGATAATCCCTTAACCCCCTTGGTGTTTCTCAAAGATTTTGTATCTCTCACACAAGAAAATTCGGATAAGAAATGAGCATTACATTTTCTAGATCATGCAGATTGACATAATTCTGTTTTAATCCAAGTTGAATATATCCGAGTTGAAGTTCAAGTGAATGAAAAATACGGAATTGTATATTAGTAACACTTCAAGCCTTAACCTGGCGTAAACATTGCCGTGCCGTCCTCTCCGAGCCCGTGGATGGATGTATTTGCTTCACCCGAAAAATCCAACATGGCGGCGACTGAGAGCGATCCCGATCCCAAGGTCTGAAAAATGACCATAACTTTTTAATGACTGTGCGACCTCTGAGTTGAGCATGCGGGCATGGAAATGAAATGTTACTGATTCTAAAAAAACTATTTTTGAATCGATTATGCCCCGATATTTTCCGATATGACAGTCCAAAGAAATGTCCCACGATTTTGCACGCGGTAAATCTGTGGCTGAAACCTGTTTCAGCTACTGGGGCTAGTGTAAACATTGGTCGTTTCGGGTTCTATTAGCATGATTAACAATTATCCTTACAGTGCGGGGATCGTCTTTAGTCGCCAGAATCTGACGTCTACAGACGTCAGATTCTGGCGACTAAAGTCGATTCCCGCACTGTAAGCGTGAACATATTTATAATGGCCGTAGACCTATAATATAGGTATTCAAATGAATCGGAAAGAGCTGGCGGAGACATTTATGCTAATTTCAAATTGAAACAAACCCTTTGGTTGCCATGGTTTGTATAAGAATATATTAGCACTTTAAGGGCTGAAGTGACAATGCCTTCCAGACACAGGATTAAACTAGATAGACAGTCAGAGACATCAAACTTCTGCCGAAATTAATCATCGTAATCCGGGTCTTTTATCCGGATCGCAATAAAGATCATCCCCACAATTTACTGGACAGCTAGGTCATTAGCCACACAATGATATAGACAGGGAAGGCTCGTTCCCATTTATTGTATTGCATTCATTCACAAGTTTGATCAATTATGACGTCATCCAGTCAACCTATTTCATTTATTCATTTATTCACTACTTTTTAATTAAAACACACCACTACATTATTTGCTTTGTCCGACCACTACATTTTACACCGGGGATGGAGAGTTATTGTTGATCAAATACAGACTAATTATCATGGTAGGCCTATGATGCTATTATCAGTCAGGTGTGACCGAGCTGTTGATTATGAGGGATCCTCATTATCATGATTATGGTCGGATGTGTTTTAAGTCAGTTAAAGCCCTCGGAGCTCTACATTCTTAGCTGTGGAAATAGCCTCGGCCTTCGGCCTCGGCCTTTTTCACAGCTAATGTAGAGATCTTCGAGCTTTATCTTATACGTAATCTGACGGAAAGACAGAAAGTGTGACCAACAAGACCAAAAGCATAGCCTTCCTGGTGATGGTAAAAATAGAGCTCTGCAATCTGAGGCCAACTATAGTCCCCTACCCTCATATTTCCCGCATAGAATGCTCGTGGTGTGTGTAGATATACATGATATAGAGCTAACAGGGGAGAGCTCACTTTTCTCGACATGTCATATCAAAGCGGCTGACATCCCAGCAGCATCTATTATCATGATTATACTCATCAAATAATAATGTTAAATAAAAACAGGCAAACTTATCTTCTCTGTTAGAAAGATAATCACATTTTGTCTGGATATGCTATGATTTACGGCCCTTTATTTACTCTTTGGAAGTAATAGAGTGTATCTGCCACTTTACAAATGCAAAGTAACATAAACATCTTTTGAATACCAAGATACGATATGTGGAGCCTTTCTCTGAGTCAGTAAACAACGAAATCCCTTGTAGTACTGAGTATGAAACCTTTACGTATAGAATAAAGCACGAGGAACTCTACATTTAAAGCTAAGAATGTAGAGCTCCGAGGGTTTTAACTGACTTAAAACACATTAGACCATAAACAAAATCCTTTATAATCAGCAGTTCGGTCGCGCTTGACTGATTATAGTACCATATCCCTACCTTGATAATTGATCTGTACTAGGTCAACAATAACTCTCCATTCCCGGCTTAGAATGTCGTGGTCAGACAAAGAAAATAATGTAGTGGTGTGTTTTAACTGCTAATTACGACAGCAGTCGTTTTTAATCCATTCGATTAGCCGATAACGTCACTGTTATTGTGAATGAAATGACTGTTGAGCATCAAGATTTGTAAACACATATAAATATTTTTCAACCACTTGAGGTTGTGGATTTCGGTAATTTTATTGAAAAATATTATAATTTAAAAGTTAGACGATTGGACATATATTAAATTGCTGATTTTAATGGTCCTCTATAGACCCATTGATTTCATTCAGTTTCAATCTCGAAATTTCACTGCATGTCAAATCGTCTAACTTGTGCAATACTCAATGCAATGTAACAAAATCAGGGTTGTTGTCGTATAAGATTTTCATGGAAATTGATTGATAATCGACTGGAAAATCTGCGAAAAACAGAGGTTTAAGGTGAGTTTTACTATAAATGGGTGAAACTTATATAAGTCGGCCAGCAATGTAAAAAGAAACACATGAATAGACGCTGTCCCAATATTGAGCCAGCACATAAAATAAATGTACTGTTTTTGCCGTGTTCTGACGTGTACAGAGGAAAAGATTTGGTCAACACGAAAACCGGTGCGTCATATACTTTGAGCTGTGGAATTTTTTACTGCTACGCGTTATCACGATGTTGATTTAATGCTGGGCCAGCGGCGCATACGCTGGTACAGCATTAAACCAACATCGTGTCTACGTCTACGGCCATTCTCACCTGAATGATCATGTTGATTAGATTTTATAAAACTCCCTTGTGAATGGAAATTACTTGATTTAATAGAATATCAGAATGTAATTTATTTTAATGGATTCAGCCTTTGTTTGTTAACTAATTTTCTCTGTTGAACAAAATGTTCTCATTTGGATTTATTTTCTCAGTTTAACTAATCTTATCACTGAATAACATAACTGTTTGAATTGTTAAATTTGATTCTCACGCTGGTCTCCATGGTTTCTCAAGTTGTTCATTTTTCTTGTGGTATTACCTACCCACTAAGAAATAAAGTGCTCGCCTCAAGGCCCTCACCTTATCCCCTGGTGCGGTATTTATCGCATACCGTACTCAAGTGAACACTGCTTTTTATGTCGCCGGCGGATTTAGACTAACAAGTAACCAGCACTTCTTTGATTGTTTAAGCTATCCAGATCAACGGCAAGAGCTATTTAGTTCCATTGACAATTTTCTTTCTCCAGGATGCCCACTTTCGTTTGAAATATTGCTACGTGACGGTCCATACCTAACAGCTAATAGCAATGTATTTCTCACCATTGACGTTTTATAATCCCTTCATAACTCTAGCTAGATTCATGTAACAACTTATTGCTACTCTCGCCCCACTGGAGAACAAAGGCAGCATAATTATTATTTAATCATAGTGTGTTATAGTGGGCATGTGTGTGTATTTAATCATTGTATTCTTTCAATTTTATTTTATTGCTTTGAACAAGGAAACCATTCGATTAGCTTCTTGTAGCTACTATATATGCAAACCTCCTGAAAATGTTTATGCCAAGTACACAGCACTCACAAGACACCGAGCCAATGCAAGCTTAATGCTGGTGCACAGTCTGCGACGTTGGTTAAACAATGAGCCAGCATTGTTTAGCCCTTTCAGCACGGGGACCGACTATAGACTTCAGAATCTGACGTCTGTAGACGTCAGCCTCTGACGTCTATGGTCGATCTCCGCTCTGAAAGAGTAAACAATAATTCATAGTGGTCGTAGACCCATAACATAGGTAGTCTGTGAAACTCAATGACCTCGACCTCCTTTGTTTTCACCGAGCTGGCTAATACAATAAAGTATGGGGAGGGTTCTTATATAACCTTGTTTTCACCACGTGACGTCACCGCGTTTCACATAATGAAGTATGGGGGAGGGGGTGTTATATAACATTATTTTTCACCGAGTGACGTCACTGCGTTTCATAGAATTCAAAAAAAGCGGAAAGAGCCAACTTAGACATTTATGATGATTTAAAATTTTAAAAAACTTTGGTCTCCACGGTTTATACACAAATATTTCAGCGCTTTTCGGGTTCAGTACATTGTGCTTGCAGCAGGGTAGGTGCAGTCAGTTCTGCCAGGAGACATGTGAACTATAGGTGGGGGGTCATTTAGGCATTAGAATCTGATGCCTAAAATCGGTCCCCGCACTGTAAGGGTTAATGTTGGCCCAGAGTCGCAGACGATGGCCCAATATTAAACCAGCATTGGATAAACATATGTACTAGTTGGCTCCCTGACAGGGATCCAGGTAGGGAATTACATACCAGTACACATTGGACATTGACCCACTGCTGGATCAATGTTGAACCAACGTCGCGGACGGTCGACCAACATTGATCCTACATTAGGTTTCCGCAGAAATAATTTGGCGTTGTAATGGCTAAACCAAGGCTAAACAATAGTTTGACTTCTCTAACAGGTGCTTCTAAAAAATTGGACGCCCTGATGTTATACAATTCAATACATGTTTAACAGCCCGGTTGTTATATTCTGGACGAATAACGACGATCTAATCTAGTAGCTCGAGCTGTACTTTATATTTTACCGACGTATCTCGCTACCGCGATCCACAACTTTACGTCGGTGAAAATTACCTGGAATTTTAAGTTACGAAATAAAGTTATGAAATACCATTGTAATTTACATCAGTGCTCAGACTTTCTATACAAGTCCGATATTGACGTCTAAAGACGGACCCCCCACAGAAAAGGGTAACAGCGGCCCTATTCTTTCGTTTGTTGTTTTAATCGTGCAGAACGAAATAAAAATAACACATAAAACTTTAGAACTGAAAGGGTGAACCAGGTTTATATTTGATACTTTCTTCGTATTTTTATTCTCTAATGAAAATAATGACGTGACAATCCCAGTCATCAATCTACCAGGTGACAACCACCAGCCAGAAATAATTTTTAATGAAGCAATATTTAGAGCACTATTACGCAGTTACAGACGAGACTATTAAATCTGCCTAAGAATAAACACATGAGTGAATGGATGAATAAATGAATGAATGAATAAATGAATGAATGAATGAATGAATGAATGAATGAATGAATGAATGAATGAATGAATGAATGAATGAATGAATGAATGAATGAAGGAATGAATGAATAAATGAATAAATGAATGGATGAATGAATGAATGAATGAATGAATGAATGAATGAATGAATGAATGAATGAATGAAGAAATGAATGAATGAATAAATGAATAAATGAATCAATGAATGAATGAATGAATTAAATGAATGAATGAATGAATGAATGAATAAATGAATGAATGAGTGAATGAATGAATTAATTAATTAATTAATTAATTGATTAAATAATTAATTAATTAATTAATTAATTAATTAAATAATTAAATGAATGAATTAATAAATGAAGAAATGAATGAGTGAATAAATGAAAGAATGAATGAGTGAATAAATAAAATAAATGAAATAAATAAAATAAATAAAATAAATAAAATAAATAAAATAAATAAAATAAATAAAATAAATAAAATAAATAAAATAAATAAAATAAATAAAATAAATAAAATAAATAAAATAAATAAAATAAATAAAATAAATAAAATAAATAAAATAAATAAAATAAATAAAATAAATAAAATAAATAAAATAAATAAAATAAATAAAATAAATAAAATAAATAAAATAAATAAAATAAATAAAATAAATAAAATAAATAAAATAAATAAAATAAATAAAATAAAATAAATAAATAAATAAATGAATGAATGAATGAATGAATGAATGAATGAATGAATGAATGAATGAATGAACGGACGAACGGACGAACGAATGGATTAATGAATGAATGAATGAATGAATGAATGAATGAATGAATGAATGAATGAATGAATGAATGAATGAATAAATGAATGAATGAATGAATGAATGAATGAATGAATGAATGAATGAATGAATGAATGAATGAATGAATGAACCAATTACACATAAATTAAAACACGGTGACGAAGATATGATTATTAGCTGGATTAGTTTAGATTACCCTTTGGATCACGGTTACGAATAATTTGCGATACTTGAATTTGAATATTTTAAATTACGACAACGTTGTTCCACTTGATTTTTCCATCACGCGAAGTGAAATTGAATTATGCATCTTCTTGAAATTAATCTTCTAATCAAAATAAAATCTTTAGCTCATTGGTTGTCAATGAGTTAGGAAATCAAATTCCCAAAGTGCCTGGATTTTATAAATTACATTATTTTCGCTTCGAATTCATTTTTCTTTTCTTATCATCCACTCTTAGCCATGCTAACCCTAATCTGGTGTCCTATCCAGGTGTAATATTTTAATGTGAGATATGTGGGTGGGCTGGTAGGAATGGTAAGTATGAATGGTTAGTGGTCAGCAAAGGAAAAGCTGATATTACTTTTTCAAAAAAAATGGTCCAATGGTATATTATCAAGAAGTCTAGCTCATGCTCCAATTCAATACAGGAGGATTATATCATAAGAGGTAAAATTACAGAAAGCTGTAAGGAGCTCTATTTTTTTTTTTTTTAATTGATCTCTGACATATTTCTTCAAAAATCATTTCCAGTAATTCTTGCAAATTTGCATATTTTATGCTAATGTATCATTCTTGTCTTAATAAAATATACTTCATTTTAATCGGTTTCCACACACATGCTATTTGCGATTCAAAGTTGATTAGTTTCTTGAGATATTGCTTTAATCTGTATTTTAGGTAATGGCGGCGGATAATTTGATATTTTATGTCAAATACATGTACATATTTAAATGTAATACAACACTTTTTTATGTATATGGCTCCCCTTTAAGCTAGATTGATCATTTTGTGCTGAGCTGTGCTACAACTGATATAATATAATTGTTAGATCATTTGAAGGAAATGTCACCTTCAAATGAATAAAAATTATCACCGAGTTTAAGCCCTGTGTTAAAATCATACATTCTTCTCAGTATGATGAGTGTTGCATTTGGCTCAACATATGATTTATGGACTACATAATCGACCCCAGGTCAACTGGTCACGTGGCTGGTCAATGTGATATTAGAGTTGACAAACCCCGTCCTAAGCGGCCCGTCTTACGGCAGCTTGACCACATTGCTCGTGACACGTGTAGCTTCTCATTGTCATGCATAGCCGTGTGATGAGAAAGAGGACACCCGGCAGATACGACACATTGAAACAATGCTGGGTTAATGAATCAAATGAACCCAGCATTGGGTCAATGTCAACGAATTGTTTTATTTTCGTTTTGTCTCCTCGTACATGCATGCATTATATGAATTGTAAAATGCTCAAAGACTGTCTAAGCTGAATAAATGAACTATGAACTATACTATCTTCACAGGTCGCGGATAGCCAAATATTTTCACAGTACGATGCTTTAATATTGACCATACATGGTTTCTCATCAGTTGCGATTGTAAGATGATTATCAAGGACGCCCAGATTATAGAAACAAATCTCACGAAGAAGGAGCGCGTAGCGCGTGTCCCTGTCAGAAATTAACGTCGATGTACTGGTTTCAACCCTAGCTCATCTTCCCTACAGCAAGGCTGGGCAGGGCCCTGGTGCAGTGGTTAAAGTTGCCTGCTTGAAAAGGCGGAGATCGCGGGTTCGAACCCCACTCTGGCCTTCAAGTTTCAAAGTAACAAAATCTCTCTTCCCCGCTCACTCGCAATGATTCAATATTTTGGGTAACCTCCGTGACCGAGAGGTGGTGTGCTCGGCCTCAGACCGCCAGGGCTCGAATTTCGAATCCTGTGTCTGGAGGGCAGTGCCATCTCATTCATCTCACCATCCTTATACTGCAGGATGTTCTCCTGGCCCAGAGCGGTAGAGCCAGTCCCCGCTCTCGTAGTCAGTCAGTCCAGAGCGGTAGAGCCAGTCCCCGCTCTCGTGGTCAGTCACTCCAGAGCAGTGGAGCCAGTCCCCTGCTCTCGTAGCCAGTCACTCAGAGCGGTGGAGCCAGTCCCCGCTCTCGTAGCCAGTCACTCAGAGCGGTGGAGCCAGTCCCCGCTCTCGTAGCCAGTCAGTCCAGAGCGGTAGAGCCAGTCCCCTGCTCTCGTAGCCAGTCACTCCAGAGCAGTGGAGCCAGTCCCCCGCTCTCGTAGCCAGTCACTCCAGAGCGGTGGAGCAAGTCCCCTGCTCTAGTAGCCAGTCACTCCAGAGCGGTGGAGCCAGTCCCCCGCTCTCGTAGCCAGTCAACCCAGAGCAGTGGAGCCAGTCCCCGCTCTCGTAGCCAGTCACTCAGAGCGATGGAGCCAGTCCCCCGCTCTCGTAGCCAGTCAACCCAGAGCAGTGTAGCCAGTCCCCCGCTCTCGTAGCCAGTCACTCCAGAGCGGTGGAGCCAGTTCCCCGCTCTCGTAGCCAGTCAACCCAGAGCAGTGGAGCCAGTCCCTAGCTCTCGTAGCCAGTCACTCAGAGCGATGGAGCCAGTCCCCCGCTCTCGTAGCCAGTCACCCCAGACTGTGGAGCCAGTCCCCGCTCTCGTAGTCAGTCACTCCAGAGCGGTGGAGCCAGTCCCCGCTCTCGTAGCCAGTCACTCCAGAGCAGTGGAGCCAGTCCCCTGCTCTCGTAGCCAGTCACTCCAGAGCGGTAGAGCCAGTCCCCAGCTCTCGTAGCCAGTCACTCCAGAGCGGTGGAGCCAGTCCCCAGCTCTCGTAGCCAGTCACTCCAGAGCAGTGTAGCCAGTCCCCCGCTCTCGTAGCCAGTCACTCCAGAGCGGTGGAGCCAGTCCCCAGCTCTCGTAGCCAGTCACTCCAGAGCAGTGGAGCCAGTCCCTAGCTCTCGTAGCCAGTCACCCCAGAGCAGTGGAGCCAGTCCCTAGCTCTCGTAGCCAGTCACTCCAGAGCAGTGGAGCCAGTCCCCGCTCTCGTAGCCAGTCACTCCAGAGCAGTGGAGCCAGTCCCTAGCTCTCGTAGCCAGTCACCCCAGAGCGGTGGAGCCAGTCCCTAGCTCTCGTAGCCAGTCACTCCAGAGCGGTGGAGCCAGTCCCCAGCTCTCGTAGCCAGTCACTCCAGAGCAGTGGAGTCAGTCCCCCGCTCTCGATCCTCACGTGCTAGTCCTTCTCCTGCTGTGACCGCATACACACGGGTTAAAGCTAGTTTAAAACCAAAGAACATGCTACGAAAAAAATATGAAATAGTTTGTGACAGATGCTGAGTTAACCCTTTAGACCTCCACGATGCATCAAAGCATGATTTCCTATCCCGAAAAATTAACTAAATTTCCTAAATTCAAATGTTTCATGATGAAGAATATATTATCAAATATTGATAATATTTTGCAATTTGTCAACAAAGTCAGGGCATTTTAATCCACTACAAGGCGGAAATTGCGACAGCAATTTGCGGCTTGTAGTGGATTCAAATGATTCATATAAAGATCTATTGTTCGTCATTTAAAGCTGGAAATTGCGTTAGTAATTGCAGCTCCGAATGAATAAAAAATATCATTTTTTAATTATTTCAGTGCTGCGATTTACTTTTAATACATCCAGTCAGAATCTGATGTCTATACACGTCAAATTTTACACTAAAGTCGGTCCCAGCGCTGAATGGGTTAGAGCATTCTTGAAATATATATATATGGTACTACCCGGCAGGACCGTAGGCCCGGTAACACTGACCGCCATTTTATATCCACAGCCAGCTGTGCATATACGTTACTCGCACCGCCTACCGAAAAACTCGGATACCATGAAATTGAAACAAATATTTCAAGAGCCCAGGAAAAATTAGCCATTTTCAGCAGGCGTAAACTTGTGATTTTTTTAACTATCACATTTAAAAAAATGGCGGTCTCTGTGTCAGAGCCTTGCGATGTCATCAGGGCAGTGAAATGAGATGAATCGGGCTTTAGGCCCCCTTACCTTTGTGTGTCATCAGGGTAATACGGTACCAGTATCATAATTAATATTCCAACCCATTCATTCATACATCTCATCTTCAAAATAGGTATCTCTATTTTCCATGATAAACATGTCACGCATGTGCACCATCCAGCCCGAGACGTTGACACAGTGTTCAATGTTGGGTCAGCGTCGAAGACGATGGGCTAACATTTACCCAACACTGTGTTAACGTCTTGTGTTCAGTGGCCATTCATGCACACCTGCACAAGGACATCTCCAAACAAATTATAGAGAACTAGAATAGAACATGCCTGGGGACAGAAGCAGACTGCTGACTAGGAAATGTCTCTGATTTGATACAGAGATGTAGAACGAGAATGTGCCATGAACCGTTTAATTAATTTGATGATCCTTGCCACAATGTCAATATTCGAAATATTTAATTAAATGATCATCTACCATAAACTATTTTATAAATGTCGGTGATTTTTGTTATAACTGACTTGTAAACGTATGTAAATCACCAAATTTGGCAAAATATAAAATTAATCTTAAAACATATATTTTAAAATTATCATTTAAATGAAACAAAGAATACTAAATATGTGCATCGAATGGCCTTAGACCAAATTTTCGTATTGATAAACTTTTTTATATTTATATATTCATCTATCACAGACTTATTTATGTAATTCAGTGTCATTTAATTTAACTTGAAACTTGCTTCAAAATGTGCATAAACCTAGCAAAAAGGGTTGATAAATTCACAGTTATTGTTTATTAAGTCGCTACTTAAATGATCACTTAATTAAAACACGACAGTTTCAATATACTGTTTTTATGGGTGGGTGTCACTTGATGACCACAAAATAAAAAATAGAGTTGTGTAAAAAAAATCCACATGGTTTATTTTTACATATCAATGTATGAAAGCACACAGAAGCGCACCGAAATGGCCCTCTGGCAATACAGTAACATGATATTATTTGTGAGAGTAATTGAGGTACTTTGTCTGTTCTGGGCTGGTAGCCCCCTGTGTGGGGTGTCTTTCATGTCCCTGGTGAGGTTGCAGATCATACCCAGCCCACGGAGACCTCGACAACTCACCAGACGTGTCCTTTGATGCTCAACAATATCAGAGAAACAAAGTACATTCAGGTCACGACGACCTAAACCCGCTGCAAATCAGCGCTGTTTCGATGATGGCGCATCGTCTGCGACGATGGCCATCATTAAGACAGCGCTGAGCCAGCATTACAGCTGAGGAATATTCCACATAGTTGTCCTGCACGGAGTCATTTTGATTTCACCCCGCAGGACGCGATATGATCAGAATTTGTCCTGGGGCGACAATTTAGTCCTCCCTAAAATACACCCATCCGGTCATTTCTTTATGAACCAATAATTGATATAGAGTGCTCCAGGGTTATTATAATAAACTGTAGTCGCAGCAAGGGCGCAATGCTTGAAAGCCACCAGAGGAATGTTTTTCCTAGAAGAACTCCTCTCCTTTTTATTTGATGTCACGTTGAATTATCTAAAATTGCTTTGAGTGTATAACTCAATCCGTGATCTATTTGTTGTAATAAAAGTCCGCATGAATAGGTTTTTATGTTGCAGTGGGTAACAAAAAGAAGATAGACAGATATTAGTTGACAACGGGAAGTCTATGTAGACTAATGCATTATTAAAATGAAAATTATATTATATTATACAGCGCATAATATGATAGTTAGGAAATGGTGCAAATTTATGTACGAGTTTTAAATGTTTTAAAATAAGTTGCTGTATACATGATAGATATATGTTTCCCGCACCATAACCAGAGATAAACTAACTGCTATTACTATAAATAGTAGTAAAAAGACATTCTGGAAAGCGTAGAAACAAATAGGATATACAAAAGTTGACATAATTACAGTATATGTAAACACAATAATCATATATAAATTTAGTACAAGCCCTACAAGGCAGAACATTGTTATAGTCTAGAACGCTACCGCCTGTCAGGCCAGGGGTTTGGATTGTTCACCTCTCGAGGTAATTTTTTGTTTTAACCCTTTAACCGCCGGTGTCGCATATATTCAGCTTTTTTTATTAGCACATTAAGTACGACATTTTAAATATGTTAAAGATAAAATGTGACATCAACCAGCAAGATCTGAAAAGAGTTGACCTCCATTTTGTCAAATCTGAATAATTTTCACTCACTTGAAGTTGTGGATCGCGTCAGCGAGACACAACTTCAAGAGGGTAAAAATTCAAATTGAATAATTTGGCGGTTAAAGGGTTATAGATTTATTATAGGGTTCGAGAGGTAACATGTCTGATCTCAAGGCGCCCGAATTTCGCATCCTGTGTCTGATTACCATATGATTATAATGTCACTATCATGAGTGATTATCCTGACCTCGGTAACCCTAACCCTTACAACGACAACATTTTTTTGCAAAAAACCATGGGAACCAAAGGGTTTTTTTCAATTTGAGATCACCATCACTGTCTTAGTTAGGTCTTTCTGCCTCATGTGAATACCTAGACTATGTTACGGGTCTACGGCAATTAGAAATATTTTTATTCTTTTAGTGCGGGAACCGTCTTTATAAGTGAGAATCTGACGTCTTTACGTCTACAGACGTCAGATTCTGAAGTCATGAATTGTTAAAACGAATATGCACAAAATATTAGCTGAAGCCCCATACATTCATACACTTATTCATTCACTCAGTCACTCATTCATTTCTTTATTAATTAATTAATTCATTCATTCATGTATTGAATCATCATTCATTCATTCAGTCGGTTGGTTTTTATGCAACAGGATGTGTTGAAACCCATCCCCCCCCCCCTGACTTTAATTATATAAAGCTGACCCGATACATCCATGAAAAATAAAACCTTTTTGGTGCGGTGCAAACAAAAAGGAAATAAAAAATTAGATTTGGCCTATCATGTGTTGTTTCAAAAGGGTTCCGATTACATATTAATTTCAATGTCATAGTTTTATTATATATCATAATAAAAACACAGATGATATTGGTTGCTGCTATATATGTATGATTCTCTTTCCAGTTGGAAGATATATTTTGTTTAACGAATAGAAAGAATTTTCTTCATTTCAAGTTTCCAATTGCGCTACTACAAACGATGCAGTAGCTCAAGGGTCAACTATATCGTGACACTTTTGAAAAACAACCATAACGTATATTTTCATCATGTACGAGGCTTATTTCACAGCTAAGAATGGAAAAACTTGAGGGATTCAACTGACTTTAAACACATACAAACTAAAAACGTCTGATTAGAATGATAAGTCATTTGGTGTTGGTGTATTGATCAGCATGAGAGTCATTTAATGTAGTGATCAGCTTGATGAATCATTTAATGTACTGATCAGCATGATGAGTCATATAATGTACTGATCAGCTTGATGAGTCATTTAATGTACTGATCAGCATAATGAGTCATATAATGTACTGGTCAGCATGATGAGTCATATAATGTAATGATCAGCTTGATGAATCATTTAATGTACTGATCAGCTTGATGAGTCATTTAATGTACTGATCAGCATGATGAGTCATATAATGTACTGGTCAGCATGATGAGTCATATAATGTACTGATCAGCTTGATGAGTCATTTAATGGATGAGTCATATAATGTAATGATCAGCTTGATGAGTCATTTAATGTACTGATCAGCTTGATGAGTCATTTAATGTACTGATCAGCATGATGAGTCATTGAATATACTTATGAGCATGAATGTGAACTATATAAATAATAATAAAATATATAATTGACGAATATATTATACATCGTTTTTGATCATCCACTAAAAATATTTAAGAAATACCATACGCAATGCAGGTGCGCTAAAGCAAAAGACAATATCTGCTTACTTTAAAGAAAGCAGATAGTGACTTTTGCTTTAGATTTTGATCATTATAGATGATAATGTTTGGGAGTGGCCTGTAAATGTGCCATCATGATCAAGGCTGATTATTTTTACCGCCATCTTATTTTTGTGAGAACTATGCGCGTAGCGCATTGTTAGCTAATTTTAATTTTCACCACTTGAAGCTGTGTCTCGCTACCGCGACCCACAACTTCAAGTGGTTGAAAATTACTCATACACACGTAGCTGCTTAGTTGAAGACAAAATATTTACAAACCTTGATTCCTAAACATTTAATTCCAAATATCAGTGCTTTTCTACACTATAAAACAGATTAAAAACAACTATTGCCGTGCTCATATAGTCGTTTTTAATCTGTTTTAGTGTATAAAATCACTGATATTTGGAATTAAATGGGGTTTTTAGGAATCAGGATTTGTAATTTTTCTGTCTTAAAAGTCTGAGATCAAACAGAGATCAAACTCGAAACTGGCGATTCAGTCATATGGTCATAGAGCCATGTCACAGTGAGAGGACTGGTACACAGGAAACATGACTGGAGTCTATAAATGGAATTTATTGATTCCATCATTTTTGTTAATATGTACGTATTGCATTGCAGTTAATGAAAGTCATCACGGTACTTCATGTGTGTGTTTTTGTAATTTGTGTTAGGTTTGACGCGTCCCAGGTACGACCAATCTCTGGAAGCAGCTTAGTCTGATGTTTAATTAAGTTCACTGTCATCCGCGGGACCACCTACAACGCGGAACATTACTGACGAAACATCCTAAAAGACGGAGTCACAACATAAAATGAGTGATAATTACGCATATTTGTTGAATTTGAAACCACACATTTGCAAATCTTTATGTTTAAGCCCACATTTCTTTCCCAGGCACAGTGATTTAATCAGCTAATAAAACGGATAAAAAACGACATGTCAGCCCCACCGTCTCATAAATCCACCACATGATATATTTTCAACACAAAAAATGGTATACGCAGCCTCAATAAAAACGTTCTCGGTTTATACGCTATTCAAATAAAGACGTTCTCGATTTATGCATCTTCATCTATCCAGTTGTCTGCTACCGGCAGACTCTTGGATATCACGCATATGTGTTATGAGTATAAGACCCACCTCCTCCCTGGCCAACTCAGACAGCCCAGACAAGTTGACCTGAGTCTGATCTTCCACACTGCAGACAGTAATCCGGTGACGTCACAATGAATATTCATGTTGCTCGCACCCCTCCTTTTCGTACAGCTTTCCCACACACCTGTTGTCAAGGTCAGACCATTGATCTGAATGTCAGACCTGATGTGGCGAGATGGATTTATGAGGACGTTCTTGGTTTATAGATCATCACAGTGAGGACGGTATCGCCTTATACGCCGTCCCAAATGAAAACAATATCTGATAAATGTGTATTATGAATATTCAGCTGGTCACGTTACCCCAAACTTTTTCATTGAAAATACAAACTAATAGTTTGACGACTTTTCTTACTTTTTTTTGTCGAAGATACCCACCAATTTCACATGAAGAACTATCTCACTTTTCGAATTCCGTGTCTGCCTTCTTGTCTTGACGCCCCATGACTCAATGTGCTAACACAAGTGTGAAATGTCAGACAGTCTGAAGATAAACCAGACAGACCCTATGTCTGCTCAATGATGGGCCAGTGTCGTAGTGCCTCTTCTTACAAGACAGTAAGTAGCAGTCGTTTGTGTTTTCACAAATACCAGCGGCAAATCACCGCCCATTGTCACCAGACCGCTCCGCCGCGTGACAAATGATTCCGTCGCGCGTAGACGTCACGTGGGATCATCAGGCGAAAAGGGAACTTCATTTGGAGAGAAGGAAATCATTTCCCGCGTCAGAAAAAGAAAACAATATATCCACCTCATTTGTGCGTGGATGTTTTGCTTGTATAGACAATGCTTTTCTGTGTGTTCTTTATGATTCCCCTGATATTTCCTGCGGCTAAACAAATAGCGACCTACTTCATCAGGCGGATTTATCTCTGGGGATCTCTCACCACAAATGAGAAGATGAACAAATGATATCTATTTGACAGCTTTATCAATAAGCAGAAAAGTTCCCGAAGAAATATTATTCAGTGCACGATCGCGTAATTATTGTTTATTCTGGAAATTACTGACTAAAGTTGGGCCGACGGCGTGCATTGAGTCGCCAGTAGTGCGACGTCTTGTCTTTGTTTCTGTTTTGCGGACATACCGAGCAATGTCTTACAAAGAGCAAAATATGACGCATAGATCATTAACTGACCTGTATATTTCGTGTTGTTAAGAAAACGCGAAAAATAGATAGCTATAAAAAAGTTTTTGTTTGGTAACATTTTCTTGTATTGCAATAACATAGTCACCAGGAGTGAATTCGCATCTCAGATTATGTTTTAACTATTCTAAACAATTACAGAACGTTGGGTGTTTTCTCGTTTAGCATGTTTATCAAGTTTATATAAGCAAAACAATTATTATATTTACGTACATGTGCAAACTCCGTTTATAACTATGTTATGGGTCTTTTTTTTTAGCACGGTGATCGACTTTATAGACTTAAGGTCGTTCCCTGCAATGAGAGGTTTAAGATAAAGATGGGTGTTAAAATGGGTGTTGAAATACACCGGTGACGTCAGTCGATTGTTAAAACAGTAGATTAGGATCTATGAATCTACTTTTATTTTTAATACTGGCCAGGTCGGGCAAAATATACAGGTCTAACCATAAAACTGCATATCTAATATTAATACTGACAAAGAAATTTCGGAACACATGTAATTTTGTGTTTTTTAAGTCGAAGAAAGAACTCAATTACGACAGATTCCTTGATCCAATTCGTAGATCTACAAATCTATCGAATTTCGTTATTTCTCCTTGACATAATATGAGACACACGTCCAGCATTGATTAGCTGGTCCGTGAGGGCGCCAGCAGCAGCTGAGCAGTTTTACGATTGAAGATGGAGAATCAGATAAACACAAAGAGTATTTGGTGTCAAATCTCTCCCAGTAAATAGGGGACGCTGATCCAGTGGCCGCAGACCGTGGCCCATCCTTATACCAGCACTAGGTCGACGTCTTCTGCCATCAAGGACCCTGCACCCAGGTCAGACAAGATACTGAAATACGAGAAATTACTAGCATCCATGCAATTCTGTAAATAATATCTCGCATTTTATGATTCCCTGAGACTTGTCTGTCAAGAGATCAGTGTTGTTTCCCGTCGTTTATCAAGGGATCGCTATCGTTTCCCAAAAGAAAGCGACGTAGATTCTGTGATAGACTAGGAGTATCCACCTATAAAGATATGAACTAGATTGTGGAGAGGCTCAGGCCACGTGTTGCTAGAGTCTATGTATGTGCTATCGTCGCCTCGGAGCTGAAGGATCCTATCTGACACTCGTTAGAGTGGCAGATAGGATCCTTTAGCTCAGAGGCGACGATTTACTGTACATTTAGGTCTCTAGATATTGCCACATTTCCTTAGAGCCGTTTTTGTGTGGCAGAGCGTTAACCCTTTCATCGCGGGGACCGGCAATAGGCGTCAGAATCTGACGTCTACATAGTGACGTCTAAGCTTGGTTCCCACACTGAAATATTAAAAAATGTATAATATAATGGCCGTAGATCCATAACATAGGTACACAAATGAAGCAGAAAATTTATGCTGATTTCAATTGATACCATGGTTTACAAAAAAATATTTCAACGTTGTAGGGGTTAATATTGGAGATATGAGTTATTATCGCGGATTGAGGGCAAATCAATTTATCTCCATGGCAAACAAAAACGTTTGTCACAAGAGGTGAAAAAGTAAGATTTAATTGATGTTTTAACCCTTTCAAACCTGAATTTACCATTGTCATCCTCATCGACTACAAGCCGCGAATCGGGCGGGGGCCCTAGGGTTGTGGTTAGCACCGCTGCCTTTCACGCCAGAGTCCGGGGTTCGGTTCCCGGTCTCGGCGGTTTGAAAGAAACAATATAGTTTCTTCCCCATCCACGTGTGAAAGTTAGTATTGTGGGGAGCCTCCGTGACCGAGAGGTAGCGTGCTCGGCCTCAGACCGCCAGGGCTCGAATTTCGAATCCTGTGTCTGGAGGACAGTGTCATCTCAATCATCTCACCATCCTCAGGAGGTTCTCCTGGCCCAGTTTAGCCTATATGTGCACAAAGGTGGCCTAAAGCCCGATTCATTTTTTACAAGCCGCGAATCGCTGCCGCAATTCTCGACTTGTAGTGGATGAACATGACTTGATGTGGTATTAAAAGTTATAGACAATTACCATGTATTTGTAAACCAGTCTCATGGAAATTTGCATTCTAAAACTCTTGGTTGTAGGAAAATTAAGTATGTTTTCAGGGATTTAAAATGATGCTTTAATGCATCGTGAGGGCTTAAAGGGTTAAATAGCTAACGCCATTTGCTGTATGATTCAAATGTGCAGCTATAGACCCGTTTCAAGCCAGTTTCAAACCAGATGAAACGTAGGCATAACTAATATTGATCGAACTGTTTGTTGTAGATGTTCCACTGTTCAAATAATTCATATTCGGAGATGTCTATTTTAGATAAATGATACATATTTTTCATCAATTGAAGCTGGAAATTACGTTAGCAATTCCAGCTTGAAATGATGTAAAATAGCAGTAAAAAACTAAGCAGCGCACGGGTTAGAGCAATAGAACATTTTCCTCTTGAGATAGGATCGCATGGATATCTCACCTGATTAGATGGATAGTCAGGGGGATGGAACACGTGGCCAGAGGAATAGACCACGTTGCCAGTGGAGTAGAAAACGTTGCCAGGGGAATATAACACGTTGTCAGGGGAATAAAACACGTTGTTGTATAACACATTGCCAGGGAATTGAACATGTTGCCAGGGGAATATAAAACGTTATCAGAGGTATATACCACGTTGCCAGGGGAATAGAACACGGTGTCAGAGGTATAGAACACGTTGCCAGTGGAATAGAACATATTGCTGAGGGAATAGAAAACGTTGCCAGAGGAATATAACACGTTGTTAGGGGAATAGAACACGTTGCCAGGGAAATAAAACACGTGCCAGTGGAATAAACCACGTTGCTAGGGGAGTAGAACACGTTGCCAGGGGAATATAACACGTTGTCAGGGAATAGAACACGTTGCCCTTGAGATCAGATAGTGTAGATATTTCACCTGAGCTCATGGATAACTAGAGGACCAAAATTCTTCGTAATCACGACATGTATAACCAATGTTGTTTTAATGCTGGGCCAGCGTCACAGACTGTGGCCAGTATTAAAACAACATAATTTCAGGAGTTTGAGTTTGTTGGGAAAAAGGTCACATGACAATCGCTGTACCGCTGTATTTTGGGGATGCCATTATCTCCATAATCACGTGTAGGATGTCATTTCGCTGGTGACACATGTATAACACTTTGCATTACCCCAAAGGTCACCCGGCTGGTCTGACTATAAAGATTCCTGTCTTGGTGTGAGAAAATTGTGGTTCTTTGTTTGTCCAGATATATATCGCCATGTTACAGATGATCCGTCTTGTTTGATTTAAGATCCATACATGTGTGTGTCTACATCATTTCAATGATCAGACGAGAATGTTTGTTAAAAAAATAGCATTGGTGTAAAAACTACAAGAAATTACTAGCTGTTGTGAAACTGTGCTAAATGTTAAACATTTTAAACCAGTAGGCATTTCTATATTGTAATCACACCTTCAAGCCCTCTAGCACTTAAATAAATTAACCCATCACCCATTCTTATTCATGGTTGTCAAAAAAGCGAATTTGCCTGGTTGGTGAGTTGTCTATTTTATTGTTAACATATTATCATGATTATCAGACTAAAGTCTTTTAGAAAAAAAATATTAAATGCAACAATTGTTGCTGTATCTGGTTTTGGCTTAGGCTTTGTGACAATCATGATCAATATTGGTGGGCTAACCCCTTTAATCCTTAGCCCCTTTAACCCTCAAAGGCTGATTTTGTCTATATAAACCATTGAAACCAAAGGCTTTTTTCAATATGAAATCATCATAAATGTCTTTGTTAGCTCTTCCTGATTCATTTGAATACTTATGTTATGGGTTTACGGCCATTAGAAATATTTTTAGTCGTCAGAATCTGACGTCTACAGACGTCAGATTCTGACGACTAAAGTCGATCCCCGCGCTTTAAGGGTTAACCCTTAGCCCCTTTAACCCTGGATCACTGTCAACTATAGTGGTGCTTACGTGGTTTTATTATTTATTGTGCAACCCGATCTTAGAAGTGGAAAATGTTTTGAACATGTGGACTAGATAAACGATATGACTTACTTTCCCAAATAACTGAAAATTTACATTTAATGGCTCAGATCTCTAAGAGTTATTTTGCAAATTTTAAAAAAAAAATCTTACTAATAAAAATTCGTGAATTGAAAAGTGCAAAACATAGCATTCATTCATATTCTGCTCTTTTTTGTAGCTTTTTCTCAAAGTCGTTTTCGCATCCTCTTTTCTTAAAGTCATTTTTCTGATTTGTTATTAAAATGACTGCTAGTTTTTTGCAGATCCAAGAACACGATGGCTTACGTGAAAAAAGACTCGTTAATATTCTTTGCATATTTCCCCCCATAACTTGTGTTCGCCCCGAATCCGACCCACTCATGGAATCGTTAGCATATCTGGTAACTAACTGCTTAGAAACGAGAATAAAATGATAAAATGAGGCCACGCAGACACTGTGTGCATCATTACGTATGCTAACGAGCATGTCACTGAGCTATTGCAGGAGGGCATTGCCCTTGGTCATATTTTTGTCCGTGGTAATATTATGGGAGGGAGCCGAAGGTTGCATAACACCTTAGCCCTTAGAACGCTGAAATATTTTGTATAAACCATGAAAAGCGAAGGGTTTTGTCAATTTGAAATCGTAATAAATGTTTTAGTCAGCTCTGTACGCTCCATTTGAATACCTTTGTTATGAGTCTACGGCCATTATAAATATGTTATTCATTCAGTGCTGTGATCGACTTTAGACGTGAGAATCTGACGTCTATTGACGTCAGATTCTGACGTCTAAAGTCGTTCCCCGCGCTGAAAGGGCTGATGTCTCACTGACGGAAGAATTGCCATAATGTTTTGTGGGGTTATTTTATCCATTAGAATACAGCGTGCACTTATATCCCTCCCAAGGTCTTTCTCGGAGACTGCGGAATTTAATGCAACGTGGATTGGATAGTTGTATTGGGCAATTATAGCTGTACCTTATGATTACGTGGTGGGATGAGAAACAGATTGTCTGAACGTAAAATGTAATATCATACAGAATTCAACCAAAGTGTAGTTTTCGACATGAAAAAGATGTAGTTTTATGAACCAAAAATAAGATTTTCATTGATTTATTAGACTTGCAAACCTTGGAGTTCTGAGTTGTTATGTCGTTGTGCAATGCGTCCTACCTCAACCCCCAAACCCCCCCCCCCCATCTAGGATTTAGATGATTTTCATATAAAACAATTCCGCGTTTTAAGGGTTAATTATATAAGCTAATGTGCTACCCCGTATATATGGACTATTTTGAATTGATTATAGCACATAGTATAACTCAACAACTTATAGTCATTTTCAGCTTTTATTTGACGCATTATTTTTCATCATTTAATAAAATAGAACCCCGCTTTCACCAGTCGGTTTAAGTCAAAATGTTGTCATTTTCATTTACCTTTATATGGTAATTGCGGCACAAAGAAAAGAAAAAAAAGATTTATTAAATGAATGAAATTATGCATAAATGATAGAATAAATAAATGAATGAATCAATAAATAAATCAATCAATCAATCAATCAATCAATCAATCAGACAATTAATTAATCAATAAAAGCAAGAATGAAATCAGAGAATGAATGAATGAATGAATGAATGAATGAATGAATGAATGAATGAATGAATGAATGAATGAATGAATAAAAGCATCAATCAATCAATCAATCAATCAATCAATCAATCAATCAATCAATCAATCAATCAATCAATCAATCAATCAATCGATCAATCGATCAATCGATCAATCGATCAATCGATCAATCGATCAATCGATCAATCGATCAATCAATCAATCAATCAATCAATCAATCAATCAATCAATCAATCAATCAATCAATCAATCAATCAATCAATCGGTCGGTCGGTCGGTCGGTCGGTCGGTCGGTCGGTCGGTCGGTCGGTCGGTCGGTCGGTCGGTCGGTCGGTCGGTCGGTCGGTCGGTCGGTCGGTCGGTCGGTCGGTCGGTCGGTCGGTCGGTCGGTCGGTCGGTCGGTCGGTCGGTCGGTCGGTCGGTCGGTCGGTCGGTCGGTCGGTCGGTCGGTCGGTCGGTCGGTCGGTCGGTCGGTCGGTCGGTCGGTCGGTCGGTCTGTCAGTCAGTCAGTCAGTCAGTCAGTTAGTCAGTCAGTTAGTCAGTTAGTCAGTTAGTCAGTTAGTCAATCAATCAATCAATCAATCAATCAATCAATCAATCAATCAATCAATCAATCAATCAAATTAATTAATTAAATTATAAAAGAATGAATGAAATGAAAGATTGAAGGAAAAAATGAATGGTGATTTAGACCATTTTTTTTCACATATCATGGCGGTTCCATGCAGAGCACGTTACCTCTTTGATATGGAGCTTCCACAATACCGACTATTTACAAATGGACGACGAGGAAGCATTTGATTCCCTTGCATTCTGAGTCCTCGCAGCTGAGGATGACCCTGAGCTCCTGCGTGACAGACGGTAGTGCTATCCCCCCCCCCCCGCCCTACATTCAGATTGAAAGTCCCCATTGGGACACGGAGCGGTAGAGCCTGTAAATGGCGTTGACAATGAGACGTGACATAGTGAGATGTGTAGATCTGTCGCTATTCACGTGTTTTATCTCGCCTGATACGCAATGAGTGATTGTGCTGTCGTCAGTGTGCTGTCACACGTGAATAAAAACACCAGCAAAGAAATCCTACACACTAAATCAGTGTATTATCGCTCAATCAAAAACCCGTCCTTGTCGCATCCGGTGGTTATACCGGCATTATGTAGACATCACAGACGTTCAGCCGGTGTTGGTCTGCTGCTGGGCCATTGTCTGCTACGCTGGCCCAACAGCAGATCACAATAGCGTCTCTAGTTTTCTGAGATGTGCCTACATTATCGCCTGTATTGAATTCACATTGAGCATTGTGATTTCGTCAAGTTGGTGTCAGCTGCACACAAAAGGAGATCAGATGAAATGACGTGTCTCTATGCTATACTCCATCAGGAACACTTTAATCACTTATGCAGCTTATATGTACCTCCTTGTGTATATTTAGAATGCAAGTCACTGAATGAGCAATATACAATCCATCGAATTGGAGATCGTTGTTAGCTCTTCATTTGATATATAAAACCTCGTTTTCAATTAGGTTATTTCATTCACTGCACAATTTATGGAATACACTGTACATTGTAGATTAACAAATTCAAATGTTTATGAAATGCCGCCAGCTACAGATATTATAAATATGTACCTACCTACCAACCTATTACCTACCTTCGCCTGCGATACTGTAAGGATACAGTACCTACGCCTGCAATACTGCAGTAAGCATAGAGTACCACATTCTAGTTCATCAGATCCACCATCCTTCCACTAGCGTCACCTAGCTGTGCTAGTGTGGCCCTGAGAAGGAGGCTGAGAGTACCACCGCCTGTGATACTACAGTAAGGGGAAAGTATCACTTGCAATATTAGTGTAAGTATACAGTACCAACTGCGATGATGGTGTAAGTATACAGTACCACCTGCGATACTGTTGTAAGTATACAGTACCACCTGCGATACTAGAGTAAAGGCTACAGTACCACCTGAGAAACTGGAGTATGCATACAGTACCACCGCCTGCGATGCTAGAGTAAGCATACAGTACCACTGCCTGCGATACTGGAGTAAGCAAACAGTATCACACCTGCAATACTAGAGTAAGCATACAGTATCACGCCTGCGATACTAGCACCTTTAGAGTAAGCATACAGTACCACTGCCTGCGATACTGGAGTAAGCATACAGTACCACTGCCCGCGTTACTAGAGTAAGCATACAGTACCACTGCCTGCGATACTGGAGTAAGCATACAGTACCAATGCCTGCCATATTATTGTAAACATACAGTACCACTGCCTGCGATACTGGAGTAAGCATACAGTACCACTGCCTGCGATACTGGAGTAAGCATACAGTACCAATGCCTGCCATATTAGTGTAAACATACAGTACCACTGCCTGCGATACTAGAGTAAGCATACAGTACCACTGCCTGCGATACTGGAGTAAGCATACAGTACCAATGCCTGCCATATTAGTGTAAACATACAGTACCACTGCCTGCGATACTGGAGTAAGCATACAGTACCACTGCCTGCGATACTAGAGTAATCATACAGTACCACTGCCTGCGATACTGGAGTAAGCATACAGCATCACACCTGCGATACTAAAGTAGGCATACAGTACCACTGCCTGCGATACCAGAGTAAGCATGCAGTACCACTGCCTGCGATACTAGAGTAAGCATACAGTACCACTGCCCGCGATACTGGAGTAAGAATACAGTACCAATGCCTGCCATATTAGTGTAAACATACAGTACCACTGCCTGCGATACTAGAGTAATCATACAGTACCACTGCCTGCGATACTGGAGTAAGCATAGAGTACCACTGCCTGCGATACCAGAGTAAGCATACAGTACCACTGCCTGCGATACTAGAGTAAGCATACAGTATCACTGCCCGCGATACTGGAGTAAGAATACAGTACCAATGCCTGCCATATTAGTGTAAACATACAGTACCACTGCCTGCGATACTGGAGTAAGCATACAGCATCACACCTGCGATACAAAAGTAAGCATACAGTACCACTGCCTGCGATACCAGAGTAAGCATACAGTACCACTGCCTGCGATACTAGAGTAACCATACAGCATCACTGCCCGCGATACTGGAGTAAGCATACAGTACCACTGCCTGCGATACTAGAGTAATCATACAGTACCACTGCCTGCGATACTGGAGTAAGCATACAGCATCACACCTGCGATACTAAAGTAAGCATACAGTACCACTGCCTGCGATACCAGAGTAAGCATACAGTACCACTGCCTGCGATACTAGAGTAAGCATACAGTATCACACCTGCGATACTAGAGTAAGCATACAGTATCACACCTGCGATACTAGAGTAAGCATACAGTACCACTGCCCGCGATACTAGAGTAAGCATACAGTATCACACCTGCGATACTAGAGTAAGCATACAGTATCACGCCTGCGATACTAGAGTAAGCATACAGTACCACTGCCCGCGATACTAGAGTAAGCATACAGTACCACTGCCTGCGATACTAGAGTAAGCATACAGTATCACACCTGCGATACTAGAGTAAGCATACAGTATCACGCCTGCGATACTAGAGTAAGCATACAGTACCACTGCCTGCGATACTGGAGTAAGCATACAGTATCACACCTGCGATACTGGAGTAAGCATACAGTATCACGCCTGCGATACTGAAGTAAGCCTATAGTATCACACCTGCGATACTAGAGTTTTCATACAGTAATACTGCCCGCGATACTGGAGTAAGCATACAGTATCACGCCTGAGATACTAGAGTAAGCATACAGTACCACTGCCTGCGATACTGGAGTAAGCATACAGTACCACTGCCTGCGATACTGGAATAAGCATAGAGTACTACTGACTGCGATACTGGAGTAAGCATACAGTACCACTGCCTGCGATACTAGAGTAAGCATAGAGTACTACTGACTGCGATACTGGAGTAAGCAGACAGTACCACTGCCTGCGATACTAGAGTAAGCATAGAGTACTACTGACTGCGATACAGGAGTAAGCATACAGTATCACACCTGCGATACTGGAGTTTTCATACAGTACCACTGCCCGCGATACTAGAGTAAGCATACAGTATCACACCTGCGATACTAGAGTAAGCATACAGTACCACTGCCTGCGATACTGGAGTAAGCATACAGTACCACTGCCTGCGATACTAGAGTAAGCATACAGTACCACTGCCTGCGATACTAGAGTAAGCATACAGTACCACTGCCCGCGATACTAGAGTAAGCATACAGTACCACTGCCTGCGATACTGGAGTAAGCACACAGTACCACTGCCTGCGATACTGGAGTAAGCATACAGTACCACTGCCTGCGATACTGGAGTAAGCACACAGTACCACTGCCTGCGATACTGGAGTAAGCATACAGTATCACACCTGCGATACAAAAGTAGGCATACAGTACCACTGCCTGCGATACCAGAGTAAGCATACAGTACCACTGCCTGCGATACTAGAGTAACCATACAGTATCACTGCCCGCGATACTGGAGTAAGCATACAGTACCACTGCCCGCGATACTAGAGTAAGCATACAGTATCACACCTGCGATACTAGAGTAAGCATACAGTACCACTGCCTGCGATACTGGAGTAAGCATACAGTACCACTGCCTGCGATACTAGAGTAAGCATACAGTACCACTGCCTGCGATACTAGAGTAAGCATACAGTACCACTGCCCGCGATACTAGAGTAAGCATACAGTACCACTGCCTGCGATACTGGAGTAAGCACACAGTACCACTGCCTGCGATACTGGAGTAAGCATACAGTACCACTGCCTGCGATACTGGAGTAAGCATACAGTATCACACCTGCGATACTAGAGTAAGCATACAGTACCACTGCCTGCGATACTGGAGTAAGCATACAGTACCACTACCTGCGATACTGGAGTAAGCAGACAGTACCACTGCCTGCGATACTGGAGTAAGCATACAGTATCACGCCTGCGATACTAGAGTAAGCATACAGTACCACTGCCCGCGTTACTAGAGTAAGCATACAGTACCACTGCCTGCGATACTGGAGTAAGCACACAGTACCACTGCCTGCGATACTGGAGTAAGCATAGAGTACCACTGCCTGCGATACTGGAGTAAGCATAGAGTACTACTGACTGCGATACTGGAGTAAGCAGACAGTACCACTGACTGCGATACTGGAGTAAGCATAGAGTACTACTGACTGCGATACTGGAGTAAGCATAGAGTACCACTGCCTGCGATACTGGAGTAAGCATACAGTACCACTGCCTGCGATACTGGAGTAAGCATAGAGTACTACTGACTGCGATACTGGAGTAAGCAGACAGTACCACTGACTGCGATACTGGAGTAAGCATACAGTACCACTGCCTGCGATACTGGAGTAAGCATACAGTAGCACTGACTGCGATACTGGAGTAAGCATACAGTACCACTGCCTGCGATACTGGAGTAAGCAGACAGTACCACTGACTGCGATACTGGAGTAAGCATACAGTACCATTGCCTGCGATACTGGAGTAAGCATACAGTAGCACTGACTGCGATACTGGAGTAAGCATACAGTACCACTGCCTGCGATACTGGAGTAAGCAGACAGTACCACTGCCTGCGATACTAGAGTATGCATACAGTACCACTGTCCGCGATACTAGAGTAAGCATACAGTACCACTGCCTGCGATACTAGAGTAAGCATACAGTATCACTGCCCGCGATACTAGAGTAAGCATACAGTACCACTGCCTGCGATACTGGAGTAAGCAGACAGTACCACTGACTGCGATACTGGAGTAAGCATACAGTACCACTGACTGCGATACTGGAGTAAGCAGACAGTAGCACTGACTGCGATACTGGAGTAAGCATACAGTACCACTGCCTGCGATACTGGAGTAAGCATACAGTACCACTGCCTGCGATACTGGAGTAAGCATACAGTATCACACCTGCGATACTAGAGTAAGTATACAGTACCACTGCCTGCGATACTGGAGTAAGCATACAGTACCACTGCCTGCGATACTGGAGTAAGCAGACAGTACCACTGCCTGCGATACTAGAGTAAGCACACAGTACCACTGCCTGCGATACTGGAGTAAGCATACAGTACCACTGCCTGCGATACTGGAGTAAGCATACAGTATCACACCTGCGATACTAGAGTAAGCATACAGTACCACTGCCTGCGATACTGGAGTAAGCATACAGTACCACTGCCTGCGATACTGGAGTAAGCAGACAGTACCACTGCCTGCGATACTAGAGTAAGCATACAGTACCACTGCCCGCGATACTAGAGTAAGCATACAGTACCACTGCCTGCAATACTGGAGTAAGCACACAGTACCACTGCCTGCGATACTGGAGTAAGCATAGAGTACTACTGACTGCGATACTGGAGTAAGCAGACAGTACCACTGACTGCGATACTGGAGTAAGCATAGAGTACTACTGACTGCGATACTGGAGTAAGCATAGAGTACCACTGACTGCGATACTGGAGTAAGCATACAGTACCACTGCCTGCGATACTGGAGTAAGCATACAGTACCACTGACTGCGATACTAGAGTAAGCAGACAGTAGCACTGACTGCGATACTGGAGTAAGGACACAGTACCACTGACTGCTATACTGGCCTGACATTAAACCAACATTGGATAACGGTGTATTGTCTGGTTGGTAGCCTATTTTTTTGCTATCACAAGTGTTCTATGACAAGTGACGCTATTTTTGGTAATCTCGGATTTGACGTCGTAACATGAACAATGGTTTTCGCGTTGAATAAATGAACAATAAATTACGTATGGGTCTCCCGATTAGTATCATTACATTTAAATTATATATATTTTTTTTATATCAAATTAATAAGTGTGAGTCTGAAATGACAAAGCCATGACAGGAATACTGTGATTATAAGGCTATATCCACCCTTCCAGGGCGGGGACCGAATTTAGACGTCAAAATCTGACGCCTGTAGATCTATCTCGGCAGAGAAGAGAGTTTAGTTTACTTAATGCTAGTTTAACCATTTCGGACCGCTATTTCGACTTTAGACGTCATGATCTGACGTCTGAAGTCGATCCCGCAATGAAAGGGTAAACTATTTATAATGGCAGTAGACCCATAACATGGGTATTCAAATGAGTCGGAAAGTGCTTATTTAAGACATCTGTGATGATTTATAAATAATAATAAAATAAGCTTTGTAAGGATTAACCCTTTCACCGCCAAATTATTCAATTTGAATTTTCACCCACTCGAAGTTGTGTCTCGCTGACGCGATCCACAACTTCAAGTGAGTGAAAATTATTCAGATTTGACAAAATTTGGCTGATTTATGTCACATTTTATCTTCAACATGTTTAAAAGGTGGTACTCAATGTGCTAATAAAAAATTAAAACCCAAATATATGCGGCACCGGCGGTTAAAGGGTTAATGAAAGTTCTCGGTCTGTGACGTTGGCCCAACATTGAGCCAGCATTGCGTCAACCGTCTCTCTCATGACTACTGTGATCACAGGTATGATGTAATGCCACTGGCTTAATGTAAATCAAGCCATTATGTGACAGCCGGGGATCATAGCGGCCAGTTTCAGCAGTGCCCCACACTACCGTGCAAAGACAAACAGAGGTAACTTCCTACTTGAAAAGGAAGCAGTTACTGATGTTTGTCTTTGATCATATTGTCCAATTTAAGCAGTGCTCACACTGACGTGCAATGACAAACAGCAGTAATTGCTTACTTGAAAAGTAAACAGTTACTGCTGTTTGTCTTTGCACGGCGGTCAGTATGCCAGTACTCGATGGCAGAAGAGAATCCTGCAGCTCAAAGCCAAACATCAGTAACTGCTTACTTGACAAGTAAGCAGTTACTGCTGTTTGCCTTTGTATCACATCACAGGTCCGTTAACCCCTAGAGCACTGATGTCGACTACAATAGACATTCTCTCTTTTTATTAGCACTTGTATAATCAGTTGTTAAAAAGAAAATATGCTTTCAATCTTGAAACACAGACAAAACAATGGTTAGTGGCGTCACTAAAATTTCAAAAACAAATACTGATGTGCAGCAGGAATAAAAAAATACAAACCATATCTACAAAGTTGGTACTGTAAAATATTAAATATGTCAATGTTTGTATATAACCTTGTATTTGTATAAAAAAACCACTGATATATGTTGGGACTTAAATTTCACATATCACACAAATTTTCAGTCACTTGAAGTCGTGGATCGCGGTAGCGAGACACAACTTCAAGTGGGTGAAAATTGACATTTATTAGCTCAGTGCTCTAAGGGTTAGCAGATGTTATTTACTGTTCCTCACAGTATCTGTCCGTAACCGCTATCTATCGTCAGCCATCGGCTTACGTGTAATCCCTATCTGACGGGGTGGCTCATTTAGCTGGGTTGTGGACTTCAATCTCTACATACTGGCCATGGTACCACGCAGAAGAATCCCTGGAGTAATTTGAAAGAGTAGGACATGCCGCTATTTCACTCACTCACTCACTCACTCACTCACTCACTCACTCACTCACTCACTCACTCACTCACTCACTCACTCACTCACTCACTCACTCAAACAATCAAACAATCAGACATGCACTTTTAATGTAACCGTGATTATAACCCCTGTAATGACAATTAAAAACCTATTAAGCCCTCACGATGCATTGAAGCATCTTTTGACATCCATAAAAACACAATTTATTTCCCTACCACTAGGGGTTTTAGAAGGGAAATTTCCATGAAACTGGTTTACCAATACGTGGCAATTTTCTTTAATTTTTCACCCATAACAAGTAATCTTCTTCTACTACAAGTCGAGAATTGCGACAGCAATTCGCGGCTTGTTGTAGAAGAAAATGACAATGGTAAAATCAGGCTTGAAAGGGTTAAGAAATCGTTCTTGGAAGGGTCGCATCTGTCACTTTGTAAAGGGACAGATGCAACACAAGGTGATGAAGAACTACTTTTTACAGGTCTCATTGGGGGAAAATGCAGACATATCGCACTAAAATAATATGTATATCAAGATACAACAAATACATTTTAAAAAATCGCGAAGCAATAACCAAAATAATTTTAACTACAGTATTTAATTTGTATGTATAATGTCCGTCCCTGTACTGAAGGAATCAAGCTGGAATTACAATTGAATCACAATATGTGTAGGCCTATGTAATAGAATATGACAATATGCTCGTAATCATTGTAATTGTATCACGTCGTATTCAATCTTAACTTTTGCAGATACGTATGGCATATTGATTTTTAAATAATCCACTATATAGGCCAATGTAAAGTCGCCCACGCTCAAAGTTCGCTTATATCATGTTCGGTACGATCGAACACCACGGCAGCTGCGATGGCCGAGTGGTTAAGGCGTTGGACTTGAAATCCAATGGGATCTTCCCGCGTAGGTTCGAACCCTGCTCGCAGCGTACTTTTAGACATGTGTTAAAATTGCTGCATTTAATATACTCCACATTATTTAAGGTAATTTAACTTCACATGAGATCCCAGGAAAAATAGCACTCGACGTAGGCCAACCGTCCTCTACTCTTTTGTCCAAACAGAAGGTCAACGTGCTATGTTTGGTGGCTGACAAACCATTAACCCTTTAACCGCCGGTGCCGAATATATTCGGCTCTTCATTTTTTATCAGCACAATAAGTATCACATGTTAAAAATGTTAAAGATCAAATGTGACATAAATCAGCGAGGTTTGGAAAGAATTGACCTCCTTTTTGTCAAATCTTAATCTTGTCAAATCTTTTCACTCACTTGAAGTTGTGGATCGCGTCAGCGAGACACAACTTCAAGTGGGTGAAAATTCAAACTGAATAATTTGGCTGTTAAAGGATTAATTAAATGTTATATGATGGTCCAACTTTGTGCAAATGTTCCACAATGTTGGACCAGCGTCGAAGACCTTGGGTTAACGTTGTAGAAATGTTATCCACATGTTTTATGTTTGCTGGGAAAACGAGTAAAAGTTCTTTAGAACCCGGGCTCATTAAAAAAATTGTACAAATTGTCATGGTTTTGTAATATTATTGTTTTTTAATTCAGTCGCTCTGCTAACATTCTATACACATGATGGTCTGGAGCACTGTACAGTGACATCATTATGTTGGAACAATCTCCGTCAGTATAGAATATATTTGATGTGATGTTATCTAGTTATAAAAAGGAGGTGACGGGATGCACTAATAAATCACAATTTAATCTTTTCAGACCAGATTTTAACATTCACCGTCCACATTTATGGAGAAATAGTAGCAAATTATAGAATGCGAACATAAGAATATAAGAATATAAGAATACCCTGCTGTCATATAGGTTGGTCCGTGACTGTGGCTCCACAAGTAGAATTGTGTTCTCATATCGTAAAGATCGATTTGGTTGATATGTGATTGACAAATCAGCCAGATATTGTGGAGCCAGTCCATGCAGGCATTTGAATGTAAGCATGATTATTTTACAGTCTATCCATACCTTATATGTGGTCTTGTGTAATGTGCTAGCATCTGTAAGTTACATCATTTTTTTTTTTTTTTAATAAAATACATTTATATAATAATACGATTTATCAGCAACTAAAAGTTCTGATGAATTTGTTTTTCATCAACAATCTCGAATACCCCTTCGACCCCCTTAACCCCCTCGCCCCTCGACCCACGACCCTCGACCCACGAACCTCGATTCAATTTTAAAAATGGTTTTGCTTGTTTATAAAATAATATCAACTTTTGTATAATAATAACATTCGGGAAACTTATATAGGCCTACTGAGATGCTAACCTGGCTATAAAGGGATGTCGGCTGACCGTCTGCAACGCTGGTCCAGCATTCACCCGACGTTGGTTTATTGCATCTTGTTTACTGGGTGGCCACCGATTGACGCGATAATACATGTAGGCCAATTTTATTGTTGGGTCACTGTTTACGACGCTTGCCCAGCTTCAACCCAAGCATGGGATTGAATGCCTCTTGTTTTTGCCACCCTCACCAGTCATAACACCCTGCATATCATTCGCCAGCTTCTACACAGAGCATTGTGCAGCCTGTTCCAACCAGACACAGACGGCACTCGTGTATCCAAATGAAGACAGCTCTCTCAGGAAACACGAAGACTTGACCCAATGTTGTTTCAATGTTGGCCCAGCGCCGTTGGCGGTGGGCCAATATTGAAACAGCATTGGGTCAAATCCTCGTGTTTGCTGGGAGCCCCACACAGGTGTCAGTCTACACCCACGCCTCTCCACCATAATATTTTCGCCAGCCGATCAGGGTACTTTTAGCAAGACAGCCGGCCAATCACAAGCTTACTACAATACTTGAATTTGAGAGTGGGGGGCCTATGACGTCATCCATCTGCACATTTTAACATGCGAAATAGCAGTGTCTAGGGCGGGCAGTGTAGTCAGCTTCATTCAGTCACACCAAGTATCCATGGTCACACGAATTTGCACCTGCACTTGCATCGCAAGCGGTGGGCCAGCGTTACAGACGTTTGGCCAGCATTAAACCAACATTGGTTCAATGCTTCGTGCTGCCTGTGCTTAGCTATCACTGGACTGGAACAATGTTGTGCCTGCGTTAATGTGAGACAGTCGAGGGTTGTGGGTCGAGGTTCGTGGGTCGAGGGGCGAGTGATAAAAGTGGTAAAGCATTCAATACAAATACAATTCTAGAGTCAGGTGAAATCCATCTTTAACGTTTGATAAAATCTAAAGGAGAGTTGGATAAAAGTCGTCATCAATCACGAGGCAATCACTCCTACATGTCTGATAGCCGTGCAAAGGTAAACAGCAGTATATGGCTAACATGTTTTTTCCAAGGCGCCATGATATAATGCACTATAATAATAGCAATGCTAAGGTAAAAGAAAACATCATCTTTAGGAAATTGGATGGAAGCAACATTGAAAAACCCATTTTTAACGTTAATTTTGGATTTCAAAATGGCCACACTTTACAATGATATATAAAAAAGAAGACACAGCGAGCAAAAACACAAACGTAGTGTGTGATTTTTGTCAAATGTTATCACATCCATGAGGTTTGACTTGGTGACAACATCCTGTAAAGGCCACGCACCCCAGATGTCCTCTCAACGCATGCGCAGAACGTATATATAAAACCTCAGCTATCTCCTAAAATTTTAACCAGCTCATTTCTTCGAAATTATAATCAAATGTATATTATGGTGCCTTGGAAAAGCTTCTTCAGACATATCCAGATTAAAGAGGAAAATGAAATTATAGCATTAATACAACCTTATGTATCTTATTATACATATGGAAAGGAAAGTATTATTCGCTGATAAAAATTATTTTCTTCTGCAATGAAACATGTTTCTTTATTCTTTGTGGCAATTTTATAGCTAGGCCTGCAATGCCTGCTATGTATTATACAACCCAGTCTGGCTTCCTGTTATGCTCGTTGTATGTGAACTACATTAGTTTGTCTGCACGAGCCAAGAGTCAATAATCAGAACGTTTTATGAGGCGATCCTAGGTGTTGTTGTTACAGCTACTTGATTTAAACACCACCAAAAAATACAGAAAAACACGAGATATTGATTCAACGTTGATCCAGAATTGGGTCAACGTCGAAGACGTTGACCCAATGCTGGCTCAACGCTGAGTTGACATCGTATTTCACCATGTTTACACAGACTAAAATCAAAGCTGACTTAAACAACACAAGACACCGATCAACGCTGGAACAACATTGGACAACCTCAAATGAAGCAGGCCCAACAATGAACCAACGGTGAGCCAGTTTGGTGCGGAGTTTTTACACTGTGACAGGATGGTGGATTTATATAATCAGGTCATGGTTTACGGGGGATGTCCTGATGGAATAACAGCTGATCTGTTACCCCCCAGTACGCTCGTGATGAGAGGAGGAACACCCACTTCGTGTAGAAACGTGAAAAATAGGTCAGACCTAAAAAACCCTTGTGTTGCTAAATCACTAAATTTGATCAAATAGTTTTTGGTTGATGTTTGGTTTATCCAATAATTCAATATTGAGGATGTCTATATCTTCGAATGAGTAAAAATAGAAGCAAACAATCTAGGAGCATGTATTCTCGTACAAGTTACGATTTATCGTAGGCTTCGGATTGGTCGAGATGGCCATCTCGACAAATCCGAAGCCTACGATATATCGTAACTTGTACGAGTATACGGACCTGCAGTGCTGGTCGTATATTCACTGAGCAGGATGCGCAATAGCCGCCCGGCTACAGACGCCATGATATCGTAACTTGTACGAGAATACAGGCCCTGCAGCAAATCGGTTAATATTGTTAGAATTCACGTAATTAGAAATAAAAAATAAGAAAAAATAACTAACATTCAAGTGAGATTATATGTGTGATCATGTTGAAATAATCATGTATCAGTTTATCGGTATATTAAAGGGACCCCTTGGGATGACACATTTGCAATGTTGTCAATTTTGAAAATTTAATTTATATGAAGCTATATAGCCTACTTATCTTAACTGAAAATACGAGAAAGTCAAAAAACAATTTTAAAGCACCGAAAAAGAGTGAAATATCTGAGATCTGAGCAGTCGCCGCTATTTGGTGTCTTATAGTCAGGACACGGGAGGACACACCTACAGCACTGATTGTCTACCCAACGCTGGGACGATGCCATCAGCATGTGGCCCAATGCTGTGAAAACATTCAATCGTCCTTCATGTATACAAATAGTTTGTTTGGGTTACTTCTGGTTTCATAGAAATGTTCATTAAAAATATTTGTAAAAATATGAAAATTCTGAAAAAAATAAAAACATAGTCCGTGGGATACACTACTTCAGTACGGAATTAAAAACGAAAATTGATGTCATCCCAAGGAGCTGCTTTAAAATATTCAATATGATATGATATGAAACGATATTATATGCTATGACGAGATGCAAGAGATTATTTTCGAATCGACCTTTAGTATATAATAGGCCTACATGTATTAGTGGAGGCCTCACGTTTTGTCTGTCGCGATTTCCCACTTCGCAATTATTGATTGTTGTCTGAAATTGGGGTGCAGAGCTGCCGCCATTGTGCTCATGACTGTGTTCCACAGAATATACTCTTCCAGTTGTTTATGTAGTTATATTCCAACCCTTGAAGCGCTAAATCAAATAATTTAAATTTTCACCCTATTTAAGTTGTTTCTCGTTACCGGTCCACAACTTCAAGTGGGTGAAAATTGCTAATATTTGTTTAATTTGCGACCAAACATTTGCAGATCTTGATGTTAAAAGCTAATTTTATTTTCAATTAACAGTGATTTGATCCGCTAATAAAATAGATAAAAAACGACTAGATATAGAGACGAAATTCCCGTATTTCTTATTTCGGACGTCCCTATATCTCGCTTAGCTTGTAAATGCGTAGCACACAAATTAAACAACTTTTGCAGTTCTAGTCTATGGACATGTTTACATCATATGGTCATAAATTATAAAAAAGCCAAAATTAAATCACTGATTTTTTAAGATTTTAGCCTGATTGTGTCGCTTTAAGAGTTAAACTTTATCATAACTACTTAATTAACTTCTGGTTAGAGATGGGTAGATAGTGTGGAAACATTATCGACAGCGTTGACACTAAGAAATAAATTTACGAGATATCATTCATGTTAAAAAGTGTATGAGAGTATGGATTTCTCCATGTGCGGAATAAGTCTTCTCTGTAAATCTTGTCGTTTTAAATGCCACTTTACTAAAATATGCATGGTAGATGTACACCTTATCAAACCCAAAGGCAATGATTTTCTTTAATTTTTCAAAATTGTAAATCCATGCGTCGATCTGTCATTGGTATGAAAAGCACCCCCAGCGAGCAAAATAACTGCCACAAGACCTGTACCGGCATGTTGCCCCCTAGCTGTGAAAATATTTATTCGAACTGACTTACGTCCCCTTAAAACAAACTAAGGAGCGTTCGTCTGGCCAATAACAACACTTGTTTTATTAATTCACCACTTCCGGGTTTGTCTGGGTGGTAGAGTTACAGCAGTTTCCTGTTTTTCTCTCATCATTGCTGGTTCTCCGTGGAATTGAGCCAATCATGGCGTCTGTAGCCGGACGGCTATTGCGCATCCTGCCCAGTGAATATACGACCAGCACTGCAGGTCCGTATTCTCGTACAAGCTACGATATATCGTAGGCTTCGGATTGGTCGAGTTGGCTATCTCGACCAATCCGAAGCCTACGATACATCGTAGCTTGTACGAGAATACAGGCCCGAATCCACATGACCACAGTCAGCGCGATCCCAGCAAACACGAGACGTTCACTCAATGTTGGTACAATGTTGTAGAATTCGCAAGCAATTCGCAACCATTTTTCATGACACTATTTTTACAAGCGCTATTTCCTAGTGATGCGGCGACGACCCTGAGTTTTTCATTGATAATTATTGTATGGATTAACCCTCTCAGGCCTGAATTTACCATTGTCATCTTTATCCACTACAAGCCGCAAATTGCTGTCGCAATTCTCGACTTGTAGTGGATAAAGATGACTTGAAGTGAGTGAAAAATTGAAGAATATTGCCATGAATTGGCAACAGTTTTTAGTATTTTTTTCTTTTAAAACTCTTTACTTGCAGGAAAATTAGGTTTGTTTTCAGGGACGTAAAATGATGCTTTAATGCATCGTGGGGGCTTAAAGGGTTAACAGAGTTATTCTCAATGATATGTATTAACCCTTCAAACCCTCACGATGCATGAAGAATTCATTTTGAATCTTTGAAAACAGATTTAATTTTCCAACAAACTAAGGGTTTTAGAACCAAAAAATCATGGGATTGTTTTGATATTTACGATTTTTTTTCAACAGCCGTCCACTTCAAGTCATCTTCATCCACTTCAAGTCGGGAATTGCGACAGCAATTCACGGCTTGTAGTGGATGAAGAGGACAATGGCGAATTTAGACCTGAAAGGGTTGAATAAATGTCGCCCATTAAGTTCGCATCAGAATTTCACCACATGTCAACTATTACATGTATGCTAATTGACGAAGAAATTAGCCAAGTTCATCCACCCGGGTTGCGGCTGGCCATTTAGGCCTTTTCCTGAGTGTGAATATGCAACAATTTATTATGCCTATGTATTGATAATAATAATAATAATAATAAAATAATAAAGTTATAAATTCAATTTAAAGCTGATGGGCGACCGTCTGTAACACTGGCCCAACATTAAAACAACATACATATCAACACCTCGTGTTTTCTGAGAATTACCAATTTGGTTTGTATGTTATATTTAACCCTTGAAGCGCTGAATTACTCCCGTATAAACCATGGAGATCAAAGGGTTTGCTTAATTTGAAATCATCATAAATGTCTTAGTTGGATCTTTCTGATGAATTTGAATACCTATGTCAGGGGTCTACGGTCATTTCAAATATTTTTACTCTTACAGTGCGGGGAGCGAGAATCTGACGTCTACAGACGTCAGATTCTTACGTCTATAGACGTCAGATTCTGACGACTAAAGTTAATCCCCGCACTGTAAGAGTTAAACCCAAAACAGGCTGAATTTGATTTTTGAATATGTTTAACAGCTGAATGTTTTTTTTATTTCATAACGGTAAACATCGCCTTAATTATGCCGAAAACAAAATGACATATTTGGGCCTATGCTAAAAATACGCTAGGGCACATAAATATTGTGTGTGCACCATGATAATTTATTACATATAAGATAATGTATTAAAAGCATGATATGTTTGTACAATCTGTTTTTGTCTTGTTTTGTGTATACAGCATAATATGTTGTATGAATAGCCTATGAGTGAACCCACTAGAGTATGTAGGGTCATGAATACATTAATCTCTTTATGACGTTTATGGTCAATGTAATACGATATTGATGTAGTTCATAGTGTAGATGAGAGGATTGTCGATTCTGATGCATAAAGATAAGTGCTCGATTATATCACATGTGAGTAATAGTTCTCTCACGGCAGCTGCGATGGCCGAGTGGTTAAGGCGTTGGACTTGAAATCCAATGGGATCTTCCCGCGTAGGTTCGAACCCTGCTCGCAGCGTAATTTTAAACTGAATAAAATGTAATAAAATAATAGACCGATTAAAAGTATTAAATGTTGACAAGGACTATCTATCATGCACAGCAAACACGAGAGTGTATCCAATGTTGTTTTAATGGTGGACCATCTCCTACTATGTTGGCCCAGCATCAGAACAACACTGTAGAGAGAAGATGTTCCACGGGTTCCAGTGAGGTGTTCCACGGGTTCCAGTGAGGTGTTCCACGTTGCACGGATCATGTAGTCACCTTGGTCTTAAAGGGTGGTATATGCCACTTTGTAAAGTGGCATATACGACCCTGTAATACCAAGGTGATGATTTAGTTATTGTTATTGTAGCAGCTTTAAATCCCGCTTTATATTTAAACTCAAAACAGTCTGAATTTGATTTTTGTATATTTAACAGCTGGTTAAATATGCCTAAAAAATATTAAAATTTCAAACCGGTACGCATGTCCATTATGTCTAAAACAAAGTGATACACTTTATGCTAAAAGTTTTCTATGAAAGCACATAGAGGTCTACAAAAATATATGTGTACACCTTGATTATTTATTACATCATAATATGTTTGACCCATCTGTTTTTGTCTTGTTTCATGTAAGTACACGTAGTATAATATATTACTGAGGCATTATGTGAACCCACCTTATATAGTCTGTATACACATTAATCTGTTCATCATGAACATACATGTAATACGAAATATATGTATTTCATAGTTCGCAGGAGAGAGGGTGTAGATTTTGACGCATGAAGATAAGTGATCGATGATATCGCATGTGAATAAGAGTGTAACCATGGCAGCTGCGATGGCCGAGTGGTTAAGGCCTTGGACTTGAAATCCAATGGGATCTTCCCGCGTAGGTTCGAACCCTGCTCGCAGCGTAATTTTAACATGAAGATTGAATAGTACGCAATATTGATAACAGAGGCGATGGCTGTGATCTTTGTCTTTGTAGGGTTGTACATTGGCGCCCAAAAAATCCAGTGCGCGATAAATTAAGGGGTCATTAGCTGATTGTTAATTTTTTTTAAAATGACAAATTTACATATCATTTGAATAATGCATTAATATGGAGATTTACACGCCAGTCTTTAAAGGTGAATTTATCATTTGAATAAAGTCAGCCTCACATTTTTCATGATATTGTTGATCTCAGCATACAATGTCTAAGTTACCAGCATACAGGTTTTTCTCTGCTCTCCAGCTCTGTCGTAAGTTACGCCAAACTCAGACTACCGCTGAACGACAACAAAATCCATATTTGTGCTATGTTTCTAATTTAGAGTTGAATAAGCCATTTTTCTTCTTCCTGTTATCTCTTATGTAAGTTTACTCGTACATTTAAGCATACAATTAGTACTTTCAAACTTTTGTACTGCTCAACTATAGTAATGTACCTGGTAGGCCTAGATCTACTGCAGATTATATTATTTACGTACGGACAATTCGTCGCCTCGGAGCTAAATGATCCTATCTGACACTCGTTAGAGTGGCAGATAGGATCATTTAGCTCTGAGGCGACGAATTTAAGACACAATATTAGTGAACCTTGAATAGCTTGTATTTAGTACTAAACATCAGTGCACGCCATTGCGAATGACTCTGAAAACAAGAGACGTTCACAATGACATACTGCAGATCAGGTAATATTCGCGAGGTTTTAATTTTCGCGAATCTCGCAAGGAGGACAAATTTGCGAGTTCAAGAATTTCGCGAAAATTATTATTATAATAGCGCTACTGAAGACAAATGAAAACTCGCGAATTCTAAACTTCGTGAAAAGTCCCAAAATCTAAAATTCGCGAAAATTTAGACACGTAAAAATAGCCTACCAGATCTACAGTATTGGTTTAACCCTTAAAGCGCTGGTTATTTAAATAAAATATATTTTCAATTTGAAATCATGATAAAAGTTTTAATTATCTCTTTCTGGTTCATTTGAATACCTGTGCTATAAGAATACAGCCTTTATAAATATGTTACCTTTTACAGTGCGGTGATCGACTTTAGACGTCAGAATCTGACGTCTACAGACGTCAGATTCTGACGTCTAAAGTCGATGCCCGCACTGTAAGAGTTAAATTCTGAACTGAAAATACCCCCGGCAATCACGATACGTGAAACAATTAAACCTTGAACCGCTATATTAAATAATCTACATAATTACTCATATTTGCTTAATTTGAGACCAAACATTTGCAACTACACTGTATTGATGTTTAATGCTCATTTTGTTTCCAATAACAGTGTTTTGATTGGCTAGTCAAAAGTATTAAAAACGACTATAGAGGCGTTTAGCGATGAAAGGGTTAATATTCGTTTGCGATGCTGAGAGACCCAACATCAAGCCAACACTGTGCCAATATGTGTTGTTTGCTGGGCAGAAGCAAATTTCCAACTCAGGAGTGTATCTCGAAAAAATATTGAGTGGGGGGGGGGGGGCAGTGTTCTGCACTCCCCCAGATACAAAGAAATAAATTGTTAACCTAGTGATCAGGTGATTTTAATCAGTGTTAATGTGAGCATGAACTGTTTATATAATCATCATGTGTTTTAGTGAATGCTGGGAATAAATAGCCAGGGAGGGGTTGTTTGACAGGCGAAGTTGAGTACAGGCAGTTGCTCCCGAGGGTTACAGGTCGCTTTTCCGAAGGTCCATTTTTCCGAAAGTTTATTGCTCCGAAGGATCATTGTTTCGAAAAAAAGGTTTATTGTGCTGAAGGTTTATTGGTCCGAAGGGTCATTCAACCGAAAAAGGGGTACATTGCTCCGAAGATTCTTTGTTCCGAAGCTTCATTGTTCAGAAATAGAGGTTCTTTGTTCCGAAGGTTCATTGTTCAGAAATAGAGGTTCATTGTTCCGAAGGTTCATTCATCCGAAATATAGGTTCATTGCTCCGAAGGTTTATTATTCCGAAGGTTCAGTATTCCGAAATATAGTGACATTATTATATCTCACATCTTCTCTCGCACAAATTTCCGCTGTAAAATTAGCTGTTAACAGGGTCAGGGTGGTACACAGGCCCGTACCCAGGAAATTGATTGTGGAGGTGCGTTTCAGTATAGGCCTATTATGGACCAATATTCTGCTTTTGTAGTAGGTCCGGGGGCATGACCCCCACCCCGTATTTTTTTTTAAATATACTAATAACGCATTCTGGCGACATATTTACACAGAATTAAGGCATCAAGCAATCTCACAAGTGATCATTAGTGGAGATTAAGTTTACCGGTATCTGAAAAAAATGTAATCCAAGAATGTGGAGGCGGCTGTTTTTGTGATGGGGGGGGGGGGGGTTCGGAGGCATGCTCCCCGGATTTTTTTTGAAAAATACACTAAATAACGCATTCTGGTGACATATTCACACAGAATTAAGGAATCAAGCAATCTCACAAGTAGAAATTAAGTTCACCGGTATCTAAAAAAATAAACCTTAAAAAGTGGACCTTATCTGTCTGTGGGCGCACCCCCCCCCGCTCGGTACGGGCCTGGTACAACAAAAAGCTAGTGGCGGACTCGGATCGTTAGTCCGACAGATGTCAGTCCGACAGTCCGTTAGTCCGACAGTTCGTCTGTCCGACATAAAGGTCGCTAGTCCGACAGTTTGCTAGTCCGAAAGTAAGGTCGCTAGTCCGACAGATTGTTAGTCCGACAGGTCTTCTGACAGTAAGATCGCTAGTCCGACAGTAAGGCCGCTAGTCCGACAGTTCGTTAGTCTGACAGGTCGCTAGTCTGACAGTAAGGTCGCTAGTCCGACAGGTCGTTAGTCTGACAGGCCGCTAGTCTGACAGTAAGGTCGCTAGTCCGACAGTAAGGTCGATATAGTCCGACAGTAAAGTCGCTAGTCCGACAGGTCATTACTCTGACAGTAAGATCGTTAGTCCGACAGGTCGTTAGTCCGACAGGTCGTTAGTCCGACAGGTCGTTAGTCCGACAGGTCGTTAGTCCGACAGGTCGTTAGTCTGACAGTAAGATCGTTAGTTCGACAGATCGTTAGTCCGACAGGTCGTTAGTCCGACAGGCCGTTAGTCCGACAGGTCGTTAGTCCGACAGGTAGTTAGTCCGACAGGTCGTTAGTCCGCTAGTGTACTGCCCGTGATGTACTGCCCTATACTAAGTGACGTGGCGCCATCTACTTGATGATGTTACAATGAGTACCGCCGGGTAGTAGGCCTACTTCGTAGGCTACTGAAACTCATTAGATAGGCCTATATAATTTTTTTGTGCACATATCCAGGCTAAACTGGGCCAGCAGATGGTTCACGAGATGAATCAGATCACACTATTCTCCAGACACATGATTCGCACCCTGGCGGTCTGAGGTTGATAATGCCTTTTTCAATATACCTTGAATGACCCGAATTCACATCATTTCGAGCAATGTAGGGTCATTTGTAGGCCCCTACATGTATATTATATTGCATCCAGTTTTTTCACCATATCCGTCAATATGCTGCATTCAGGGCCGTATCCAGACTAAGACAAACGGGGGGGGGGAGGGGGGTTACAGGTCGACCATCCGGTAATAGGGGAGGGGGGCTGGGGGCATGACCCGTAGAAATTATGAAAAAACCAAGCATTTTGGGGATATTCAGGGGGGTTACAGACACCCAAAAAAAACCTGGATACGGCCCTGGCATTGTTACCATACCAACAAACAAAAAAAGGTATATTAGGCTTTTAATTTATTATATAATAGTATACTCTGATGATTGCGATGGTCTGATGGCAGTAGTGAAACATATATTTTGAATATTAAACCAAATATATAAACACTTTGTAGATCTCATGTTTACAGTCTCTGTTTACAGGAGGTATTATGCTTTTTTACAAGTAGCCCCCCCCCCCTCTTCCTATATATCATTAGTTCTACCAAATCGCTTTGTTGAATATATCTTACTTTCCGATATATTAGAAACAGTTAATTAGTCAATTGATCCAATAACGGCCATTTAATATAGCCGACTGTAACAAATAATGTGTATTATGTTATACAAGATAAGGGCTTATAGCGAGGTTTAACAAAAAGTGTTTTATTTAGATTTTAGTGAATTTGTGTCGGGTGATATGTCTTTTCTCCAGGGGTAAACATGTACTGAGAACCGTTCAAAACTAATAAAGCTCGAGAGTTAAAACAAATTGGTGTGTACAGGCCTACATATGTATACGCTTATTATCAAGGAGCTCGTTCTTACCACTGCTTCAATGGCCGCCACATTAAAACTGTGTATACAATATAACGGCTTTCAAGCAAGATAGTCACAAAATTAACAGCAAAGCATTCATTTTTACACACGACAAATGTATTTATTATTTAAGACATCTCACAAAGGCATCTGATATCATTAGGATAAGAAGTCAGGATTGGATTATAATTATAATACACAGATTCTTACGTTTATATACGTCAGATTCTGACGACTAGAGTTAACCCCCGCGCTGTAAGGGTTAAACTCAAAACAGGCTGAATTTGATTTTTAAATATGTTTAACAGCTGAATGTTTTTTTGTTTCATAACGGTAAGCATCTCCATAATTATGTCAAAAACAAAATGACATATTTGGGCCTATGCTAAAAATATTCTAGGGCACATACATATGTGTGTGCACCATGATAATTTATTACATATAAGAGAATGCATTAGAAACATGATATGTGTGTACAATCTGTTTTTGTCTTGTTTTATGTATGTAGTATAATATGTTGTATGGATAGCCTATGTGTGAATCCTCTAGAGTATGTAGGGGCATGTATACATTAATCTCTTTATGATGGTTATGGTCAATGTTATACGATACTGAAGTAGTCCATAGTGTAGATGAGAGGATTGTCGATTCTGATGCATAAAGATAAGTGCTCGATTATATTACATGTGAGTAACGCTTTGCTCTCGGCAGCTGCGATGGCCGAGTGGACTTGAAATCCAATGGGATCTTCCCGCGTAGGTTCGAACCCTGCTCGCAGCGTAATTTTACACTGGATAAAAAAGTAATAAAATAATAAAAGTGTTAAATGTGGACCAGGCCATTTATTCTGATTTCAAATTGTAAAAAACCCAGCAAACACGAGAGTACATCCAATGTTGTTTTAATGGTGGACCATCTCCTACTATGTTGGCCCAGCATCAAAACAACACTGTGGAGAGAACATGTTCCACAGGTTCCAGTGAGGTGTTCCACGGGTTCCAGTGATGTGTTCCACGCTGCACGGATCTTGTAGTCACCTTGGTATTAAAGGGTCGTATCTGCCACTTTGTAAAGTGGCAGATACACCGTTTAATACCAAGGTGACGATTTAGTTATTGTTACTGGAACAGTTTTAAATCCCGCTTTATATTTAAACTCAAAACAGTCTGAATTTGACTTTCTGTATATTTAACAGCTGAGTAAATATGCCGAAAAAATATTAAAATTTCAAATCGGTAAGCATGTCCATATATTTAAAACAAGCTTGTCAAAGTGATACACTTTATGCTAAACGTATTCTATGAAAGCACATAGAGGTCTACATAAATATATGTGTACACCATGATTATTTATTACATCATAAATGTTTGACCAATCTGTTTTTGTCTTGTTTCATGTAAGTACACGTTGTATAATATATTACTGAGGCATTATGTGAACCCACCTTATATAGTCTGTATACACATTAATCTGCTCATCATCAACATACATGTAATACGAGATATATGTAGTTCATAGTTCGCAGGAGAGAGGGTGTAGATTTAGACGCATGAAGATAAGTGATCGATTATGTCGCATGTGAATAATAGTGTTACCACGGCAGCTGCGATGGCCGAGTGGTTAAGGCGTTGGACTTGAAATCCAATGGGATCTTCCCGCGTAGGTTCGAACCCTGCTCGCAGCGAAATTTTATAATGAAGATAAGTCATATGAAAAAAATTGAATAGTACGCTATAACAGTCAATGTCAATGTGCGATACAGAGTCTTTGTCATTTGTACAGTTGTACAGTTGTCCATTAGTGCCCAAAAACTCCAATGCACGAGCGATCGATTCCGCGATAAATTAAGGGGTCTTTATATTATCTTATTATTGATTTTTATTTTATTTTCTAATGACAGAATAACATCTCATTGGAGTAATGCCTTAATATGGAGATTTACACGCCAGTGTTTATAGGTGAATATATCATTTGAATACAATCACCCTCACATTTTTCATGAAATTCTTGATCTCAGCGTACACTTTTTACCAGCATACAGAAACACAGCTTCTGATATGCTGTCTATATCTGACGCTAACACATGCGTTTGCGGTTGGATCTTGTTGTCGTTCAATGGTAGTCCGAGTTTGACTCGGACTACCATTGAACGACAACAAGATCCATATTTGTGCGATTTTTCTAATTTATTGTTGAATAAGCCATTTTTTCTTCCTCTTGTTATCTCTGATGTAAGTTTGCTCGTGCATTTAAATATACAATAATAATTGGTACTTTTAATTTTTTTTTCTCCTCAACTATAGTTATTTGCCTGGTACTGCAGATTACATTATTTACGTAAGAGCAATTTAAGGCACACCATTAGTGAAGCTTGAATTGCTAGTAGCTCTGCACATCAGTGAATGCCATTGCGAGTGACTGAGCGAACATGAGACGCTCAAACTGACATATTGGTTGAAATTCTAGGACAGTATAACTTTCAACTGGAAATACACCTGGCACAAGACGTGAAGCAATATTGCTCTATCCCTTACACCGACAAATTAAATAATTTAGATTTACAACCACTTGAAGTTGTGTCTGGCTACCGCGACCCACAACTTCAAGTGGGTGAAAATTACTCATATTTGATTAATTTGAGACCAAACATTTACAAATATTAATGTTTAAAGCTAACTTTGTTTCTAATAACAGTGTTTTGGTTGGCTAGTAAAAGGTATTAAAAGCGACTTTAGGTTCTGGAACCGAATAATCTGACACATATTTACATTGTCTGTTTGAAGGGTTATTTTTTCATTTTTGAGGCATATTTTTAATTTAAATAATCAAGTCTGGGGAGGCATGGCCCAATGACCCCACCATAAATCACCATAAATGTCTTAGTTATCTATTTCTGATTCATTTGAATACCTATGGTATGGGTCTACGGCCATTATAAAATTGTTTACACTTTCAGTGTAAAAAGATCCAATGTTGGTTTTACCCTTGAAGCGCTCAAATATCCTTATATAAACCAAGAGTTTTTGTCAATTTGAAGTAATCATAAATGTCTCATAGTTAGTTCTTGTCGCTTATGAGTCTACGATCGTTATACATATATTTACTCATATAAACGTCAGGTTCTGACGTCTAAAGTCGGTCCCCCGCTGAAAGGGTTGATGTTGGTTGCTGACCCAACATTAAGCCAACATTAGGCCTACGTCAATGTGTCTTGTTTGCTGGACATTTCTTCCTGCACACACATTTATCTGTTTTTATCTGTTTATGGCCAATGCCTGATTGATGATCGATGTGTGTCGGAGGTGAGAAGATTGTAGGTTTTATGGCATAAAAATAAGTGATTGATTACAATACAAGTGACGATGTGAAACGAGAACGGGATGAATTTTGTAGCTGTGATGTGACAGGAGGCAGTGCTACATCAAAACTCTGCTAAATGTATCACTGCTGAGCAAAATCGAAAGGCAATAGCAGCTACTAAATGTTCCGATTGTTCCAAATGTCCCAAATGTTTCTAATGTTCCGAATGAACCGTATGGTTAGAATATTTTCAATGTTCCGAATGTTTCAAATGTTCCGAATGATTCGAATGAAGCGAATGGCTCGAATATTTCGAAAGTTCAGAATGTTCCAAATGTTCTGAATGTTCCCAATGTTTCGAGCGCTCCAAATTTTCCATATTTCCAATGTGTCCCATATGTCCCGAATGTTCGATATACAATTTATTTTAGCCACCAAACTTATTCGCTCAAATTCCCTGTTGTTTCAACGCGCAGGCTCGAACCAAGCTGCTCGCGGCGTAGTTTTGAACAGAAAATTAAATTTGCCAATTACAGACTATTGTAATGTGGGCAGCTTAATAACACAATTATGCTCTATGCTGAAGTTAATCTAAGGTAAAACTGTGTTTTATGTGTTTTCGCGACTATATGATATAGCTTAATGATAATGAAGCTGCGAATCACTTCCAATTTAGGTATTTCATCGCGTCTATCAGAGTAATTAACTTCCAGATGTCACGTGAAAGATTTATACTGTGAAGTAGCTGATGACTAATAGATCATTAAGTGCTACATATCTAGTCCAATTGGGAACACTGGCCCGTCTAATTTTATAGTATAAATTTTATAGCGGCTTAAATTTCTATCTGACGCGAGTTACACATAAAATGTGAGTGAAAATTACTTGATTTTCTCTAATTTGACTCCTAGGTTTGCCTGAAAAATTCAGCCAAATTATATAAAATTAGGATTTCTTTTCAAGTTAGGAGAATCTCAAATACCCATTTTGCATTAAAAAAACTTTTATCTGAGGTGTATAAAAATTATTAAATATTTGTTTTAGCGATTAACTAAATGGTTTAGATAGGCCTACAATAACTTGCAGTAAAAAGGATCATTTTTATATTTTTATCTTTAACCCTTGCAATATTTTTGTATAAACCATGGAAACCAGTTGGTTTTTTTTCAACTTGAAATCATCATAAATGTCCTAACTAGCTCTAGATCTATGCCCATTATATATTTTTTAATTCTTTCAGTGCGCGGATCGACTTTAAACGTCAGAATATAACGACTATAGACGTCAGATTCTGACGACTAAAGTCGGTCCCCCGCGCTGAAAGGGTTAGCTACATATGGCGATTTTATACTTGTCATTATTGGAAATATTTACCACAATACATGTATTTAGCTTTTCTTCGAACACACTTATATATTTCATACATAGACCTATGAGGTAATTATCTTTCATTCCGAGATATTTTAGTCTAATAGGGCCTACTATATTTCAGTGTAGGCCTATTATATTGAGCCTCTTGAGCTAGTTTAACCTTTTCACTACCATACATGACGGAAATTTCGTCGTCATTCGTCAATGAACGTAACCATAAAATGACACAAATTTTCGTCAAATATATACTACAATTATGTATTTTTCGTCATTTGAAGCTGGAAATTGCGTTAGCAATTCCAGCTTCAAATGACGAAAAATAGAACTCCCACACCAGTATATCTGGAGCCTGGCATGCACCCCGGCCTGGAAGTCAAAGGGTTAAAGGCCTATGTGTGGGCTATGCTATATAAATATATTGTCATATTGTTAGTATAATACTAGTAGCCTAGGATGAAGTAATATGCCTATTGGCCTTTAATAACCTACGTATGATTGTGTCACCAATATATAGTGTGTACAGATTGTTATCATCAACACCTAGCGAGCTGAAGACGTTTAACCAATGCTGGGCCATCGTCTGCGACGCTGGCCCAACATTGATCAAGCATCGAGCCAATTTCTTGTTCGTGTTGTGGATGATTGTTGGAATGTTGCCATATATTGTAATATACCTGCTGACTCAGTGCTGTGTAGATATATATGTGTATGTAAGATATATAATTGTACTTCAGATATTACAGTAGCTGTGATGGCCGAGTGGTTAAGGCGTTGGACTCGAAATCCAATGGGATCTTCCCGCGTAGGTTCGAACCCTACTCGCAGCGAGATTTTGAACCAGGATATTAGCATGTGTAGAGTCTAGCATTGTAACATCTGTCAACAATGGTCATTTTCCTTCACTTAGATGTTACAACTTGTCAATTTTCACCAATAAGTCACTTAAAATGAACCGCTAAGTATACGACTATATTCCTTTTATTACGTTCTCTTAGCCCTTTAACCCTTTCAGGCCTGCATTTTCTATAATCATCTTCATCCACTACAAGCCGCGAATTGCTGTCGCAATTCTCGACTTGTAGTGGATGAAGATGATTGGATGTGGTTTAAAAATTAAAGAAAATTGCTATGTATTGGTAAACCAGTTTCATGGAAATATTCATTCTAAAACACTTAGTTTTAGGAGAAATAAGTCTGTTTTCAGGGATGTGAAATGATGCTTTAATGCATCGTGGGGGCTAAAAGGGTTAAATTACGGTTATTGGGCGAAACATCTGTTTAAACATCAAGTAATGTTGTGGGTCGCGTTGACGAGACACAACTTCAAGTGGATGGAAATTGATTTTTTTTCATTTGGCACTTTAACCCTTACAGTGCGTAACATAGGTATTCAAATGAATCGGAAAGAGCTGAGTAAATCATTTATGATGTTTTCACATTGGAAAAAACCCTTTGATTTTCACGATTTATACAAACAACTTCAGCGTATAAGGGGTTAAGGGTTAACCCTTATCCTGCTAGGTCAGCTTATCTACGATCTCCAGGAAATTATAAAATAAATTTCCTCTGAAATTGGTCAAATAGTTTGTGGTAAATGCTGCGTTAATCAAATATTTCAAATTATAATGTTTTTGTGATGTATGTTTTTATACATCTGGAAATTTCCAGAAAATAGAAACTGAGAATATTCAGCATGACAAGGGTTAAGGAAGTAGCCATAAATCATATAAATCATACAAAAGCCCACCTTTTAATGTGATATAGGCCTATTATTATAATTATTAATAATATATCATATATTATATTCAACAAGGTATATGGGGCCACATTATTAAAGGGCTACATTATAAAATTGTAAAAATTACTCATATTTGTGCAATGTGAATCAAAATAATATCGTCCTCAGATAATGTGATTATCACTTTGAAGGTTATAACTTTAAATAATAGGCCCACATAGGCCTATGGATAATTTTCAACAAAATTAAAGTAATTGGATGATACACCCCCGGATACACCCCTTCGAAATAAAACAACCTATCGAAATTATTACGCTCATATATGACTAATATGTTTTATTTAATTGGTAATTTTCATTCACTATGACATGGGATCTCATAATGAATAATAATAGGTGATGTTTTCCATAATTGGTAATTTTCATTCACTATGACATGGGATCTCATAATGAATGATAATAGGCGACGAAATACTGTTGTAAGGAGTTCCGGGGTCAATCACTAGGTGTTAAGCAAGTCGGGATCGCGCACGTGGCATGTATCGTATTGTCAAATGTGATTCTATTTTACAACGTTCCCATTAAAATCCAATACAGCACCGCAAATCACTATTTTCCTAATGACATTGCAATAAGTGTAAAATAATTACGCTGCGAGCAGGGTTCGAACCTACGCGGGAAGATCCCATTGGATTTCAAGTCCAACGCCTTAACCACTCGGCCATCACAGCTTCCGTGGTGGCGTGCGGCTTATAAACTGAGCGCTGACTACAGACTGTATGTCGACGTGGCCTGTGGCGTGGGCACTTACACATGACAAGTGGTGAAGTGCGGGGGTGGAAACGGGGGTGGTCAACTGCACAATATGCAGTATATAATATGCAGACCTGTATGAGTCTTATATATGCGATGCGGCATATTATTGGAATCCACTGCCGTGTAAAGACAAATAAGTAACGTTAATGTTATTTGCAACAACAGTAGGCCCATCACCAGCTCTCATTTTTGGCGATTTTATATATGTATGAAGGACATAGGCCTATTTACTGCAAAGTAATTTCATAGAAATATTATCATTAGAATAACCCTTTCAGCGCGGCGACCAAGTGGGTGAAAATTACTCATATTTGTTTATTTTTTTCCCAATTAATTTCCAATGAAACGTGCCTAACACTTAAAGGTTTAGGACAGACAGACAGACAGACAGACAGCCAGAATGGAAGTCATTACAGATTTATTTGTCATAGATTGAGAGAGATATATGTACATGTAGGCCTATATACAAGATTGTTAACTTGGTAAAAATCATGTAACAATATACATTGTATGACATAACATAACTAAAATCATGTTAAGTGGCATCTCCATAATAAACACTGGATATTACGATAATACAAATGACAAATTACAACTTTAAATAAAATGAAAAGGCATTGCCAAGATAACATAGGGGTCTAGCATATTGTTTCCCGCACCGTTAGGCCTACATTCCTCTGGATATAGGCTACTGTCCGGGGGCACTGAATAATGCCAGATGACGCATAATGCGACACGATACTTAAGGGCTCAAGCGGAAAAAGTATCGGTATACAAATGGTGAGATTATGTGTGGGTCAGCTCCCGGGGTCAGCGCTGTAGATCAGCGATCACCGGTCCCAATCATCTCAACATGATATCAGAATTAGTCCATGAGCCACATGGGTGACCGGTACCATTTCCAGGGTAAATTATATTTGCTATCAAATTGTTCTGTCATCATGTCCGGGGCAGATTCGGGGTGGAAAAAGCGCAGGGTCACCGAAAGATAAAAAGGGCACAAACATATAAAATAAGAGGCGAGTGCCGGAGGCGCGCGGAATTTTTTTGCTAATAAAATACCAAATAGGCCTACACTATTTCTAGGTATCTAATGAATAATAAATGGGAAAATAATCACTTAATCTAATTATTATATACAGAAAATTGTATTTTCTAAATTTCGAAAATGGCATTTAAAAATTGAGGGGGGACACGCTAGACCGTACATTACCGAAAATTTCGAAAGAAAGTGTTTATGAGTTGACACTGATTAGGACACCCATCGCATAGAGCAACTAAACCGCTGATCAATGGTAGGTTCGTTTGGCATGGCATGAACATAGATATCGCAAATTGGTGCCGCAGTTGTAAAGGTTGTCAGACGGCAAAGGTGACTCGACAACGCCGGGCCTACAACGTCTACAACGCCGGGCCAACAATAAACCGGAATTGGTTGAAAATTTGCTGCAGTGGGAAGTTTTCGCTTGAAAAGCCGCACAGCAAAAAGTGTTTATTATGCATGTAGGCTATAGGCTTAAAGTGACTGTAAATGAAAGACTCCTTGCATGTAGTCGCGTCATGTTGGTGAAGCACTTCTCTGGACAATTTTCATTAAATGAATCTTTAATTCGCAAACCACTAGAATTTCAATTTTATCCACTTGAAGTTTGTGATTCGCTACCGCGACCCACAACTCCAATTTGGTGAAAATTACTCATATTTATTTATTTGAGACCAAACAGACCGTCTTCATGTTTAAACATACAATTAATTCCCAGTGACACATGCCTAACGCTTAAAGGGTTATATCCCTCTGGATATACCGGAGACGCTGAATGGGCCAGTTGCTGCATATATGCGACGCGATGCCTAACCCTTGAAGCGCTGAATTAATTTATGAAAAACATCGCAACCAAAGGGTTTTTTCAATTTGAAATCATCATAAATGTCTTTGTTGCCTCTTTCTGATTCATTTGAATACCTATGGGTTTCCGGCCATTAGAAATGTGTTGATTCTTACAGTGCGGGGGAGTCAGTATTGTGGGGAGCCTCCGTGACCGAGAGGTAGCGTGCTCGGCCTTATACCGCCAGGGCTCGAATTTCGAATCCTGTGTCTGGAGGACAGTGTCATCTCAATCATCTCACCATCCTTAGGAGGTTCTCCTGGCCCAGTTTAGCCTATATGTGCACAAAGGTGGCCTAAAGCCCGATTCATTTCATGTACAGTGCGGGGATCGACTTTTGTCATCAGAATCTGACGTCTGCAGACGTCAGATTCTGACGACTGAAGTCGACCCCCGCACTGTAAGGATTAAGGGCTCAAGCGGAAAACAAGTATCGGTATACAAATGGTAAGATTATGTGTGGGTCAGGGCTGTCGGTCAGCGATCACCGGTCCCAATCATCTCAACATGATATCAGAATTAGTCCATGAGCCACTTACAGGGACATGAGACCCCCTGTTGAAGTGAAACAGCCCTCCATCATCAAAAGAGTTATAAAGGGTGAACATTGTACATACACAATTGTACAGAATTCTCACCCACGCTATTAAACTCACCCTTTTACACCATTCGCCAATGTTGTATCAACACACGCTGTCGGTATTAAAATTCAAATATATTTTCACAATAATTCGTAGAAAATGATTTTAAAAATTTACCGGAAATCCATCAAATCTCGTACTTTTAATCCATTATAACGATCATATCAGTTTTGGAGAAAGGCAAAATAGGCAATGGCATCCAAACTTGGTCTATTTACCGCTAACTGGCTTCTAGTTCGTATGGTAATTTGGTCAAGGTAGTGGTCACCTTCACAAATTGTTGCCGTCAACCTGGTCAAAGCGATCAAGGTGCAAGTACGATAAGTGATACAAGGAGCACATGTAATAGCTGGCCGCGAACAAAACTCTTTACGTTTCTTTTGATAATGTTAAATTATCAAAGAATAATAATAAGTGTACATATACATTTGATTCTAATAATTGTGTTATATTTTTACAATTGTGTTTCATAAATGTTTGCAAAATATTTTTGTATCACGGTCTTGTTGTATAAGGTCTGGACCAGCCACACAAATTTTGTTTACTCTGGATATTCATAGGAGGATTTTTAGAAGGGTAAAATCCAAAATGGCCGACTATCTCACAGAAATAACATAGGGAGTGATAATGAATCATCAATTTGTTTACAAATGTGCTGATTAAAGGGTTGGAAGTTGTTTTACAATAAATAAGCGACATAAAAAAACAAAATGACCGCCAAATGTTTCATTGATGGAACATTTTTTGCGCCTGACTGTTTATGTGTCAAATTAAATTTCATTTTATTTTCTATTTTTATGTTTTACATTATTTTTGCTATCATTTGCAATTATTCTTATTACCTTTGGATGTGGCTTTGATGTGGCTTTTTTTCACAAGCTGAACAAATGTCCCACATGCCATTTTGTTGCAAATTTGTGCTGCCATTACCGAAAAATTTATATTGAGTTATAGCTCGGTCAATATCACATATAATTTACTGATCATTTAAGTAGTGATCACATCCTCCTTAGTAATTATCTCAGACATTACAAAGATGATCTTGGCCACTAACTAATTGATGTTAGCCACTGAAGCCACTTTAAAAGTGATCTCAGCCACTTCAAAAATGATCTTGGCCACCGAAGAAGACACAGCCACTTTAAAAGTTATCGCAGCAACTACAAAAATTATCTTGGCCATTGAAAAAGTAATCACAGCCACTCTAAACGTTGTCTCATCCACTACAAAAGTGATCTTGGCTACTGAAGAAGTGACCACAACCACTTTCAAAGTTATGTTAGCCACTACATAAGTGATCTTAGCCACTGAAGAAGTGATCACATGCTCCCTAATAATGATCTCAGCCACTACAAAGGTGATCTTGGCTAAACACAAACTAATGTCAGCCACTGCAGCTACTTTAACATGTATCTCATCCACTACAGAAATGATCTAGACCACGAAAGAAGTGACCACAACCACTTTAAAAATGATCTCAGCCACTATATAAGTGATCTTAGGCACATAAGAAGTGATCACATCCTCCTTAAAAATTATCTCAGCCACTACAAAGGTGATCTTCGTCACTAACAAACTGATTGTCAGCCACTGAAGCCACTTTGAAAGTTATCCGACTACAAAGGTGACCTTGGTCACAAACGAACTGATCTTGGACACTGAAGAAGTCATCACAGCCACTTTAAAAGTTATCTCACCCACTACATAAATGATCTTCGCCACTGAAGTAGTAATCGCAGCCTCTTTAAAAAGTATCTCAGCCTCCACAAAGGTGATCTTGGTCACTAAGAAACTGATCTCAGCCAACAAAAAATTCATCTCGGTCACTACAAAAATGATATTTACCACTGAAGAAGTGATCACAGCCACTTTAAAAGTTGTCTCAACCACTATATGAGTGATCTTACTCACTGAAGAAGTGATCACATCCTCCTTGAAAATTATCTCAACCACTACAAAGGTGATCTTGGCCACTAACACACTGATATCAGCCACTTAAAAAGTGATCTCGGTCACTACGAAAGTGATCTTAACCATTGGTGACGTGATCACAGGCACTTTAAACGTGATCTCAGCCACCGCGAAAGTGATCTTGGCCACCGAAGAAGTCATCACGGCCATTTAACAAGCTATATCAGCCACCACAATGGTGATATTGGCCACTAAAAAACTGATTTTGGCCACTGAGGAGGTCATCGTAGCCATTTTAAAAGTTATCTCAGTCAATACAAAAGCTATTGACTCACCAGTGTTGTTATTAGAAGCTAATTCAAAATATGTATTGAACATAATTATCATTGGGATTGGTGGCGCTTAGACCTTCATGACAATTTGTTCTGAGTATATTTTATTATTTTTGATCTACAATAAGACCTGAACCATTTAGTGTTTTCCTTTAGTGTGTCAGGCAAGTCAGCAATGAACTGGTTGTGCTTGAACTGCAATACTTTATGTAATTAATTTCTTACTTTTCTAAATGTATTACAATGATGAGCTCTATTAAACCTCTTAACTTTTGTCCAAGCTTGCTTCTCTTTCAGACGTCTCACTTCAGAGTCAAACCAAGATGGTAAATTCCTGAGTGTACATTTGATCTTCTTACGGTAATTTTGGGTACCCATGTTTCAACAGCATCATCATAGCACTAGAGCCAATATTCCCAGTCCAGATCAACATCTATATTATCAGTACATTCGACGGTTTGGAGCATTTTACCACTCAACAAATCTTCTAACTTATTCCAATCTACGTTTTTACATGTACTACACATACACTATATTTACTACACATACATCTAATAGAGACAAAAGAAAAGGTTGTTCCTAATTACAAAAAGCTGACCCTTTCACATTTAACATGTAATATCGGTAACATAAGATTTGCATGTTGCACTTATCAAACCAAAAAGTCAAGCGTGAACATCGACTGATCACTATCGTGTTTTTTTTTTTTTGGCGGCCATGTTGGTTTTTCTCCTATTATTATTATTTACTTTTATAAATAATACTACATTTAGCGTGACTGTCTACCCATATTGCTAAATTAGCCTACAATTTATCTGTCTACCCATACCTGATAAATTGTAGGGTAATTTAGCATGTCATGACAAAATATATCTAGTTTCGATTTTTTCATTACCGATTTCGGCCATTTTACATTTTGCTCTGTAAAAAAACCCTCCTATGACAGTTGAGCGTAAACAAATTGTCGGAAGTTTGCTAAGACCTTATACTATACAATAGTAAAAAAATAATTTGGTAAGGAATTTGTTTTAGGTTTTGTTAAAAACTCGCTTAACTTTCCCTGACTATGACAACTAAAAGCTTGTTTAAACATCAAGATTTCAAGGTCTCAAATAGACCAAATACACCGCCTCTAAAAAATTGTATCCAACACACGCATTATGCGCACTAAAGTTGCAAATAGCCTGTGATCAAGTTTAATTCATTCCTTGAATTGAGGAACAATTCACCTGCAATTTGGCGACAGATTGACATCTACAAATGAAATGAAAAGAATCGGGCTTTAGGCCACCTTTGTGCACATATAGGCTAAACTGGGCCAGGAGAACCTCCTGAGGATGGTGAGATGATTGAGATGACACTGTCCTCCAGACACAGGATTCGAAATTCGAGCCCTGGCGTCCTGAGGCCGAGCACACTACCTCTCGGTCACGGAGGCTACCCACAATACTGACTTTCACACGTGGTTGGGGAATAAACATTTTTTGTTTCTTTCAAACCGCCGAGACCGGGAACCGAGCCCCGAACTCTGGCGTGAAAGGCACTACCCTAGGGCCCCCGCCCTTGACATCTACAAGGGAGGTGAACTAAATGAATAATTGGTTCAAAAGTACGCTGCGAGCAGGGCTCGAACCTACGCGGGAAGATCCCATTGGATTTCAAGTCCAACGCCTTAACCACTCGGCCATCACAGCTGTCGTAGCCTTTGTGATAATCGATGTCATATGCCTTGTTTACATGTTATGTTAGTGTGATTTTAGAAACTCTATTTCGATTCTGTAGCCTCAGCTTGAAATGACTTAACCTTGTTTTGTTACATGGACAATTTTTTTTGTAGGTGAAAGTTCAATTTCAAGGTCAAACATTATTTTTCCACATTATTTATTCACTCATTATGTCATAGGCCCACATGGTACAGCCGAGAAGAGCCATCTTTGCTTCAGTCAATTAGAGAGGTTTTTGTTTTCACACAAACGGCTAATTTAAATTGTAAGTCGAAATTTGCGAACAGACACTTGAACACATATACTGTTCGGTTGGACGTGTGATTTCAAACAGTTTCCTGGGGACATCTGCAGAGGGATCTCTCTAAATACGTTCACTCTCGTCATCCATCAAATAAAAAAGACCAGGACAAGTTGACGATGAAGGATTTACTTCCAGAGAAAGAAACCTGTATTTCTGATTGATTACTTCCCGTAGTCAGTGCGCATGCGTGCCCGTCACCATCTTTCACGCACACTTCCCTGCAAAAATGAAACGTTGAACAAACGATGCTTTAATGTCGTTCTATTGTCTTTGACAATAGAACGACATTAAATCAGAAATAGTTATTATTAACACATAAAATTGAGGCTTTTTAAATAAAACCGTGGCTTCAATCAACAACATTTTTAAAGGTGGACATTATTTTGACAAATTGATCTAATATTTGAAAGATTGAAGTTATGGGCCTTGATAACGTGACTTATGCAGATCATGCAGATAGAAAAGTTGATTATCCACGTTTATAGAGGTTAAACTTCAGGTGTTAAAGGCGCCAGAGAAATTAAAATGAGCACAAAACATATAATCAGTATATATATGGAGACAAGCTGCAGTACACAACAGTACACAACTAAACAAAAATGTCCAATCGGATTTAAAGCTAAGAAATAATTAAAGGGACTGGTCCAGGCTAAAATCATAAAAAAATCGGTGATTTTATTTTGGCTTCTTAATATGACCATATGATGTAAACATGTCCATGGACAAGAACTGCAAACGTTTTTTAATTTTTGTGCTGCGCATTCACCAGTTAGGTTAGATATATTTCTGATTTCTAATTATGGACAACCATGTCAAAAATAAGAAATACGGGAATTTCGTCTCTACATCTAGCCTAACTGGCAAATGCGCAGCTGAAAAATTAAAAAAACTTTTGCAGTTCTAGTCTATGGTCGTGTTTACATAATATGGTCATATTAAGAAGCCAAAATAAAATCACCGATTTTTTAATGATCTTAGCCTGGGCCTGTCCCTTTAATTATCAAATAGCTGAGTACACTAGCGCAGGTTAATGTGTAGTCAATTATTCGTGTCACTGGGCAACTATAAGGGATGAACCAGATGAAAGAGGCTGCTTTATTTTTTTAAAATTCCGGAAATCACACCGATGAATCATGGGTGTGTGCCAATTTGGGACACTTGATTTATCGGTGTGTTTCCCGGACTCACAATGAAGACGCGGCACAGAGTACGACAAGCCGGTATATCGCATGATTATCAGATTATGACCAAGAGTTTTCAATTGTTTTCTTTTGAAGGCATCCATACAACGGTTACTGGGTATAGCGCTTCATGCACAAAAGTTTCGTTGCGAACAGGGTTCGAACCTACGCGGAAAAGGGGGATCCGAATAACTGTTTAAGTGCAGGAATAGATTTTTGACGTCAGAATCTGTTGTCATATGTCTATCGCAACACTGACAAAATTAACCCTTTAAGCGCTGAATTTATTTGTAAAAAACATCGCAATCAAAAAGTTTTTTCAATTTAAAATCTTCATAAATGTCTCAGTTAGCTTTTTCGGATTTATTTGAATACCTGTGTTATGGGTCTAAGGCCATTAGAAATATTTTTACTCTTACGGTTCGGGGATCAGAACCTGGCATCTACAGGCTATTCAAATCAACCAGAAAGAACCAGCTAAACCATTTATGACGCATTCAAATTAAAGTATCATATTTACCAAACTATTTCAGCACCAGAAGAGTTAAAAACTGGTTATGATTTACAATTATTGCCTTAATTAGAGAAATGCAGATTCGATAAGTTTTAAAGCATAGTATATAATACTAGCAGGGGATTATTAATATTATGAATGCCTTTCAACTGTAACGTCCGACAATCTTTTTTTTTCAAATTTGGGTGAATATTATGGATATTATGGATTTCCTAGTACGGTATATAGTATGCGAGTACAACATCACTCGCGATATGGTGCGATCAAAATAAATAATAAACCCACCCTTATAGGGCACTGGAAGTCAATATTTCAAGAAAACTTGAACACAGTTCGTAGTATGTAACTTTCCGTTTTCTGTACATTTGTATGATTATGAACATGCTTATGTCTGCTGACCTCATTTGATAAATCTGTCATCTGGTACCAGTATGTCAAATTTTAAAAATCACACCTTGCTGCATTAAGGACTTATGAGGTCAAAAGTCCAGATGGGGTTCTCTCACTAGTTACATTTTGTCTACCCCTTGTAATTTGTCATTTTTATAGTTATAAACAGCTTTATTTCCAATCTTGCCACATTTTGTCATTGAATATACTCCGGACGAAACATATCTGAAGATTTTTTTCATAAAACGTAGACCCTCCCTTAGAGCGCTGAAAGTCAATATTAAAAAAATAAATAAACATAGTTAGCAGTATGCACACGTTTCAATTTACTGTACATGTGTATGTGTATTAGCATGCTAATGTCTGCTGACCTCATATGATAAATTAGCCCTCTGGTACAACTATGTCAAATTAAAAAAAAAAACCTACCATGCTGCATTATGGACTTATGCGATCAAAAGTCCGGATGAGGTATTCTTAGTTATATTTTTTCGAGCACTTCTTAACAAAATCTTATTTTTTATAATTATAAACAGCTTTAATACCACTATTGCCACATTGTGTCATTGAATACATTCCAAACGAAACATATATTATATACAGTTTTGATATTTTTGCCAAAATAAATCGAACCTTAGAGGTCAACAGGTGCTGCGTTTTTTTAATATTTTCACTGTTCACCAAGACGTAGCATTTCCGACCCTTATTTGAACTAGTCCTATGATAACTTCCCTAGTGATAAAATAGGACCTGGACGATTTTAAGGACATAATTATATTTTTTCTAGTTTAATATATCCACAGGTAAAGATAATAAAGTTAATTAGTATTTTAGGCAATTTGTAAATAATAAATCCAATTTTAACAACACCTAGAAGCGTATCTGGTGCAGCCGTAATTGTGTTTGTCACAATGCCATCAGCCATGTAGCTTCGTTTCTTAGAAATGTGTTGTCTTCACATGATCCTTCCCCATTCACTTGGATAATTGACACCATACAACACCAGCATTGCCGTTATCCAGAGACACTGCTAATAAGCCCAGTGATTTAAAGTGAAATAAATGTGGGCCGAGTGTAGCATGCCACTCAGCCAACGATATAAATACTACTACTACTATGTGCATAATGCCTCTTCTCATTTAAATATGTTTTACTGGTGTATACCTTAAATTCATAATGATGGCATCAAATATTACTTTTTTTCAGACGTTTTTCTCAATATGTGGCTTTAATCTTTGCGAATAACTGCTGCCTTCGAAAGATTATCATGAGCAACGTCTAAAAACTCTGAACATTAGGAAAAGTCAGTGATTGTTCCTAGCTGTTTGCTGCTGGTGCGAAAGGACTTCTAGAATGTAACTGACTTCTCACTGGTGTTCGCCATTATGTACCCATAGTATCATATATCTTCCATATGCTAGCAAGTACATATACGTGTAACAGTACTATACTAACAATATAAATCTCTCATTAAATATACTTGGCTAGTATTAGCAAATTTTATCATGTACTATTCCAGTATAGATATATCTATTTTTAAAGTAGCAAAAAATTATCTGGAATATATTACACAACATTTTAAATTATCAATTGTTCGGTTTTGTGCGTTGTAGATAATTATTTTTTATCTATAATCATGTATTTATCATTTAGTATTCCGAGACACGGATAAGAATGAAGTAATATTACCATGACAAAGTCGACATAAACATCATTTGGGGTGATTGTTATGGATATGTAAAAACAACTTTAAAAACAACTTTAGACCCTGCCTTCCCTTTGCAAGCAGATTACCCATATCACCCAACTTTTGACCATTGACAACACGTCACTATATGCTATGGGCCTCAATGAACTTCGTAATGCACATTCTAACCAAGGAATCTAGATTCCTTGTTCAACTATCAGTGGGACTGATCTATATCTGCTACTATTGGCACCCCTTTTATTAACTGAAATATTGCTAACAATCTAAGTATATCAGCCTGTGGTCCCACACAATCCACAACACATTACTGGCTGTGACGTATGACAGATTTGTATGCCACCTGGTGGTGAATAATGTCTTTAGACCACGTTCGACCAGTGCTCTAGCTGTGGTAAGTTCTATTGAAGTATCGTTTTTTAGCGATCTAAGGGTGGGTTTAAAACAATAAAAATTTCTCTTGTGTTTTGTCCTGAATGTATTCAATGACGAAATGTGGTAAGAGTGGTAATAAAGCTGTTTATAACTATACAAATGAGGATTTTGTTGTCACATAGGGTCGTCAAAATGTAACTAGTGAGAGTACCCCATACGGACCTTTGACCTCATAAATCCTTCATGCAACAAGATAAGGTTTTTATAACTCGATATGATGGAACCAGATGACAGATATACAAAATGAAGACAACAGACATCAGCATGCTCATAAGCATACACAGGCAGAGCAAACGAAAGAGTTACATTGAGAAAAAACTGTGATTTTTTTAATGGAAATTATGACTTTTAGCGATCTAAGGGTGGGTTCATGTTTTCTGAAAAAATTCATTACTTCAACTATGTTTCATCCGGAATGTATATAATGACAATATGTGTCAAGAGTGGTAATAAATCTGTTTATAACTATAAAATAAAGATTCTTTAATTACACGGGGTCGACAAAATGTAACTAGTACTAGTACCCCATCCGGACCGGACCTCATACGTCCTTCATGCAACAAGATAAGTTTTTTTCTAACTTGATATGGTGGAAGCAGATGACAGATATACAAAATGAAGACAACAGACATTAGCGTGCTCATAAACATACACATACAGAGCAAACGAAAGAGTTACATTCTATGAAATTTGTGATATTTTTTCTTTGAAGTATTGACTTTCAGCGCTCTAGGGGTGGGTTCATATTTTTTGAAAAATATCATAACTTAACATATGTTTCGTCCCGAATGTATTCAATAATAATATGTGGCAAGAATTGTAATAAAACTCTTAATAGCTATAAAAATAAATATTATGTTATTAGACGGGATCGACAAAATGTAACTAGTTAGAGTACCCCATCCGGACCTTTTACCTCATAAGTCCTTAGTGCAACAAGATAAAGTTTTTCTGACTCGATACGGTGGAGCCAGATGACAGATATACAAAATAAAGACAACAGACATTAGCATGCTCATAATCATACACATGTAGAGCAAACAAAAGAGTTATATTCTACAAACAAATGTAGCTAGTGAAAGTACCCCATCCGGACCTTTGACCTTATGGGTTGTCAAATGGGACATATGGGTACCAGATGAGTGATGGACCAAATGAAGAAAGCATACCTTTGCATGCTCATAACCATGCAATTTTACAGGTGACGGAAAAGTTACATCTGGAGAACAAAACTACCTTTAATTTGGAATATTGACTTTCAGCGCGTAAAGGGTGGGCTTAATTTTTCTGAAATATTTCAAAACTTTAGTAATATGTCATTCTGTATGTAATAAAAGAGAAATAGGATTTACAATGATTTGAAGATTGTTTAAAACCTTTGAGTTTTAAATTTGGAATTACCTGATGTTTTAAAAAATGCAGTATTTAGGCTCGAGGGTACCCTTGAACATCCCCCATTTCAGGGACTTTGCTGCCACAGTAAAGTTCTACACCCAGCCTAATGATGTCCTAAGGATATTTTCCTGTCATAATAACAACTCAGACCTTTGCCACTTTTTGGGTCAAGCGAAGTGTCACGTTACAGGTCTTGGCTCCCAGACTAAATGAATTACATTACCATGTTTACACATGCACACAAATTACACGAGATATATAAAAATACGCTGCGAGCAGGGTTCGAACGCGGGAAGATCCCATTGGATTTCAAGTCCAACAATATCAATTTATTTCATGAAAATGGCAAATAATTCATCGCACTAATGATACTTTGATCGCCTCCATGACCATAAGGTATATAGTATTGCTATATATTTTCTATACATGAGTGCTTTATGAAAGTAGGGTATTTTCATTTCCAGTTGAAATGGTAGGCTATACTAGTATCTCAAGGAGACCAAAATTAACTTATGATAAATACCTAAGTGTTTAACCCTTTCAGTGCGGGGACCGTCTTTAAACGTCAGAATCTGACGTCTGTAAACGTCAGATTCCGACGTCTAAAGTCGATCCCCGCACTGAAAGATTTGAAATATTTATATAATTATAACATAGGTAATAAAAAGTGAGAAGAGCTAACTAAGACATTCATGATGATTTCAAATTGTAAAAACCCTTTGATATCCATAGTTTAATAAAAAATAATTTGGAGTTTTAAGGGTTAAGAGAGTTAAATAGTTAGATCTATCGTATTTTTCAATCATTCAATTCGGCTGTGACCTATAGATGCCGGGCTATGATCACAGTCCGAGGTTTATTTTCATAGAAGTCATCATAAATATCTTAGCTGTTTATGCTTCATCAGAATACCTATGTTATGGGTCTACGGCCATTATGATTTGTTTAATTCTTTCAGCGCGGTGATAGATTTTAGACGTCACAATCTGAGGTCTTAAGTCAATCCCCGCGCTAAAAAAATCGGCTTTTCAAACTATATTAGTAATTTGCCTTGCTGACGTTTCGAAACTGGATATTAGCAAAAAAAGTCTATGACCCGTCGCGAGTGATCATTGATTTCAGCGCAGAAGCAATTTACATGGAAATGTGGCCAATGACACCAAGCAAAACACTACAGTGTCTGCCTAATGGCGGCACATGGTTGGGCTAACGTTGATGATGCTGTCCCAACGATAGGCCCCCATTAGTCCAATGGTAGATGTTTTTCCCTGCAGCGCAACGTGACAAGGACCTCTAAATACGGCACAGTAATCAGAGCTGTCTTAGTATCGCCTGTGAATACATGATCAGCATCCCTGATTCAAATGGTCTACTTTCCTATTTAACTAGCATCAGGGGCCTATCCACATGATCCAAACACTCAACACCTTTAGATGGATCTGATCTTAGCTTTCTATTATTTCCATCTGAAAAAGTTTAGATTTAACTTACCTTTTTTAATGGCAGTAAGGGAAATTTAATATATGATCTATTTTAAGATCCTAATTGGCATATTGATTATTGTCTTTGACAATTAAGTGGAGTTTCGCAGATTGTTTTAAATCATGCAATTAATCATAGGACAGTATTTATTAATAGGATTATATCATGTTAGTTAGATATTTAATATAAGTTTAACTTTCAAACGATTGTCGATTTCTGTGAACCAATTAGCAAGGTTGATGGGGGAAGAATAAAAACCTATTCTTGAAAACGTCATAAAAAGTATTTAAAATTAATTGAGAAATCAGGAAAAAACGCGTCACAGGTCTATGTAACCTCTCCTATAAGACATTTATCTGTGATAGATCAAATACTAAGATCTGAAAATTAAATCTCTCATTGTTTATCATGTGTCCTGCTTGGTCAGCAAATGTATACGTTATCTAGCTCTAAACAAGATTGAAATGTTTATTTCCAATAACTCGGGCCTCGTCACAAATAAAATATATTGTGGTGGATGAGATAATAAATATATTATTTTTTAATATTTTAATTTTTGATAAATAAAATTTTGTATTTTTATTCTCGAAAAGCTTTAACCTATGCTTACCTTAACATCATATTTTTATTTGCACTAATTTCATAATAATAATAAAGTATCTTTTTTCATAAGGCATTTCTCTGTGATAGATCAATAATAATATAGTGTTATTAATTAACAATTATATAATATTAAAGGTCCAATCATCTGGATTTTATAACTAGTATTTTGTATTTAATAAATCTTATTCAAATTATTTCCAATGGAGCATGTACGTCAGTGGAGTTTTTGCTTCCAGCCCCATCGAATGTAAAATAGTAAGCACTATAAGGAATAGTCACTAGTGCACTTATATGAATTGTCAGCTTTCATAGAACTTGCCTGAGGACATGTAATTTTCAGCCACTCTGGGGTGGAAAATGCGAGAGCATTTCGTACCTCGAGTAAATGAAAATGATGATAAATAACTGAGAATCAAGCGGGTTGACCCTTTAACCGCCGGTGTCGCATATATTCGGGTTTTCATTATTTTTTATTAGCACATTAAGTACCACATTTTAAATATGGTAAAGATATAATGTGACATCAATCACCAAGATTTGCAAAGAGTTTACCTCTATGTTGTCAAATCTGAATAACTTCCACTCACTTGAAGTTGTGGATCGCGTCAGCGAGACACAACTTCAAGTCGGTGAAAATTCAAATTGAATAATTTGGCGGTTAAAGGGTTAAATCATTGTAAAGTCGTGTCGGATTTTTTTCACAATCTTCAAATTGTGCAGCTGTAACTTGAAAATCTTCTATCTTGCTATGCCAATATTAGGACCGGAATTATTAAATCAATGTTTTATGATTTTCGTGTGATTCAATTGGAAAAGCGGAGTAATTTGTATATCATCTGAATAGCAAGCAATGTTATTTTAGCCCAGAACTCTTTGTTAATATTCTGAAAGTCGTGATAAATATGTTTAACAAAAGGGAACCAATGACAGAGCCTCGGGGCACGTAATAATCAAGTGGCTCTGCATAAGAATTATAAAGGATGTCCTTGACTTGTGGATCCAATCAAATTATACAGCAAATTGGATCGCATGATATTTTCGACTCAGACTCTCGACAGTGTATGTTGATTCAACGCTGCCATTAACATGATTAGGCCTAGATCGAGCTGGGTGTTCTAAATTTAACAATGTTAACAATAAAGGCGTGAAGATTGTTTGTCTCACTTTTCACAATGAATTTATACAAAGTTTGAATATTCGTAATAAAATAAGGCGACTATGTTTTGGAAATGCTACGCACCACAGTGCCACAAGCAGCACTCTCCTCTCTTTGTCTTTACCCTTACAACGCTGAAATATTTTTGCATAAGCCATGGAGATTAAAAGGTATTTTTATTTTAAAATCATGATAAATGTCTTAGTTAGCTCTTTCCGCTTCATTTGAATACCTAGGTTATGAGTCTACGCCCATTAAAAATATTTTACTCTTACAGCGCTGGGATCGACTTAAGACGTCAGAATCTTACTTCTATAGACTTTAGACTCTGACGTCTATAGTTGATCCCCGCGCTGTAAGGGTTAAACTTTGGAGCGAAGGAGATAACACATTCGTGATTCACAATAGTTTTTTTTCAAATGCCCATTTCTCTTTTAAATTTGTTCAAAGGACGAATAAAAAGCTACACACGGCTATATATGTGAATAGCACTTCAAAGTATCATTAACCCTTTAACTGCCGGTGCCGCATATATTCGGGTTTTCATTTTTTATCAGCTCATTGTGTACGACCTCTTGAACATGTTAATGCTACAATGTGACATCAATCAGTAATATTTGAAAACAATTGACCTGCATTTTGTCAAATCTGAATAATTTTCACTCACTTGAAATTGTGGATCGCGTCAGCGAGACACAACTTCAAGTGGGGGGAAATTCAAATTGAATAATTTGGCGGTTAAAGGGTTAAAGAAGAAATTTTATAATCAGTCAATTTTAAATGAAATTTTTTATTGAATTAATTTTGTTTGAAGTATGTAAGTTGACGTATAATATTATATAAGGTTCACTGGCAAGTAAAGCGTTAATATATGATGCAACACGCTGTACCCACGGGTACCGTTGTACCCCCGTACCGCGTAATTAGCAGCGTCACCTGGTGAATGCGGTGGCAATTTGTATTCCAACAGGTTTCGGAAGATGTTTTACCAATACAATAGTCGTTAGAGACGAAAATGCTCCCAAAACAAGACTACTTTGCAAAATAAGAACGTTTCACATCTATATCTGCCTTCTTTTTAAATTATTTACAGTTTTTGGTACCCAGGGTACAGCCCTTAAAAGTAAATTAAATAATTAAACAAAATGGCGGATTTCTATTTGGTACCACATGGTACCGCGTGGTGCATCATATGTGAAAAGAGTTAAGATATATACATATATTTTAGACATAATCCTTTATTTTACTGCTGTTTCCACGTATGTATCCGCATACACATTAGGTGGCACATGATACACTTGTGATGCAAAACAGTTCTTAGTTTTCATTTGATGCAAATGTGCCTCGCTAACGCAATACCTTCTTCTCCCAGGGAAGCATTAGCTGTATGTTGTTTTATTGTTGGGTCTCCGCCATCTGTGACGCTGCTTCACCAATACATATGTTGAGCCAACGTTGAGGTGTCGTCTGCTGTTTGTCGGCTGGTGAAAAAGTCAATTATCTTCAAAGCTATTGACTTTTTGACTCGTGTTGTGCATAATGTATAAGGTAGCACTTGAGCAGCACGTCTGCCAGACTAAACCACCGAACAACTGTGGTCATCACACATGCCAGTCTACCACCAACCCTTTGACCCCTAAAGTGCTGAACGATTTTTGTAAAAACTGTGGAGACGAAACGTTTTTTTCCAATTTGAAATGATTTAGTTGGCCCTTTCCGATTCATTTGAATGCCTATGTTATGGATTTACGGCCGTTACAAATACTTTAATTATTTCAGTGCGGCGATCGATTTGAGACGTCAAAATCTGACGTCTACAGAGTCAGATTCTGACGTCGATCCCCGCGCTGTAAGGGCTAAAACGCTGAGATATTTTTGTATAAACCATGGAGACCAAACGTTTTTTTCAATTTAAAATCATCATAAATGGCTTAGTTAGCTCTTTCCTCTTCATTTTAATACCTAGATTATGTATTTTAATTCCTTCCACATTTATTACCCCCCTGGGGGGGAAGGGTGTCACCTCCGCGTGGTCCCCCCTGGGCAACTTATAGAAGGCCAAGCACACCCGAACGTTTTATTAATATTGTGTTTTTCTCACGTTATTACATATGGGTCTAGAGTATTTTGCATTACTTTTCAATCTATATAAAATCGGTTTGGCGGTAAATACAGAGCATAGTCATTGGTTTATGATGTTCAATATAATCTGAATCGGTATGTGGATGTGTGTCTAACCTTCTATTAGTATACGGGACTGTCTCAAGTATTTCTATTGTATGTATTCGTGTTTGTAAATGGTTTCTCTTTGGCATCCTGGTGATGGACGGGACGTCCGAAAGAAACCATTGCCATATAATTATTTTTTCACTTCATTGTTTTGAAGGTTTCTCAGTGGCATCCTGGCGGATAATGCAGCATGTCATAGAGAAGCCATTGCCGTACAATTAGCCTGTGGTGACTTACGGTGTCCTCACGGTTTGTGATCGCTCTGTGATGTTCTTATTACCAACTGTGGGGGCACTGTAAGTCTTTAATTTTTGAGAATTTTTTGTGGTTTAATGATTTCTCTGGCCATACTGGCCGAAAATTGAAGTAAAGAAGACATTTGACTTACTTACTTAATGGTTTCTCTGTTCATTGTTTATGTCATTCATATTTATGTCTAAATGGGTTAGATTATAGTATATAGTAATATAGTATATATTATATATTTGTTTTGACAATGACACTGTTTTGACTTAGACTTGTAGTTTTTACACAATCACTCCAATTTCATGGAGATATAGTGACTTGAAAAGTCGTTTATTTTATAATCACTTCATATTTAACATTATTTTATACTGACATTTTTTATACTCATTAAGCTGTGTTGTAGTGCAGGCGCTACAACATGTCATCAGACTCGTTACATATAGGTGCCAGGAGCTTCGTCATTTTATCATATCAAACACTTTAAACTGAATATTTTAGTACGATCATGCTTTTATTGGCTTTGTCTTCCCTTTATTACTTTAACTATACAATATGGGATATTGTAATACCTGGAATTTTCACTTAAATTGCCATACTGGCCGAAAAGTGAAGTAAAGCAAATATTTTACTTACTATTACCCCCCTTCCTCTTTTATTCCTCTCCCCTTCTAGTTCTATTCCTTCCTATTTTTCTTCATGCCATGCTTCATTTCTCCCACCACGTCTACATATCAGTCTTCTTTCTTTTTCGAATCATCCTTTCTTGCCAGTATTCCATTAAATACACATGTACACACTACTACTGTATTTAACTCATTATTTTCACGCCGTCCATTTGAACCTTTTGAGTCTTAAAACAAATTGTAAATTGACTTTTGTATTTCGAAGTGAAAGAGACTTGCAAATAAATATCACAGATAAAAGATTTTTAGTCTACTTGTCTGGGAGTGAGTGAATATTTCTTTACGTCGCTTTCTCTCGCAATGTCGCGACAGAAGGAAGCCCGGATCCGAGATTATGCCCACTCTTATTTCGGATGACTTCAAGGGTTTTTTATAGCGCACATACCATAGACTTGTCTGGGGGCCTTGATCTCCTACACACACGACACATTCACCCTTAAAAAACTGACAATTTTTTTTTGTTTTTAATTCTAAATCATTATAACATCTTTAGTTTGTTCTTTCCCCTACATTTGAATACCTACATGTCATGGGTCTACGGCCATTTTATATATGTGGTTTACTCTTTTAGTACGTTGACCGACTTAGGACGTCAGATTTTGACGTCTAAAGTCGATCTTCGCACAGAAGGGGATAATCACACGTCTGAATTCCTTAATCAATCACATCAGACACGTCAGTCAGTGGAAAAATAATTATGATCAGAGATAGGTTAGGAGAGGATCAGAAGTGTGGCAATGACAATTCTCACAACAAATGAAGTCTAATTAACCGTATTCGTTTCACGGGGTACAGAGGGGGGGGGGGCGTCGAAAATAACTAATTAATTGCATCTATATTGAGAACAATGTCAATTAAGATCGTTTGTAAATTTTGCCATACTGTTTTTATTATTTGTTTCTCTAAATATTCTAATATATCCAAGTATATGTGAGCGTATACATTAGAAAAATACCGTAGGGATTGTTTAGCCTCTTCGAAACAGCTGTTTTATGTTGTAAAATATGCCATAGAGGTACAAAATAAACACCTCCCTGACAGTTTAGAGGTTGTTAAATTTTAATCAAAACCTCCCAAAATCAGATCACAGAAATCATCAGACATGATGATGTTGGTTTAATATTGTTCCACCGTCTGAGACGTTGGTCCAGCATTAAACCAACATTGGTTCAACGCCTCGGATCTGCTGGGTAATGGCTCTCGTTTTCTTTCACCAGAGACTCGAAATTGATAAAACGTCTTATGTTTGCTGGTAATGTGATTGTTCCAAATTTAAAATTAACACATCTCTGGCAGTTAAACGGTGTGTGGAATGTTAATCACAGTCTCCGACAGTCATAAGGGGGAGGGGATACAATTCTGTTATATAAAGCGAAATGACAGTAACTGTTTACTGTAATAGTACATGCAATCATTTGATGGTTTTTGCAGAAGCAGACATCAGTCGGGAATGTGACATATCTGTCTGTGAAAAGGTTGGTAGAATTTTAACTCTTTCAGTGCGGGGATCGCTTTCAGAAGTCAGAATCTGACGTCTATAGACGTCAGATTCTGACTTCTGAAATCGATCCCCGCACTGAAAGAATTAAATATTTATAATGGCCGTAAACCCATAACATAGGTATTCAAATGAAGCAGAAATAGCCAACTAAGACGTTTATGCTTATTTTAAATTGAAAGGCAACATCTTTTATAAAAACCTTTCAACGGTTTAGGGGTTTAATCAGAGCCCATGCCATTGAGGTGGAGTCTACAATTAGCCATCAGTTGTGACTGTGACATCTAATTGGCCAGATTAACCTGTGGCCTCTGATTAAATTAGTCCAATCACAGCTGACCCCTCTGTGATTGATGTCCTAGCCAAACAAACCAGCAGCCAGCAGCCATAGGGGGAGATCCATGGGGCGGACCTAGACGTTTTACCATTTCTCACACTCTTTGAGACGTATACATCCCATGGGCAGTCGTTTTTACTATGAGAGCCTGAGGTATATATATGTATCATCCCATATCACACTCTGACTGGTTATCACTATGAGGCGTATATATAGATATCATCCCATATCACACTCTGTGCACAGTGGTTTTCACTATGAGACGTATATAGGTATCATCCCATATCACACTCTGTGCACAGTGGTTTTCACTATAAGACGTATATATAGATCTCATCCCATATCACGCTCTGTGCAGTGGTTTTCACTATGAGACGTATATCGGTATCATCCCATATCGCACTCTTGTTGTAGTTTGAACTGCAATGTATGACAGTTATGTCACGTGTGACTTGATCGCGTGAGGAAATACAAACGTTGTTCATTTTTCGTGCAATAAGAGAAAAGTACAGCATACTTCTAATTAAGGTGTTCGCTTAAGGCCTCACATCTTATTCGTTGGACGAATGCTGTATTTTTAGGAATTTTTAGGATTTTTGGGAACAGAATGAGCGCTTAAACATCAAGATTTGGCAATGTTTGGTCTCAAATTAAACTAATATGAGTAATTTTCACCCACTTTAAGTTGTGGGTCGCGGCAAGTGAGTGACAATTTAAATTATCTAACTGAGCGCTTAAAGGGTTAACCTCTGCCCTGCTACGACTGTATATATATACGTTTTCAAGCAACTTTCAAACTTAACCCTTTAAGCTCTCACGATGCATTAAAGTATAATTTTACATCATTTAAAACATACTTGATTTTCTCACAACTGAGGGTTTTAAAATGGAAATTTCGATATAACTGTTCTAAGAGGCATCGACCCAATGTCTGTGTGAAAAGAGCTGTGCAGATACTTGTCCTCTATTGAATATAAAAAAAGTAACTTTCGCTCCTCAAGATCACGTGGACAAAATATCAAGTGGGTGTGAATTTCAATTTATTAACTGGTTCGAAGGGGTCCTTGGGTTACTCGAATATATCCCGGTGATGTTTTTAATCTCAGTTAATTTATTAAAGAGAATCGCCCCTCGTCTGGAGGAGTGCAATGAAAAGCGTGACTACCACACCCAGCAAAGAAGAGACGTCGACCCAATGTTGGAGTAATGCTAAGTAAGACAGTAATTTATTCATAAGATCTCTATATGTGCAGACATGTATGTATATGCCAGGTGGGCACGTATGCTGGCGACAAATATACCTTATAATACAATATTTATACAGTAGAGAATATGTTATTCATGGTTCCAATTTTCATATAGAAAGCGGTTAAATTTCACACTAAGTTCAAAAGTGATTAAAATGTAACCACTTTCAATATTATACAGGGTTAAAATAATTATACTCATTATGGTACTATTCGTAATATCTATCCAAAGAGATTGAATGCTTTCATTATTGTTTGTAAATATTTACATAAATTCGCCAGCTGTATGGTGCTTTACACGTTCATTGGATTATCATATGATAGAGCTGACGGAGATCGAACCAATATTTTTTTATTGTATTTATTCACGGGCTTCGGTAATTCGTGAGCATATAAACAATAAATGGAATATCAGTATATCAGTACGGCAACCAGACTGTATTGGAAGATAGTGGTTTCTGCAGCGATATCCCGCCATTTTTTTTAATTGTACATCGCTTGTAATAAGAGCACGAATAAATATTTTTCAAGATACAGAGAGATTTGGCGTAATGCTAGGTCAACGTCTGTGTGAAATAGCTGTGCAGGTATTTGTCCTCCATGAATACAAAAAAGTAACTTAACTTCAGAAAGATCACAATATTAAATGGGTGGAAATTTCAATTAATAACTTGATCGAGGAAGGTCCTTGAGTCAAAAGCTCTGTTGATTACACTGTCACTTGTATATATTCTAGTGATGGTTTATTTTTAATCTCATTTAATTTATTAAAGAGAATCGCCCCTCGTCTGGAGGAGTGCAATGAGAAATGTGACTACCAGACCCAGCAAAGACGAGGCGTCGGCGCAATGCTGGGTCAGCGTCGCAGACGGTGGCCCAACATTACTACAACACCGGATAAACGTTGTGTTTTCCGTGTTATCGAAGGTGGTCATAATATGTGCGATTGTTTCAATCTTAACCCTTAGGACGCTGAAATAGTTTTTCATAAACCATGAGCACCAAATTTTTTTCCGTTTGCAATCATCATAATTATATAGTTTATATATGAATACCTACGTTATGGGTCTACCGCCAGTATATATATTTTTTACTCTTTCAGTGCGGAGATTGACTTTAGACGTCAGAATGTGACGTCCATGGACGTCAGAATCTGACGTCTTTGGACGTCAGAATCTGACGTCTATAGACGTTAGAATGTTACGTCTATAGACGTCAGAATCTGACGTCTATGGACGTCAAAATCTGACGTCTAAGGACGTCAGATTCTGAGTTGATCCCCGCACTGAAAGGATTAATGGCGTTATTCTCCCGTTTTTTTATCTTTTTACAGACACTGTTATCGATCATAATTATAATATATAAAGTCCTTGTCATGTCTTTTATTATGGAAAAAACGTTCATTATTTCCGCCTCTCTTTGTCTGTCTGTTTCTCTGAGGAAAATGAAATGAGATGAATGGGGCGAAGATAGGACAGAGCCATCCATACACAGGATTGTAAATTCGATTCCTGGCGATGTGATTTGAGGAAATTGTGTAAGCAGAGCTGTGCAGGTATTTTTCATTTCACCAACTGGGAGTATATAATTATCAGTTTTTTTTATTGATTGAGATCATGACCTGAGCCAATAAAATGTCTAACATCAAGGTCAAATAATTTGACAATACAAGTTCAGATACGGTGTTTCTCGCTGTGTTATATCGTCTACAGTATATTAAACGTGCCTCTCCACACCGATACTGTGATATGTATCATACGGTACCAAATACCACATAATTTGTTATTTCTATAGCGCTTAGCTCCTTAGGGATCCGAGCTAAGAGGCGTTAACCTGGATGTTTTGTCCATGTTTCACCAAGGTCATTATCTGTTCAGTCGGGGGTCGAGAGATTTATCCGTCTTAACAGCGCCTCACACAAGACACACCATCGGCTGTGCGCGAACGTAACCGTTAGAGCGCTGAATTAAATCATTGAAATTGTCACCTACTTGAAGTTGTGTCTCGCTACCGCGACCCACAACTTGAAGTAGGTGAAAATTACTCAGATTCAAATTCAGATTAATTTATTTGATCAGAGTGTAAGTACATAGTAATATATAAGCAGTGGTATATATTTTTGTTGCTCAGGAGACCTCCACTAAGACCAAGCAATGGTCTCTGGCGTGGAGGCCACCTACATTATATTACATTTATATTCCAGGTTTATTAAATATTTCAAGTACATATTTGTTTAATTAGATACCAGGGATTTGTAAATCTTGATTTTCAAGCATTCATTTATTCCCAATATCTCACTGATTTGATCGGCTAATAAAACGGTTTGAAAAGACAACAGGTGTGCTTAGCTGTGTAGGTGTTAACACCGCACACCTAGTAGGTCTACCCTATATATGTAACAATGTCCCATCATTTGACCCTTTAAGCCCTCACGATGCATCAGAGCATGCATTCATTTTCCTACAGTTTTAGAATCAATATTTCCATGAAACTTATTTACCAATATATGGCAATTTTCTTTAATTTTGTAGTGGATGAAGATGACAATGATAAATTCAGGCTTGAAAGGGTTAAAGAAGAGAAACATCCTATTGATGTTAAAATTATCACCAAGCAAGGAGTTAACCCTGTCTAAGTGTGTATTCCAGAGACGACAGCTCTTAACCCTAACAAGCCTGAATTTACCATTGTCATCTACGTCCACTACAAGTCGGGAATTGCTGTCGCAATTCCCGACTTGTAGTGGACGGAAAAGACTTGGGTCGCCAATGAAAAAATGATATTGTTATCTTTAAACAGCACCACCAACATTTTTGTTCTAAAACCCCTAGGTCTTAGGAAAAATAATACAAAAAAAATTGATGCATCGTGAGGATTTAAAGAGTTAGTACAAAGAACCGCGTCCTATTTAACCCTTGCAGTGCTGAATTTGTTATAAAAATCATTGAGGCCAAAGGGTTATTTTTAATTAAAAATCATCATAAATGTCCTAGTTAGGTCTTTCTGATTCATTTGAATACCTATTTTATGTGTCTACGGCCATTAGAAATATTTTCACTCTTACAGCGCGGGGATCGACTTTAGTCGTCAGAATCTGACGTCTACAGACGTCAGATTCTGACGACTAAAGTCGATCTCCGCACTGTAAGGGTTAACCCTTAAAGCGCCAAGCCTAATTTATTTTAGTAGCCAATCAAATCTCTATCATATTCGAATGAAATGAGTGTTTGTGCATAAATATTTGCAAATTGTTTGTCTAAAATTAAACAAATATGAACAATTTTCACCGACTTGAAGTTGAGGGTCGCGGTAGCGAGACACAACTTCAAGTGGATGAAAATTTAAATAATTTACTTTGGCGGTTTAAGGGTGAAATGAAACTGTTGGTTGTAGTGGTTGCAACTGTCCACCAACATATACAATTACCGCAATTCTATGTGACGCTTTAATTTGTGAGTGGTGCAAATTATCGGACTGATTGCGAGCAGCGGCAATCAGAGATTCCTGCAATCAGGGATCCCAGTTTTGTAGTACAAGGATAATAAATATCACAGCGCGCACAGAGCTAACAACCTGCTGCACATTAGTGTCAGCATTCCCGCCATATGTGAATTATGACAGCGCAGCAAATACGAGACTCTGAGCCAGTGTTGGTTTAATGTTGGCCCAGCGTCGAAGATGGTGGGACAACTTTAAACCAACACTGGCTCAGAGTCTGCAAGGAGAATCCCACCATCATCTCAAGCAGCACAAATGTAATTACGCGTAGAAAATCATATAAACCTGCAAAGGCACAAGACGAATAATGTTAACGGGTTTATTAATCACATTTCTCGAGGAGCCATTTTATCTCATTTGTATAAAAAAGACAAATTAGACACCAAACTAATTCATGCGCGCAGTAAATGAAATGAAATTAATTGGGCTTTAGGCCACCTTTGTGCACATATAGGCTAAACTGGGCCAGGAGAACCTTCTGAAGTTGGTGAGATGAATGAGATGACACTGTCCTCCAGACACAGGATTCGAAATTCGAGCCCTGGCAGTCTGAGGCCGAGCACGCTATCTCTCGGTCACGAGGCTCCCCACAATACTAATAAAAAATGAAAACCCGAATATATGCGGCACCGGCGGTTAAAGGGTTAATTATAGACACACGGCTAAATTCCGACACCAGACTCATATTGTTCCTGCACTACAAAAAATAGTTTGCAAAATGTCCCAAGGGATGGAATCGCGCAGTCAGACAGATAAGTTGTTATGTTTACGTTACAAGCAGCTAGACAGATGATCATGTAGGTTGACGACCTCGCGGTTATATCTTATATGATAATCATGTAGCTAGACTATATAGCTTATACCTTGGTCCATCAGAAATGAAATGAAATTAATCGGGCTTTAGGCCACCTTTGTGCACATATAGGCTAAACTGGGCCAGGATAACCTCCTGAGGATGGTGAGATGAATGAGATGACACTGTCCTCCAGACATAGGATACGAGGCCGAGCGCACTACCTCTCGGTCACGGAGGCTCCCCACAAAAGTGAGTTTTACACGTGTATGGGGAAGAAACATCTTTGTTTCTTTCAAACCGCCGGGACCGGGAACCAAACCCCCGAACTCTAGCGTGAAAGCAGCGGTGCTAACCACTACCCTAGGGCCCCCGCCCAATGCGCGCAGTAAGAGCGTTACGATTTTTTATTAAAATGTGACGATTTCCAGCTGGCTTGGGTTTAAGTATTACAGTTATATCTTTTTGATGCCACTGTATTTAGCTTAGATGATCATCTTTTGCTCCAAAAGCATGGAAATCAGGAAATATGTACATATAATGCAGTCCCTGCGTTGGTAGTAGCAAGACATATGCTACATTCCATAGATGCCGTGCATTGGCAACTCTTAGAGAGTCTGTAAGAACAAAGCATCTGCATTTTGAAAGAGTATATTATAATAATGGAAAAGGATAAGGTTTATTAACATTTGTCCATTTGGAAAACGGTTGGAAGGCCAATTAGCGTATGGGCCACAATACATGTAAGTCTATGGGACAGGTATTATGTGTGGTGAGACGTTCATGTACGTAGTCAACGTGCCTCAGCACACCACACCACTCGTCATTATGATAAAATGAACACAAAACCTCGTGCATTGCTGTGAAATATTGCTCACAAAGAAGACTTCATTTACCATTGTCATCTTCATCCACTACAAGCCGCGATTTGCTGTCGCAATTCTCGACTTGCAGTGGACGAAGATGACTTGAAATGGGTGGCAAATAAAACAAATATATCGTTATTATTAAAATAGTTCTATTCACATTTTTGTTCTAACAGGAAATTAAATCATTCTGCGGAGATGTGAATGGTGATTTAATGGATCTTGATGGTTTAACTCTTTCAGCTCGGGGACCGTCTTTACACGTCAGAATCTGACGTCTGTAGACGTCAGATTCTGACGTCTAAAGACGGTCCCATCTGAAAGAGTAAAATATTTATAATGACTGTACACCATAGCATAGGTATTCAAATGAACCGGAAAGAACTAAAAAATTGATACATTTTTGATGATTTCAAATTGAAAAACTCTTTAGTCCCCATGGTTTAAACCAAAATAATTCAGCGCTGTAAGGGCTAAAGTTTTGAGCACCGGTGCCACATTTCAGTGCCATTTTACTGTTGTGCCAATGTCGCAGACGGTGGCACAACAGTAAAGCAGCAGAAAAATGATATTCATTTGATATAATATCTATGGTATCTCAGAAATGACCTCCTTTGACCTCGTAAAATGGAATGGCAGAGGCAATCTACAGCTTAACGAGAAAGAAAAATAAAAAATACCCGTCTGTCAAGGTGCATGTTTACGAGGGTCACACGAATCAGCGTGAGATGTGCCTTCAATCATGGTAAAAAAAATTCAACTAAGGATATTGATTTCATGAATAATACATATAGCGCAGTGTGTCAGTCATACATTTCTCTAGATACATTCGTGCCATCCGCCATGTCATCAAAATGTAATGTTTACTTCCTCGTGTTTTTCCATGCTCGCTGTGGGTATTTGTTGCATAATGTATAAATAATTAAATCTTGTTGAATATATTGAATATAAAACATGTATTTATGCGATTAAAAACTATGCCGTCAATTAGAAACATTATCAGACAAAGATATATCAAAACACGTGTAATATAATTAGGAATTGTGGCTGCAATTTATATATTGATATCCATTGAAATAGAACGAGGTAGGTTGGAGATTAAACGATTATCCAAATATAACCATCGCTTAAATGACTAAGTAATCATAAAATGAAACATAATTCACGTTTTTGTCGTTACACCAGGAAAATAAAATAATAGGTTGTGATTATAGCTTCACCACAGCAATAAAGAGTATTACATTTCGAACGATTCAAAAGTTCAATGACTAAATAATTATAAAACAGTTAAAAATAATTCCCGTTTTTATTTCTAAATTCAGACAATAAAATACTTTCTGTATAATAGCTTGAACACAGCGGTACCCAACAAACACAAACATTTGTATAACATTTGTACAACGTCGTCCCAACGTCTTCGACGTTGGTCTAAAATTGTACCAATCTTATTCATATGTTTTGTGTTTGCTGGGTAGGTATGCCACCATTTTGAACGATTCTATGTCGCTGGCAATAAAAGGTTTACCATTAACAAGCAGACGAGACTGTAGTAGTCAAGGGTTTTTACTTAACAAGACAGACTATAAAGCATCTCTGATAGGATTTACAAAAAATACAGCCTCTGATTCAATCAGTGAGACCGCCCCACAGGGACCACTCTCAGGCAGGCCAATCCACTATTGATTGACTTGATGATGTCTCCACAGAAATATGAAACCATCAGAGAAGTGCCTTTCAGCTGTGATAGGGGATCATTACGTCAGACATGGGCGCAAACCCATAAAATATGATATAATTAAGCCTACATTTATTTTTTAAAGATTAAAGCGATATAAACACTTAAATGAGCGGGGGTCCTGGTGCAGTGGATAAAGCTGCCTGCTTGGAAAGTCGGAGACCGCGGGTTCGAACCCCACAAGTTTCAATGAAACAAATTGTTTCTTCTCCGCTCACTCGTAAAGATCCCATATTGTGGGAAGCCTCATTGACAAAAAGGTAGCCTGCTCGGCCTCAGACGGCCAGGGCTCGAATTTCGAATCCTGTGTCTGGAGGGCAGTGTCATCTCATTCGTCTCACTATACTCAGGAGGTTCTCTAGGTCCAGTTTAGCTTATACATGGAACGGTGGCCTAAAACCACACCCATTTTATTTCATTTTTATAAACACAAAAATGTCATCACGTCGGTGCGTAGAACATTCGACACAACACATAATTTTAAGGCGTTAGAGAGAGAGGGAGAGAGAGAGAGAGAGAGAGAGAGGGAGAGAGAGAGAGAGAACACATTTAGTGATAAAGGTATGCATACATGTATCGTCAAGTCGGCAGTTAGCAGTTTAGTTTTTTGGGCGGGAACAGTATTTACAGAATCTGACGTATAAACAGTATTTACAGAACCTGACTTATCAAGACGTCAGATTCTGATTCTGACGTCAGATACCTAATACTCTAGCGAGCTGTTTCCCAGGAAATAAGAGGCCTTGAACCAACGTTGATTCAATGCTGGTCCACAGTCTGCGACGCTGGTCCAACATTAAATCACAATTAACTTAGCGTATCGTGTCTCTTTGAACCAAGAATCAGGAGAAAAAATGTGTTGCTCTAATGTTACATAACGTGACTTCTGCTACTTTGTGGTTGAAAAAACTTTCCAGGGCCTGATTAGCTTCATTGATTAGCGATGATCCGAATTACCTGTCTGGAGTCATCTAAGTAACAATGGATGTTCATCCTCTGCTGGTACAATGTTGGTCCAGCGTCGGAGACGGTGGCCCAACATTGCACCAGCAGAGGATGAACGCCCATTGTTCACTGGGGATCTCAACATGCCGTATAATTAAAAAACGTATAAATGTTGGGTCATTTGTGTACAGGTAGACTTAGTCCGAGATTGGCACAATCACATAGATTGGCACAATCACGTGGGTTAGCGAGAGAGCTCGACAGCATTATTGTTTTTGTATGTTGGTAGCCAGTGTGCGCAAAAAAATCATGAAAAATGTGCGGCTGACATGTGTAATATATATAGCGACTGACGTTTAAATCCCCACGTTCACCCTTTAAACGCCAAATTATTCAATTAAAATGTTCCCCAACTTGAAGTTGTGTTTCGCTGACGCGATCCAGAACTTCAAGTGAGTGAAAATTCAGATTTGACAAAATGTTATTCAACTCTTTTTAAATTCTGCTGGTTGATAGATTGGGCTGTGTCACAGACACCCCCATGTAGTGGCTAGAGATGCAGGTAGTCACGCCGGGGCTTGTGGTTCTCCTCTCTCGGTATGCAGGTTTAAAAAAAGCAAAAATGCATTAATTAATAGTATTATGGGAAGATTCTGTGAGCGATAGTGTGCTTGACCCCAGACCACCAGGGCTCGAATTTCGAATCCTGGGTCTGGTGGATAGTGTCATCTAATCTGTTTCGCCATTCTCAGGAAACTATCACGCACTATTCTTCACATTATAATACATCATACATGAAAACGTTCAGGCTATCATGCACTTTCTGCTACAAGTGAAAAATACTACTTCTACTACTGTATAGTGAAAGGAATTTAAATAATTATATGATTTTAATCAATTATCCTGTGTTTTTGTGACACAAGTGAAGATGGCGGCGGTGTTTGGTGTGCGAATGTTTTCTGAATGTTAAAGATAGCGGCGGTTTTAGTCAGACTGATGCTATCTGAATATTTCAATATGAATTTCCATTCAGCATTTCTAAAGATTTCTTAGGTTGAATATAAGTTATATAAAACTTTTCATAAATTAAAAAGAACATTCAAGTTGTCTCACTGAAATGTTTTTCCAGTTGAAGTTGCGTGTCGCGAACCTGAACTGGTAACTTTAATTTATCAAATCTGAGGCCTATTATTTTTATTCTTGTTTATAGCAGACGCGTATCACCTTCAACCTTTGTTATTTAAAGTACTAATATAATTGTTAACGAAATACTTTGGTAGTTAGCAGTCAAAGAGCGCATGTAGCGAATAACGCATGAGCCACTATTGGAGAAAAAAGAGCTGATCGAATTAGCTCGGAACAGTGCGTTCATTCTTAGCTGTTGACCCTAACAACAGCAGGTGTACTACGTTGTTTGCTTAAAATTATGTCCTTTGAAAAGACATCACCCAGGAGAAAATCAAATAGGTCAATAAAAATGTGGGACAAAAAACTTGTCAAAGAACAATGGAGCTGCGCAAAGGCAAATAGCAGTATCTGCTAACTTTCCAAGTTAGCAGATACTGCTGTCTGCCTTTGCATGTGACAAATGTGGTATTGTTCGCTTGTCCCAGGTCAAGCATGAAAGTGGTAACATTGATTCACATCACTTCCGTTTTTCGTTGAGAAAGCAAAATTGATTGTTGCTGCATTCTTCTCAAAGGAGATTTAGGTAAAATAATGATTTGCTGAATAATCTATTCTTGGTAAGTCAGACAAGAATACGCCTTGTATCGCACCAGGCTTGTGACCGGTACACGACTGATACAAACGATTAGTCATATAATTCTCATGATTCTGTTCTTCGTCTTTATTTTGACCAGATCCAGGCTTCTATTGAGATCACTTCATTGGCTACCAATAAAATAAATTGTTCATCAACCTACATATCTCTTTGTTTCTCTAATACCATAGATAAATTATAAATATTTTAGATCACCCGACACTAATTACTTATTAAATCCACTATTAATATTGAAATAGAGGGCAAGGGCGTTCTCATTTACAGCTAGTTCCATCTGGAATTATCTCTTTATCGCTCTGAGAACAAATGAAAACTTTTCTTTTTGATTTAACCTTTCCACCCTAGCTCCTCGGAAATTCGGCGACCAAAGGAGGTTTGGCTATGCTCATCAAGATAGAATCTGATTTCTGCACCTCAAAGTACGATTCTCCAAAGATTTAGGCGCTATAGAAGTGATTGGATTAATTAATTAATTAAAAAATTGATTGATTGATTGATTGATTGATTGATTGATTGATTGATTGATTGATTGATTGATTGATTAATTGATTGATTGATTGATTGATTGATTGATTGATTGATTGATTGATTGATTGATTGATTGATTGATTGATTGATTGATTGATTGATTGATTGATTGATTGATTGATTGATTGATTGATTGATCGAACGATCGACCGATCGATCGATCGATCGATCGATCGATTGATTAATTGATTGATTGATTGATTGATTGATTGATTGATTGATTGATTGATTGATTGATTGATTGATTGATTGATCGATCGATCGATCGATCGATCGATCGATCGATCGATCGATCGATCGATCGATTGATTGATTGATTGATTGATTGATTGATTGATTGATTGATTGATTGATTGATTGATTGATTGATTGATTGATTGATTGATTGATTGATTGATTGATTGATTGATTGATTGATTGATTGATTGATTGATTGATTGATTGATTGATTGATTGATTGATTGATTGATTGATTGATTGATTGATTGATTGATTGATTGATTGATTGATTGATTGATTGATTGATTGATTGATTGATTGATTGATTGATGAAGTGGTCCATAGGACACTTTAATCGCAGAGACATGTGGGATTTAAGTATGCACCAGCCGTATCGAGATCAGACTCAATTGAATGTGCTGCGGTTGTTGAATCTCTCCCGGTGACTTAACACAAGTGTTTTCAGACGTAATTAACTGAAAATCCAGCAAAGACGACACATCGGCCCAGTGTTGGCTCAATATTGGGACAGTGTCGCAGACCCTGGCTCATCAATAAACCAGCACTGGGACGATGTCCTAAGTTTATTTGAGGACTGCAATAAAAGCAGACACTTAGGCACGGTTCTTCACGAAATGGGTTAGATTCTAGACGAGTTATCAACACCATCCGTCTGCAAAGAAAGCACAAACGAGCCGGGCTATATGGCTAACAACACCATGAGACCGAATGTTACTTAAACCAAGGATGCATAAACTAAAGGTTTCGGCCACTGATTGCGACGGTACAAAAACGTTTTTGTTACTATGAGTCTGATTACGATTATGTTTGTCGCGGCTCTGAGCTCGGATAATCGAGGATTTAGGCGCTATAGAAGTGTATTATTATTACTATATATGTTATTAAACATCTACTTATTCTCAGCTCATTGACCCATACGTCGTTCGCACATTTTGGGTGTGAATCTCTGGACGTCCGCATCATGTTGAAAAGCATTGATTAGAAGCGCTGAAATACGTTCGCATAAACCATGGAGTCCAAGTTTTTTTATTAAATTTTATTTTGAAATCATCATAAACGTCTTAGTTAGCTCTTTCTGATTCATTTGAATACCTATATTATGGGTGTACGACCATTCTACAGATTTTACTCTTACAGCGCGAGGATGGGATTTAGACGACAGGCGTCTGATTCCGACGTTTAACCCTTTAACCGCCAAATTATTAAATCTGAATTTTCACCCACTTGAAGTTGTGTCTCGCTGACGCGATCCACAACTTAAAGTGAGCGAAAATTATTCAGATTTGACAGAATGGAGGTCAACTCTTTTCAAATCTTGCTGATTGCTGTCACATGTTATCTTTATCATGTTTAAAAGGTGGTACTTAATGTGCTAATAAAAAATGAAAACCCGAATATATTCGGCACCGGCGGTTAAAGGGTTAAGGTCGCTCCCCGCGTTGTAAGGGTCATATCGCCCAAGGTCGAGAACAACACCAGTTTTACTCAGGTTATATTATATTGCGCAGAAGGTCACATTCTATCGAAAATACTATTCTAGGAAATTAATCGGGCCGACCATTCGCGTCGCCTGAAATCTGACCCAAGTCCCTGGGCGTGACCTTTCGACCTGTTGACACGGGCTGTTGGCGCGGTAATTTGGACACACACACGGATCACTGGGAATCTCAGGAGAATACTTTTACAGCAATGCCCGTTAGACCCTCACAGGCTAACCTGCTAACCCTAATTATAGAATGATCTCGCCCTCCACTATGTTTCGGGTTAAAACGCAGCATGTCACACATCATAAATGATTAAAATACCTGAAATTTTTTTTCGGGAGGTGTATTTAATGATGTATTTAACATGATAAACAACTGACAGTATTTTTCAAAATCAGCTGAGTGAATTCATAAATGGTCAATAAATAAGAAAAACTCAATTAAAATATATATTTCGTGGGCGTTATTAGGGGTAAATCTATCGCATACCGCGGTCGAAACGCTGTCTTTCGGTTTAGATGTGGGATACTTGACAACCCGTAACACGTTGTGTTTACTAATTAGGTAACCCCTACCCGATATGACCTGGCTGCCTAACTCACGTAGCGGCAGACCCGGTCACAGCAAGGAAAAAAGAATCAGATTCTATGTTCCTTGGTCACAGTGACCGCCAACACTGACCGACATTTTATCAACACAACAAAACTGTGTATAAAAATGGAGGTCACTGTGTCAGAGCTAACTAAGACATTTATTATAATTTCGAAATGAATAAAACCATTGGTCTCCATGGTTTATAAAAACAAATTCTGCGCTTTAAGGGTTAAAGGGTTACATGCTCAAATATCCTAGTGCAAATTCCATCTACACCAGCTCCAGCATCGCAGCAGCTATGTAGCGATGCAGGTGTTGGTTTTTAAGATTAATTAGATTCCTTGAAATTGTAACCGGTAATAATTACCATTTTTGTAACATGAATATGCGATGCAATTGAAAATTAAATTTCAAGCAATGCTATGACATTTACGAGAATTAAAAACTTAACAAAATCACATGAGCTCCCATGAGTTGCCCCAACATTAAACCAACACAGCTGTGATGCAGCTATGTTGGTTTAATGTTGGCGCAACACATGCGACGTTGGCCCAACATTACCCCTTTGCCTGCTAATCCCGACAATAGCCATTTTAATACCTTTTATTAGCCGACCAAATGACTGTTATTGGGAAGGAAGTGACTGTTTGAACATAAAAATTTGTAAATGTTAGGTCTTAAATTATACAAATATGAGTAATTTGCAGCCACTTGAGATTGTGGATCGCGGTAGCGAGACACAACCTCAAGTGGATGACAAATAAAAAAAATACTCAGTAGGATACGTGTTAACCAAACGCACGCCTAGTTTATGTTGCTAACTGGACAGCATGCTCCAGGGCTTGAGGGACGTGTTATTTCTGAACGTCACAAGGTCCTTGTTTGTTCCACAGTAACTTGAATCCCCAACTAATTATAACTCCGGCAAACTCAGTGGAGCGCGTCTTGGTTCCGCAGAAGCTCTACCCCCTGAGGCTAGTTAAACATCGATCCAAGAAATGTGTTGAAAACTGTAAAAAAAAAGTGCATTATCTTGCTCTACTTATCAACACAGCCCAAGGCGAGTGTGGGTAAAGGAGTGTGAAGATTAACACTGTCATTTATTCCCAGCAAATACGGGATGTTGACCAAATGTTTTTTTTTAGTAAAACTGGGCCAGCGGCGCAAATGATGACCCAACCTGAAAATAACATTGGATCGATTGCCGAGTATCGCCACAATTATTCAGTAAATGTTAATACAATATTACGACATGTAAGTTTCTAGCGTTAATATTTATGGCCTACATGAAATATATGTAATTACTGCATACTAATTTGAAATAACTATGTTTCATGACCTATTGATTGAGTTATTGACTGACTGACTGACTGACTGACTGACTGACTGACTGACTGACTGACTGACTGACTGACTGACTGACTGATTGACTGACTGACTGACTGACTGACTGACTGACTGACTGACTGACTGACTGACTGACTGACTGACTGACTGACTGACTGACTGACTGACTGACTGACTGACTGACTGACTGACTGACTGACGCACTCACGCACTCACGCACTCACGCACTCAGACAAACGAAGCGAAATTTGAGGCCTTGCACACTACCTCTTGGTCACGGAGGCCACCCACAATACTGAATCACTACGAGTGAGCAATACAACCGGCAACATATTTTCTGAAAGGTGATAAGTTCATCAACTAATTCAAAATTATTACATATATATGATGACTACAGCATTAGAAGCGATGATCGTTTAACCCTTTGACTTCCAGGCCGGAGTGCATGCCAGGATCCAGATATACTGGTGTAGGAGTTCTATTTTTCGTCATTTGAAACTGGAATTGCTAACGCAATTTCCAGCTTCAAATGACGAAAAATACATAAATGTAGTATATATTTGACGAAAATTTGTGTCATTTTATGGTTACGTTCATTGACGAATGACGACGGAAATTTCCGTCATGTATGGTAGTGAAAAGGTTAATATTCAGGTACACAAATGCATCAATAGTTTGAGTGAACAAGGCCTAGAAAATCTATTTACATATTCTAAAAAGATTCATACCCACAATGCTAGATCGGCTAATAAAATGAATCTATATCGTAACTAGTTTCATAACAAAATAAATTCCTAGATATGGCACTACTGCGTGGGATAATATCCATGTTGATATTCCCTCTGTTAAAGAATGTTTATTATCCTATTATTTTATCAACCACACTGTGTAAAAAAACTAAGTATAACTCCATAGTTATATTATGTTAATAAGGATTTGTTGAAATATTTTTGTATTTTATTAGTTTATGTATAGTTAATAAATATGTATGGGATTACATTTGTATATGATTATAATGTATATATGTAGGCCCTATGTGCATGTATGTTTATACGTCGGTATATATGTTATGGATGTAACCTCTTCAATGCAGCAGCAAAATGGGTTAAAATAGATTTCATCCTCGTGCGAGAGAGCGCCAGCAAACACGAGACATTGACCCAATGCTGGGCTAATGTTGACCCACCACCTTCGATGCTGGGACAACATGAATCAATTTTAGTCAATGTATCGTGTACGGCCCCAGGGTGAGTCTTACATATTTTGATTATCACATTAAATATAACCTTACTGAACGTCTTTAAATGTGGCTTTTTAATTAGTGAGAAAAATTGACCGGCCTCCATATTGATGAATTAAAATTGATGAATTAAAAATTAAAATACTTCACTCACTTGATAAAGGTGTGGATCGCTTGGACGATACACAGCTTTAGGTGGGTGGACAATTCAATTAAATAAGTTGACGCTTAAAGGATCGATATCATTGTTGAATGCACTGTCATTTGAAGACATTCCAGTGGAGTTGACACTTGCATTTTCTAGATTCCATCTTATTTAAATTTCTTAAAAAGGATCGCAACTCGTGTGCATGAGTGCAGGGACAAATATGGCTGATACAGATACTGCTGGAGGGGGGGGGGGGGAGGTCGTGTCCTTGGGCCTGGTTAATTCTACACCTGACCAATGAAATAGTTACCTGGCCAGTCACCGGATGAGATTAGTCAATCACTGCGGTCATTCAGTTGTAATTTAAACTAGGCGGGGAATACCATACATGGGTACATTTCTTAACCCTTACAGTGCGGGGATCGACTTTAGACGTCGGAATTTGACGTCCACGGACGTCAGATGTCTTTCATAGTTCGGGGTTCCGATCCCGGTCTCGGTGGTTTGAAAAAAACAAGAATGTTTCTTCCCCATCCACGTGTGAAACTCAGTTTTGTGGAGAGCTTCCGTGACCGAGAGGTAGTGTGCTCGGCCGCAGACCACCAGGGCTCGAATTTCGAATCCTGTGTCTGGAGGACAGTGTCATCTCATTCATCTCATCACTCTCAGGAGGTTCTCCTGGCCCAGTTTAACCTATATGTGCACAAAGGTGGCCTAAAGCCCGATTAATTTCATTTCATTTCTGGTGGACCAAGGTATAAGCTATATAGTCTAGCTACATGATTATCATATAAGATATAACCGCGAGGTCGTCAACCTACATGATCATCTGTCTAGCTGCTGGTAACGTAAACATAACAACTTATCTGTCTGACTGCGCGTTTCCATCCCTTGGGACATTTTGCAAACTATTTTTTGTAGTGCAGGAACAATATGAGTCTGGTGTCGGAATTTAGCCGTGTGTCTATAATTAACCCTTTAACCGCCGGTGCCGCATATATTCGGGTTTTCATTTTTTATTAGCACATTAAGTACCACCTTTTAAACGTGTTAAAGAAAAAATATGACATCAATCAGCAATATTTGAGACCAGTTCACCTCCATTTTGCCAAATCTGAATAATTTTCACTCACCTTAAGTTGTGGATCGCGTCAGCGAGACACAACTTTAAGTGGGTGAAAATTCAAATTGAATAATTTGGCGGTTTAAGGGTTAACCCTTACAGAGCGGGGATCGACTAGAGTCGTCAGAATCTGACGTCTGTGGACGTCAGATTAGACGTCAGAAATGAAACCTTAGGTCTTCATGGTCTATACAGCAATATATCAGTGCTGTAAGTGGTAATCCCATGTAAACCCCACTGTCAGTGTATGTAACTCCACGACACCAACAATGACAGATTGTGGCTGCGGTGATCTTTATTAGACAGGTGTCGCCTGGCATGTAATTAATGATTGTAACGCAGCAGAGAAGACGAGGTGATTTGATCTCTGTCGTCTGCTGACCTCCACCCCAGTTAACACAAATCATTTGTATAACATTTGTACAATGTTGATCCAACGTCGAAGATGTTGTACCGACGTTGTACAAATGTTTTTACAAATGTTTTGTGTTTGCTGTGATCATTCATCAACAAGGACCATGATCATGACAAATTAATCCGCAGCTTCAGGCGGCGTCTTCTCCAGAGTTTTGCTGATTTGAAGAAGTTTAAGATTAATTCCCGTCTTTCTTCAGATGACCAAAAACTTTCCGCGGGTCAATCAAATAGAAAATGTTGAAAACTTCAAGACAGGTATTAAAATTAAAATCATATATCTTAAGATAGGTGAATAGTTTGTGCATGGTTATGTGTGTGTGTGCGCAGTGTGTGTGTACACTCATGTGTGCAAACAAGTACACACAAAAATAATATATGAATGAATGAATGAATGTATGAATAAATGAATGAATGAATGAATGAATGAATGAATTAATTAATTAATTATTGAATGAATAAATGGATGAATGAATAAAGAATAAATGGATGAATAAATGAATGAAGGAATGAATGAATGAATGAATAAATGAATGAATGGATAAAATGAATGAATGAATGGATGAATGAATGAATGAATGAATGAATGGATGAATGAATGAATGAATGAATGAATGAATGAATGAATGAATGAATTAATTAATTAATTAATGAATAAATGGATGAATGAATAAAGAATAAATGGATGAATAAATGATTGAAAGAATGAATGAATGAATGAATGAATAAATGAATGAATGGATAAAATAAATGAATGAATGAATGAATGAATAAATAAATGAATGAATGAATGAATAAATGAATGAATGAATGAATGAATGAATGAATGAATGAATGAATGAATGAATGAATGAATGAATGAATGAATGAATGAACGAAGGAATGAATGAATGAATAAATGAATAAATGAATAAATGAATAAATGAATAAATGAATAAATGAATAAATGAATAAATGAATAAATGAATAAATGAATAAATGAATAAATAAATAAATAAATAGATGAATGAATAAATAAATAAATAAATAAATAAATAAATGAATGAATGAATGAATGAATGAATGAATGAATGAATGAATGAATGAATGAATGAATGAATGAATGAATGAATGAATGAATGAATGAATGAATGAATGATTCAATGAGTGAGTGAGTGAATGAGTGCATGAATGAATGAATGAATGAATAAATGAATGAATAAATGAATAAATGAATACATGAATAAATAAATGAATGAAAAATTGAATGAATGAATGAATGAATGAATGAATGAATGAATGAATGAATGAATGAATGATTCAATGAGTGAGTGAGTGAACGAGTGCATGAATGAATGAATGAATGAATAAATGAATGAATAAATGAATAAATGAATGAATGAAAAATTGAATGAATGAATGAATGAATGAATGAATGAATGAATGAATGAATAAATGAATGAATGAATAAATGAATGAATAAATGAATAAATGAAAGAATGAATAAATGAATGAGTGAATGAATGAATAAATGAATGAGTGAATGAATGAATAAAGGAATGAATGAATGAATGAATGAATGAATGAATGAATGAATGAATGAATGATTGAATGAATGAATTAATGAATGAATGAATGAATGAATGAATGAATACATGAATGAATGAATAAATGAATAAATGATTAAATGAACAAATGAATGAATGAGTGAAAGAATGCATGAATTTTTAATGAATGAATAGATGAACGAACGAACAAACGAAATAACGAACGAATGCATAAAGGAAATAATTGATGAATAAATGAATGCATGAATGAAAATGAAAGAGTAAAATATTTAACATGGCCGTAGAACCACAACATAGGTATTTACATAAAACGGAAAGAGCTAAAAGTTCTAATACATTTTGGTCGTCATGGTTTATACACAATATTTCAGGGTATAAGGGTTTATTCCATGTGAACCCCACTTTGTAAACCTCACAAAGCTATTAAAACTTGTATCATAAATCTTAAGGCTCCACTACAAAATCCCCCGTGATTGCTTTAACCCTTTAACCGCCGGTGCCGAACATATGTGGGTTTTCATGTTTAATTAGGACAATAAGTACCGCATTTTAAACATGTTAAAGATAAAATGTGACATCAACCAGCAGGATTTGAAAAGAGTTGACGGCCATTTTGTCAAATCTGAATAATTTTCACCCACTTGAAGTTGTGGATCGCGTCAGCGAGACACAACTTCAAGTGGGTGAAAATTCAAATTAAATAATCTGGCGGTCAAAGGGTTAAAAGCGACCTTCGTGGCAGCTTTTAGAAAATCGCAGACAAGCTGGTTCTACCACGGCAACACGTTACACCAGAAAGACTGTTACCGACTTGGTGTCGTAAGCTATAGCAGTGATCCTAGTGGTGACCGTGTAGGCCCCCTAGTGGGTGTTCCGGAAGATTTATTGAGACATTACGATAGCGTCGCACGACATGCCACACCGCATGCGCAACGACCATCTACAACGGCTAAGACGGGCAACGACTAAAGACTGAGCATGCTCAGTCTTAACGACAGCTTCCGGCGCGACGGAAATCAAAGAAATCGTAGTCGTGGGAGTTGCCACACCACACCGATTGTTAAGTTTTCGTCGCATCTTAAGCAATCAGGGACAGTCCTTATGGTATGTGGCCATGAGCTTTTAGGTTAGTGAATAGTGTGTGTGTACAAGCGAGTGTGTGTGTGCGAGCAAGTAAAGGAATGAACAAACGAGCAAGCAATGGAAATATTATATGACTGAATGAATGAATGAATGAATGAATGAATGAATGAATGAATGAATGAATGGATGAATGAATGAATGAATGAATGAATGAATGAATGAATGAATGAATAAATGAATGAATGAATGAATGAAAATAGCACTCTCAAAAGCAAATTTTGTCATATATAAATAAATATAATATATACTAGTAAAATAACTTGAAACAAATCTTGCATAAGAAAAACATGAACGGGACATACATAGACTGGTTACGCGACGATTTAAACCCTTTAACCGCCTAATTATTCAATCTGAATTTTCACCCACTTGAAGTTGTGTCTCGCTGATGCGATCAACAACTTCAAGCGAGTGAAAATTATTCAGATTTGACGAAATGGAAGTCAACTCTTTTTAAATCTTGCTGGTTGATGTCACATTTTATCTTTAACATATTTAAAATGTTGTACTGAATGTGCTAATAAAAAATGAGCACCCGAATTTATGCGGCGCCGGCGGTTAAAGGGTTAACATGTTAAGCAGAAGCTTCATTCAGTTTTGTGTAGATTGCTTTGCTGAGGCTCTCTATCAATCTTAACCGGAAAACACATTACTTACTTTAATTATTTTTTCCAAGAAACCAGTGCTTAGTTTCATCAACGTTTCGTTTTTTCCTCGTTTTTTTCAAAATTATCCTAAAACTCCCGTTTGCAAAAATACAAAAACTTGTTCTCACTTTCTTCGTATATATTTCTTTTTAGCATGTATACTGCTCTGTAAAGCCAAAAGACAGTATCTGCTTACGTGTAAAGTGAGCAAATACTGTCTTTTGGTCTTGCTTGTATAGACAGTCAACGAGCTCATTTACTTGTATCGTTTTTTTAAAAACACACGAGGAAAAACGTTGATAAAACTGACCCAGGACAGCGTCTGTGTGTTATTAATGACGAATATGACATACACAATAGTCCTGGGCTGTCCCTAATGGAGCAGGCTTCTTCGTGTTCCTCACTCTCAGACATTGTCATGCAGGCTTGTCCTTCTGCCTCTTCCATGCCTACGTGCTCTATCGCCAGAACGTGCCTCAACCCGACCACATCTCGGCCTGTACCGGATATTCCGTCCCCGCCTAAGGTTAAGATCATGATTTGTAAGCAGTGGCCTCACATTCTGGCAGCCAGCTGATACTTCCTCAAACAGACACATGACGTCCTCATGGATTAACCCATCAACACTGAGTCAATTTTGTATACATCATGGAGACCAAAGGGTTTATTTCAATTTAAAATCATCATTGTTCTTTCCGCTTCTTTTGAATACCTATGTTATGGGTTTACCATTATAAAGATTTTTACTCCCACCCAGCAAAAACAAGACATCAAACCATGTTGGTTTAATGCTGGTCCACTGTCTACTATGTTGGACCTACATTAAACCAACATTGGTTCCATGTCTTATGTTTGCTGGGTACATCGCGAGGCTTAACTGTAGACGTCAGAATCTGACGTCTAAAGACGCCTGATTTGGACGTCTAAAGTCGATTCCCGTGCTGTAAGGGTTTCCCGTAAAATGCTACATCAAAAAATATAAATTTCAACCACTTGAAGTTGTGTCTCGCTATCGCGACTCACAACTTCAAGGGCGGGGGTGCCATAGTGCGGTGGTGAAGCTGACTGCTTGGAAAGTCGGAGATTGCGGGTTCAAACCACACTCTGCACTTCAAATTTCAAAGAAAAGAAATGTTTGTTCCCCGCTCACTCGTAAATATTCAATATTGTGGGGAATCTCCGTTACTAAAAGGTAGCACGCTAGGCCTCAGACCGCCATGGCTCGAATTTTGTATCTTGTGTCTGGAGGGCATTCATCTCACCAGGTTCTACTGGCCCAGTTTAGCCTACATTTGCACAAAGATGGCCGCTCTAAAACCCCATTCATTTCATTTTCCCGCAAGTTGCTAAAAAACTATCCACCTTTGTTTGAGACTAAACATTTACAAATCTTGATGTTAAAACGTACCTTTCGTTCACAATAACTGCGTTCAACCCTTTAACCGCCGGTGCCGTAAATCTTCGAGTTTTCATTTTTTATTAGCACATCAATTATCACATTTTAATTTATGTTAAAGATAAAATGCGACATCAATCAGCAAAATTTGAAAAGAGTTGACCTCCATTTTGTCAAATCTGAATAATTTTCACTCACTTGAAGTTGTGGATCGCGTCAGCGAGACACAAATTCAAGTGGGTGAAAATTCAAATTGAATAATTTGGTGGTTAAAAGATTAAACGACAAAATAAAAACGACTATAGTCGTGCTTATAGGTGTGTAAGTGTAAGTGTTGAATCAAAATTATACAATGATTTATTCAGTCCACTTCAAACTGTGATTTAAATAACATGTTAAGCGCGATTCTTAACATGATTACTAATCACAATAGTTTAAAGTCACGATGTAAGTCCATTATAAATGTGGTGGGTGAAGATTACAATGGTAAATTCAAACTTGAGAGGGTGAAAACTAAAATTATTCTATCATCTGCCAATACCCAATTCAGTCTGTTTAAGGGGCCACTATTAAATTACTATGCGGGGGGGGGGGGGGGAGGTATTTGGAGTTTTTTATCTGGACACATTATTTATTTCACCTCCAGTCTGCAATATTTTTTTATTTCACACTCTGCCTCAAGCAAAATATTTATGTCACTTTTTTTCTGTCGGCAAGGTTAGATCTCAAACTAGGCTTCGTATTGATGTGGCGAAAATAAGACGAGCGAGGAGAGGCTGCACTAATTCAAGCGTCATTTAATGAGTCAAAACATTTTTTTAGGGTCATTATATATTTATTTATCAGACAATTACAATTATTTTGAATGATGGTACAATAAGTTTTACAACTCTTATATATTAGTTTGTTCCGACAGTCTAATTTGCTAGTGTAAGCCACATTAATAGAAATGATATAGTGTCCAGACAGCCTAATTGGGCACTGTCAAACGCGAAACAAACCACAATGTACCCGCGGAAAAATACGAGAAAACTAATGACCCACGCCGGCAAGTGATGCCCCACCTATGACAGGTGAATAGCGAGAAAAATAGCTTATGTTTGCACAGGGGGTGTATGGAACAGCATACCGGAAGTGTCTGCATCAGCGAGCGGAAGCTGGGAAATTATGCCCCGCGCCTGAGATGACCTTGATCTGGGGCCAGTGATACTGTGTGACCGGGAGCGGAAGACATTCTGATGACGTATGGAAAGCCAACATCCCAGCAAACACGACACATCTAGCCAATGTTTGACCAATGTTGGGCCAGCGTCGTAGACGGTGGACCAACATTGGCCAAACTAGATGTGTCGCGTTTGCTGGGATGGCTGAACCCTTAGGGGGGCACCATTCATCTCCAGAGGGGGGGGATATTTTTGAAAAAAAAAAAATTCGGGCGAGAAATATAATTAACTGTTCTGTATGAACATGTATTAAAATTTGAAATTTTAAGCGCGCCGCTGAGCCGGGTTGAAATAAATAATTGCCCGCGACAAAAACTCCAAATGTCTTAGTTAGCTCTTTTTGCTTCATTTAAATACCTGACTTATAGGTCTATGGCCATTATAATGTTTTCAATTCTTTCAGTGCGGGGACCATCTTTAGACGTCTCTAGACGTCAGATTCTAAAAGGGGTACACATACTGCAATTTATTCAAATCCTTATCCCTTATCCATCTTTACAGCAGAGGTATTTGCAGAATCACTGTACGCTGCTTCAGAGCAGAGGTATTGGCAGGATGCCTGTAGGCATCCCATGAACAGCAGTGGTATTGGCAGGATGCGTGTAAGCGTCTTGCCAGCAGAGGTATTGGCAGGATGCATGTAAGCATCTTGCCAGCAGTGGTATTGGTAGGATGCTGTAAGCGTCTTGCCAGCAGTGGTATTGGCAGGATGGCTGCAAGCGTCTTGCCAGCAGTGGTATTGGCAGGATGACTGTAAGCGTCTTGCCAGCTGAGGTATTGGCAGGATGATGTAAGCGTCTTGCCAGCAGTGGTATTGGTAGAATGCCTGTAAGCGTCTTGCCAGCAGAGGTATTGGTAGGATGGCTGTAAGCGTCTTGCCAGCAGTGGTATTGGCAGAATGCGTGTAAGCGTCTTGCCAGCAGTGGTATTGGCAGGATGGCTATAAGCGTCTTGCCAGCAGTGGTATTGGTAGGATGCTGTAAGCGGCTTGCCAGCAGTGGTATTGGCAGGATGGCTGTAAGCGTCTTGTCAGCAGTGGTATTGGTAGGCTGCATGTAAGCGTCTTGCCAGCAGAGGTATTGGCAGGATGCCCGTAAGCGTCTTGCCAGCTGATATATTGGCAGGATGGCTGTAAGCGTCTTGTCAGCAGTGGTACTGGCAGGATGCCCGTAAGCGTCTTGCCAGCAGTGGTATTGGTAGGATGGCTGTAAGCGGCTTGCCAGCAGTGGTATTGGTAGGATGCTGTAAGCGTCTTGCCAGCAGTGGTATTGGCAGGATGGCTGTAAGCGTCTTGCCAGCAGTGGTATTGGCAGGATGGCTGTAAGCGTCTTGCCAGCAGTGGTATTGGAAGGATGGCTGTAAGCGTCTTGTCAGCAGTGGTATTGGCAGGATGCCTGTAAGCGTCTTGCCAGCAGTGGTATTGGTAGGATGGCTCTAAGCGTCTTGCCAGCAGTGGTATTGGTAGGATGGCTCTAAGCGGCTTGCCAGCAGTGGTATTGGTAGGATGCTGTAAGCGTCTTGCCAGCAGTGGTATTGGCAGGCTGCATGTAAGCGTCTTGCCAGCAGTGGTATTGGTAGGATGCGTGTAAGCGTCTTGCCAGCTGAGATATTGGCAATATGCCTGTAAGCGTCTTGCCAGCAGTGGTATTGGCAGGATGACTGTAAGCGTCTTGCCAGCTGAGGTATTGGTAGGATGGCTGTAAGCGTCTTGCCAGCAATGGTATTGGTAGGATGCTGTAAGCGTCTTGCCAGCAGTGGTATTGGCAGGATGGCTGTAAGCGTCTTGCCAGCAGTGGTATTGGCAGGATGGCTATAAGCGTCTTGCCAGCAGTGGTATTGGTAGGATGCTGTAAGCGGCTTGCAAGCAGTGGTATTGGTAGGATGGCTGTAAGCGTCTTGCCAGCAGTGGTATTGGCAGGATGGCTGTAAGCGTCTTGCCAGCAGTGGTATTGGTAGGATGGCTGTAAGCGTCTTGTCAGCTGAGGTATTGGTAGGATGGCTGTAAGCGTCTTGCCAGCAATGGTATTGGTAGGATGCTGTAAGCGTCTTGCCAGCAGTGGTATTGGCAGGATGGCTGTAAGCGTCTTGCCAGCAGTGGTATTGGCAGGATGGCTGTAAGCGTCTTGCCAGCAGTGGTATTGGCAGGATGGCTATAAGTGTCTTGCCAGCAGTGGTATTGGTAGGATGCTGTAAGCGTCTTGCCAGCAGAGGTATTGGCAGAATGCGTGTAAGCGTCTTGCCAGCTGATATATTGGCAGGATGGCTGTAAGCGTCTTGCCAGCAGTGGTATTGGTAGGATGGCTGTAAGCGGCTTGCAAGCAGTGGTATTGGTAGGATGCTGTAAGCGGCTTGCAAGCAGTGGTATTGGTAGGATGGCTGTAAGCGTCTTGACAGCAGTGGTATTGGCAGAATGCGTGTAAGCGTCTTGCCAGCAGTGGTATTGGTAGGATGGCTGTAAGCGTCTTGCCAGCAGTGGTATTGGTAGGATGCTGTAAGCGTCTTGCCAGCAGAGGTATTGGTAGGATGCTGTAAGCGTCTTGCCAGCAGTGGTATTGGCAGAATGCGTGTAAGCGTCTTGCCAGCAGTGGTATTGGCAGGATGGCTATAAGTGTCTTGCCAGCAGTGGTATTGGTAGGATGCTGTAAGCGTCTTGCCAGCAGTGGTATTGGCAGGATGGCTGTAAGCGTCTTGCCAGCAGTGGTATTGGCAGGATGGCTATAAGTGTCTTGCCAGCAGTGGTATTGGTAGGATGCTGTAAGCGTCTTGCCAGCAGAGGTATTGGCAGAATGCGTGTAAGCGTCTTGCCAGCTGATATATTGGCAGGATGGCTGTAAGCGTCTTGCCAGCAGTGGTATTGGTAGAATGCTGTAAGCGTCTTGCCAGCAGAGGTATTGGCAGAATGCGTGTAAGCGTCTTGCCAGCTGATATATTGGCAGGATGGCTGTAAGCGTCTTGCCAGCAAAGGTATTGGCAGGATGCCTGTAAGCGTCTTGCCAGCAGTGGTATTGGCAGGATGCATGTAAGCGGCTTGCCAGCAGTGGTATTGGTAGGATGCCTGTAAGCGTCTTGCCAGCAGAGGTATTGGCAGAATGCGTGTAAGCGTCTTGCCAGCAGTGGTATTGGCAGGATGCATGTAAGCGTCTTGCCAGCAGAGGTATTGGTAGGATGCTGTAAGCGTCTTGCCAGCAGTGGTATCGGCAGGATGCTTGTACGCATAGATCTGTGTTGTGGTATTACAAGATATGTTCAGAACCGTTTTTGGTCCCCAAAAATCTTCGAATTTTGTCATACATAGATGTACGAACATGAGACGAAGACTCAATGTTGTCTAAATGTTGGGTTAACGTCACAGACGGTGGGCCAACATCAAACCAGAAGTAGATCAGCGTCTGTTGTTTGCTAAGCTGCCTAAAAAAACGCGTACAGGGCAAACACTCTAATTCACCAGAGAGGGGGACGTGGCGCTATGGTAGAGCCCCTCATTGCCACGGCAGTCATGCATGCGTCACGGGGCCGAGCCCGACTCATCCAATTTAGGTCTTTCAGAGAAATTCTTTACTGCTCCCCTCTTAAGCGCTGAATTAATTTGTAAAAAACCCATCGCAACCAACGGGTTTTATTCAATTCGAAGTCATCATAAATGTCTTAGTCAGCTCTTTCTGATTCAATTGAATACCTATGTTATGGGTCTACGATCATTGGAAATATGTTTACACTTACAGTGTGGGGGTCGACCTTAGTCGTCAGAATCTGACGTCTACAGACGTCAGATTCTGACGACTAAGGTCGATCCCCGCGCTGTAAGGGTTAATGCAATCACTTTACTGGCGACCTGGTGAAATTAAGGTTGAAACCAACGTTTATTTTGCACAGGTTGGCGACGCGTTGCAAGCTTCATTTACTTTATTTTTACCATGTTTTACTTTAGGGGTCATGTCAAGTTAAAAAAAATATAAAAATCTGAGGAAAACTCGGATTGGTCAGACAAAATCCATCCACCCGCCTATCCGATTTTTTTTTTGAAACAATTGTAAACATGAAAACAACACAAAAAACACAAAATTTTCCCCAAAACATTAAAATCCGAGTTGGGGCTGGAAACACCCACCCACCCACTTCCGAGTTTTTCTCGGATTTTGGATTTTTTTTTAACTTGACAAAACCCCTTATCCATCCAATGCGCGATGCCGACCCGAAGCTGATGGAATATTGGGCGTCAATGGTAGCCATTGGCGACTTCCGTGTTAGACCTATTAATTTTGACCTAATCCTATCCCAACAAACACGAGATGTAGATCCCATGCTGGTTCAATGTTGGGCCAGCGTCGAAGACGGTGGCCCAACATTAAAACAATATTGGGTAAATGTTTTATTTTTGCTGGAATGAATCCTAATTGGTCATAGCCCTTTTCCTGCTATGTCCACATATGCTTTAAAAAGGCGCCCTCAGGAAAACGTGTCAGCATGATTCGATTTAAAGACCTGGTTCGTAGGAGTACGCTTGTGTTTAAAATCACAATAATGTAGGCGCACCTTCAGACTACCATTGTGTATATACACAGCCAGCGGCACACGAAAAATAACCAGGAAACTACTGGGTAAATGAGCATGCGCACTAGCGGGTCCTCATAGATTTTATTTAGAGTAGATAGATAGACTAATAGATGTTTTATAGACATACTTACAAGTCATTACTGACTTATTTGTCATAAAAAATATCTATGCACAGACAACATGCCAGCTATGTCTTATGCGCCCGTACTTGACCCAGTTTTCGCCCCCCCCCCCTATGATTATAAAAGTGGCTGAAAAATCAAAACGATACAAAATTGATAAATTGGGAATTAATATATTGTTTTAATATTAGGCAGCTTATCCTCGATGCTAACCCATCAGATGGGCTAGCATCGAGGATAAGCTGTCTAACAGATTACCGGTGACGAGACCATTTACACATACAAATGCATGGTTAGTTTTGTAAAATCATACGTGATTATGTACACTCTTAAAATCAGGTTTGCCATTTCTATAATTAAACAAGCACAGGATATTTTAAATATGCATCATAACTACTTAACATAAAGTTAAACAGCACACAGTGTGTGTAGCGAAATCAGCCGTGGGAGGTACTTTTTACATTGTGTGTTTTAAATAATAACGGAACAAAAAGTGTGTATCATTCGATTTTAAATAATTCAATGATAATATTAATACCACATGTTTAACACACACTTCCAGTATTCTGTATTAGGCCTAATAATGAAATTCTTATAAATTTCATGTTAAAAACAATGGCGTGAATTCCTGCTGTAAATAAGGAATGACCATCCTGACAGTATCAGCGCTATATGTTGCACTTGAGTGTAACATATACCTCTGAATACTGCAGGATGGGGATAACCTGCTAGGTAACACTTTAACTCTTGAAGCGCTGAATTACTTTCATATAAACCATGGAGATGAAAGGGTTTTCTCAATTTGAAATCATCATAAATTATGTCACCAGTTTCTGATTCATTTGAATACTTATGTTATTTTTAATCTTAGAGTGCTGGGCTCGACTTTAAACCCCATCGTCAGATTCTGACGTCTAATGTCGATCCCCGCACTGTAAGGGTTAATACCCCAATAATGAAAGCAAGAGACTAAATCATGATCGGTGGAAATAAGCAGGTGATGTGAGAATCTGGCTAATCTCGACCCTCCTCTTCTAGCCGAGATTATGATGTAATATCACGAGATCTAACAGATGTGATATTGATAAACTTCCCACAAACACGCACCCTTGTCATTCTGCAGTCGCAATTCGATTTTGTATTAATTTGAAGCTGGAATTGCTGACGAAATGTCCGGCTGGGAAATATATTTCTATCACTGAAACATAAACCTTTCCGAAATGAATTTTTTTCATAACCACCTTTTCACCCTTACAGCGCAGGGATCGACTTAAGTCGCAGAATCTGACGTCTGTAGACGTCAGATTCTGACGTCTAAAGTCGATCCCCGCACTGTAAGGGAAGCTATATTTCTAATAGCCATAGACCCACAACATAGGTATTCAAATGAATCGGAAAGAGCTCAGTAAGACATTTATGATGATTACAAATTAAAATAAAACCTTTAGTCTCGAAGGTTTTTACAAAAAAAATTCAGCGCTTTAAAGTTTAAACATGTTGATGAGATGCAATCATATACTTTATTAATTCCAGGTAGTGCTTCAAAACATATACATGGAAAGAGAAGGGTTGGGAAATGGTTGATGAAATGTTGGTTTAATGCTGGGCCAGCGTCTGCGACGCTGGCCCAACATTAAACCAACACCATCGTCCAGGTTTTGTAATTTGATCCATGTCCGGATTACTACATGGATCAATCCTGTCAACAAGCGATGATGATTATATTTATCAGGCTTCCATGGATTTGACGTCGGCTAAATCTCGTGATTATTTTAAATAACAGCTTCTCGGATTACACCCCACTGCTACCTTCAGGCCTGCATTGGGACAATTCAACTGGTTCGGCTTCTACTCGTAATATGGAGGTACCGGCTTCCAATTTCAAGTCAAATTCCATGCTTATGCAGCATATATCATTTATACAGTGCTACAATATTTTTAAAGGTTTGTGCCCAAATTCTCGTGCAATTTACGATATATTGTAGGCTTCTGTTTGGTCGATATGGTCATATCCACCAATCCGAAGTCCACGATAATTATATCGTAATTATGTCTCCCCTCTATAGAGGTGGAGACATTAGCCCAGTATTGGGTTACCGTTTGGTGTTTGGCGCCACGCTGAATGTGGGCCATCGTCACATCGTCACGGGCCAACATTAACCCAGCCCTGGGTTCAAAGCATCTTGCCGATAGTAGCCTACAGCCAGCATTAAGTATGCCAACTGAGTAAGGTTGAATGGATAGGGGCCAGCATCGGCGACGCTGGCCTAACATTTAACAGATATCAGGTCGGTGTAGGCTTGCCAGACCAGCAAACACACGGCGTTGAACCAGTGCTGGTTTTATGCTGGGCCAGCGTCGCAGACGGTGGGCCAGAATTGGACCAGCATTGGGTCAACGTCTCGTGTTTGCTGGGATTGTTGAGAGGCCACAACGCCGGGTGTGAAGATATTAAAACTGTTGCCCCACTGATTGAGTCTTATTACCGGTAGAAAATCTTGACACGACAAGGCCTCGGGAGTAGCGAACCTTGCGGGGGGAGATGCTGTAGATATAAAGAACGGGCTCCACCACTTCAAAATACATAGTCATAGGTTTTGTTGAGTTAAAATAAGTCCAAAAATCCGAGAAAAACTCGGAAGTTGGTGGGTGGGTCAAGCCCCAACTCGGATTGTTTTTAGAAATTATGTGATTCTGTGTGTTTTTGTGTGTTTCTTTGAACATGTTTTTAAAAAATTATATTTAAGAATTTTTAAAGTTATCGAAGTCGATAGGTTAACGACGACACACACAAAAGCTTTCGCTAAAAATATTTCAGTGCTCAGATGAAGATATGGGTCGTCTTGAATTTTATCATTTAATTATGTATTTAAAAACGCAAATGTCACTGGAAAACATTATATTAACGTCAGTTAATTGTTAACACAATGTATCTACTATATAGCACATGACTACATGTAAAGCTTTTTAAAAACTTATTTTGTTAAGCAGGCGTTTATGTTTTCCACAAGCAGCAAAATGCCCTTTGGTGAAGGCAATCAGCTTTTAAGTCTTCTATCTCAAAATAATCTCAATAAGCTTTATGGCATTCGCTCACGCAAACACCAGCGTCACGCTAAATCGATGCCAATTCACGGACACAACTTGCACGTCTTCCTTTCTTCTATTGTTACAAAAAAAATGATACGTCCCTGAAAGACGTGTCACAACAGGCAGTAATTGAACTCCGCTGACCTGAACACGAACGACAGATACATGTATGTCAAATGATTTGTGAGATGCTCTGGCCCGAGTATTCTGTCGTGCAATGCCGAAAGGCAGTATCTGCTCGCTTCACAAATACGTAGATAATGCCTTTGGAGTTTTGTGCTCAATTCCTATCTCAAGGTGAATGTGAATTATTTGTGCACATATAAGCTATTTTATAAAATAACTCTCTAAAGGATAACCATTTAACTAGTCTCGATATAAGCCTAATCACGATAACTAAATCAAGGCGATTTCATAAAATACTGACGTGTGATATCTCAAATTAAAGACCAGAAAATAACAATATTATTATGACAGAATATAAATGCAACAAGGCTGTACGATTAACACCTATTCGCAGCGGCTGTGAATAATATTCATGTTAGTCAACTTGTAGCTGGTATTAATGAGAAGTCATTAACTATCGTAATACGTAGTCACCGGAAGCGGTATAAGGTAAAATAACTTATGATTAGTCTTTATGTTACAAGATGGGTAGGTGGGTGAGAGTGGTGATATTAGAGAAGAACGGTGATTATTTTCTGCGCGTGCCGATCTTATTTATTATAATCCGCCTACATAGCTACATAGCTGAAACATGTGTATATTATTTGATTATGGCATCCATAACTTGCTTATTTCACAGAAAATCATCCACCATAATTATAAATCTTATCCGTGTAATATACTCTTTTTAAAATGATTGTCATGACAATAAATGGGTGAATAAAAAATGACTTCATATAAACTACAATAATATCAGACTAGATCTCCAATTGATAAATAAAAATAAAACGTTTACTTTTCATTTTGTGAGCACATATCCAGTCATGTCAAATTAGTTTCATTTATCACAATTATGATATTTCCAATGTTTTTGTGACTATTGGTAACATAATGTAAATTGACTTAGTTAAACCAGCCTGGTGGGAAGATACATGACATTAATAATCTACGAGTAAAATAGGCAGATAGAGATACAGATAAATAACAGTTAGTATAACAAATTTGACAACTTTATAATGAAAGATCACATTATAATAATCTATATTATATAACATAGCAGGATAATGGATCGAAGATGACATTCAAACAAAGGACATCCTACTGTCGTGCAACGATAAACAGCTGTATCTTACTCGAAAAGTAAGTTGTAGCTGCTTGAAAAATATTGAAAAGTACTTACAAGTAGCTACTGCTGTTTGTCTTTGCAATGCAGACTATCGAGCCAATGCGAGACATTGAGCCCATGCTGGGTTGAGGTTAGGCCGTAGGCGGTGGGCCAACATTAAACCAATAATTGTTTAATGTCTTGCGTTGTCTGGGTATGTACATGTAGCTATCAAGTGAGTGCCATTCAATGAGCTCACACAATCTATACCTGGCTATACAATCATTTATTGAGTTGAATAGCACACGAAACGTTATGCCATGAAATGTGAATGTCATGATTTGCACATTCATCATTTCCTCAAGTGAACAATGTGTTTGTTAAATAGAACAAAATGAGCCACAACATTTTTCATGTAGGTAGTAATGAACAAATAGTTGAGGGAAAATATGCCTGAGAAAAGCTAAATATTCCCTCTTTCATCAATTTATTAATTACTTTTGGAATTTAATTAGCTTTTAATTCAATGCGAGACGTAAATTATTGCCACCGCAATTCCTGCAAAAAAAAACAGGTAAAATAAATTTAGCAAGTTTGACGAGATACCCATGTGAGTGAGTGAATATTGCTTCACGTCGCTTTCTGCACAATCATGGCAATATCGCGACAGAAGGAAGCCCAAAGTCAAGAATATGCCCTACACATATCGAATTACTTCAAGGGTTCGTCTTTATAGTGCACAGTATCATAGACAGCACTGCACATTTGAACAGTTCGGTACACTGTATTTGCACAACCTTAATGAAGAGCAGCCGACCCGGCTGGGATTTGAACTCAGTACCTTTGCGTTTCATCGGGCCATCTGAGCCATCGAGACCGGCCGCATAATTGCAACAAGAGTATTTAAAAGGGTTAGTGATTAAATTTAAAATTATATTTGTTTAAAATACATGGATAAATGGCTTGAGTGCATGTATATGTCATGTTTCGGATGGAGTTATATATGGTCAGTCAGCAAGAACTAGACAATCAACCAATTACGATTTAATGCTGGGCCACCGTCTGCGACGCTAGCCCAACACTAAATCGTAATTGGACCCGCATGTCTTATTTGTTTTCTTAGGAAGTCTGAAGCTCTTCCGCCATGACACGCGTTAACAATGTCTCCATTTGATTCCTGAATACTTGCGTGGGTTTATAATGCAGATAAGGCGCCTTGGTGTCTCAATAGCTAGCTTCGAGGCATTGGATATTGTGTCATGGGCATGTATACATCGTCGGGTCTGCATTGACTTCATGACACAAATGTCATTCCATGATTATTAAAACACACCACTACATTATCTTCTCTGTCCGACCACGACATTCTAAGCCGGGAATGGAGAGTTATTGTTGACGAGTACAAAACCAATTATCGTGGTAGGCCTAATCGTAGTATTATCAGTCAGGTGTGACCGATCTGTTGATTATGAGGGATAATTATCATGGTCTTACGTGTTTTAAGTCAGTTAAAACCCTCGGAGCTCTACATACTTAGCTGTGAAAATAGCCTCCGCCTTCGGCCTCGGACCTTTTTCACAGCTAAGAATGGAGTACTCCTCGAGCTTTATCCTACACATAAGTAGCTGCCTGATAATATGCAGCTATTTACCTATCGCCAGATAAATGTGAGAAATGTTGGGGTCAAAACAAAAAGCCAACTCGGGAAAAAATGAAATAAATGGGGTCTTAGGCCACCTTTGTGGACATATAGGCTAAACTGGGCTAGGAGAACCTCCAGAGGATGGTCAGATGAATGAGATGATCCTGCACTAACTAGCCTTCTATTCATCGTAAGTCTGCAGAAACTCGTTTAACCCTTTCAGCGCTTGGACCGTTTTTATACCCCAAAATCTGACGTCTGTGGACTTTAGGCTACAGATATGGATTATGTGACTTTATTACAATAAATGCATTTGGGGAAGGTTTTTTATCCTGTGGATAAATATACATAGGTACAACAATGGAGTCTAACCATCTTAGTCATACCTTCATATTTTAACGTAATAATTGAGTCTAACTCAGTCAGATCTTCATATTGTAATGTAATAGTGGTATATCTCTCTAAGTCAGATCTTCATATTGTAATGTAATAGTGGTATATCTCTCTCAGTCAGATCTTCATATTGTAATGTAATAGTGGTATATCTCTCTCAGTCAGATCTTCATATTGTAATGTAATAGTGGTATATCTCTCTCAGTCAGATCTTCATATTGTAATGTAATAGTGGTATATCTCTCTAAGTCAGATCTTCATATTGTAATGTAATAGTGGTATATCTCTCTAAGTCAGATCTTCATATTGTAATGTAATAGTGGTATATCTCTCTAAGTCAAATCTTCATATTGTAATGTAATAGTGGTATATCTCTCTAAGTCAGATCTTCATATTGTAATGTAATAGTGGTATATCTCTCTAAGTCAGATCTTCATATTGTAATGTAATAGTGGTATATCTCTCTCAGTCAGATCTTCATATTGTAATGTAATAGTGGTATATCTCTCTAAGTCAGATCTTCATATTGTAATGTAATAGTGGTATATCTCTCTCAGTCAGATCTTCATATTGTAATGTAATAGTGGCATATCTCTCTCAGTCAGATCTTCATATTGGAATGTAATAGTGGTATATCTCTCTAAGTCAGATCTTCATATTGTAATGTAATAGTGGTATATCTCTCTCAGTCAGATCTTCATATTGTAATGTAATAGTGGTATATCTCTCTCAGTCAGATCTTCATATTGTAATGTAATAGTGGTATATCTCTCTAAGTCAGATCTTCATATTGTAATGTAATAGTGGTATATCTCTCTCAGTCAGATCTTCATATTGTAATGTAATAGTGGTATATCTCTCTCAGTCAGATCTTTATATTGTAATGTAATAGTGGTATATCTCTCTCAGTCAGATCTTCATATTGTAATGTAATAGTGGTATATCTCTCTCAGTCATATCTTCATATTGTAATGTAATAGTGGTATATCTCTCTAAGTCAGATCTTCATATTGTAATGTAATAGTGGTATATCTCTCTCAGTCAGATCTTCATATTGTAATGTAATAGTGGTATATCTCTCTCAGTCAGATCTTCATCTTGTAATGTAATAGTGGTATATCTCTCTCAGTCATATCTTCATATTGTAATGTAATAGTGGTATATCTCTCTCAGTCAGATCTTCATATTGTAATGTAATAGTGGTATATCTCTCTCAGTCAGATCTTCATATTGTTATGTAATAGTGGTATATCTCTCTCAGTCAGATCTTCATATTGTAATGTAATAGTGGTATATCTCTCTCAGTCAGATCTTCATATTGTAATGTAATAGTGGTATATCTCTCTAAGTCAGATCTTCATATTGTAATGTAATAGTGGTATATCTCTCTAAGTCAGATCTTCATATTGTAATGTAATAGTGGTATATCTCTCTCAGTCATATCTTCATATTGTAATGTAATAGTGGTATATCTCTCTCAGTCATATCTTCATATTGTAATGTAATAGTGGTATATCTCTCTCAGTCATATCTTCATATTGTAATGTAATAGTGGTATATCTCTCTCAGTCAGATCTTCATATTGTGATGTAATAGTGGTATATCTCTCTCAGTCATATCTTCATATTGTAATGTAATAGTGGTATATCTCTCTAAGTCAGATCTTCATATTGTAATGTAATAGTGGTATATCTCTCTAAGTCAGATCTTCATATTGTAATGTAATAGTGGTATATCTCTCTCAGTCATATCTTCATATTGTAATGTAATAGTGGTATATCTCTCTCAGTCATATCTTCATATTGTAATGTAATAGTGGTATATCTCTCTCAGTCATATCTTCATATTGTAATGTAATAGTGGTATATCTCTCTCAGTCAGATCTTCATATTGTGATGTAATAGTGGTATATCTCTCTCAGTCATATCTTCATATTGTAATGTAATAGTGGTATATCTCTCTCAGTCAGATCTTCATATTGTAATGTAATAGTGGTATATCTCTCTCAGTCAGATCTTCATATTGTAATGTAATAGTGGTATATCTCTCTAAGTCAGATCTTCATATTGTAATGTAATAGTGGTATATCTCTCTCAGTCAGATCTTCATATTGTAATGTAATAGTGGTATATCTCTCTCAGTCATATCTTCATATTGTAATGTAATAGTGGTATATCTCTCTCAGTCAGATCTTCATATTGTAATGTAATAGTGGTATATCTCTCTCAGTCAGATCTTCATATTGTAATGTAATAGTGGTATATCTCTCTCAGTCAGATCTTCATATTGTAATGTAATAGTGGTATATCTCTCTCAGTCAGATCTTCATATTGCAATGTAATAGTGGTATATCTCTCTAAGTCAGATCTTCATATTGTAATGTAATAGTGGTATATCTCTCTCAGTCAGATCTTCATATTGTAATGTAATAGTGGTATATCTCTCTCAGTCATATCTTCATATTGTGATGTAATAGTGGTATATCTCTCTCAGTCATATCTTCATATTGTAATGTAATAGTGGTATATCTCTCTCAGTCATATCTTCATATTGGAATGTAATAGTGGTATATCTCTCTAAGTCAGATCTTCATATTGTAATGTAATAGTGGTATATCTCTCTAAGTCAGATCTTCATATTGTAATGTAATAGTGGTATATCTCTCTCAGTCAGATCTTCATATTGTAATGTAATAGTGGTATATCTCTCTCAGTCAGATCTTCATATTGTAATGTAATAGTGGTATATCTCTCTCAGTCAGATCTTCATATTGTAATGTAATAGTGGTATATCTCTCTCAGTCATATCTTCATATTGTAATGTAATAGTGGTATATCTCTCTCAGTCATATCTTCATATTGTAATGTAATAGTGGTATATCTCTCTCAGTCATATCTTCATATTGTAATGTAATAGTGGTATATCTCTCTCAGTCATATCTTCATATTGTAATGTAATAGTGGTATATCTCTCTCAGTCAGATCTTCATATTGTAATGTAATAGTGGTATATCTCTCTCAGTCAGATCTTCATATTTTAATGTAATAGTGGTATATCTCTCTCAGTCAGATCTTCATATTGTAATGTAATAGTGGTATATCTCTCCCAGTCAGATCTTCATATTGTAATGTAATAGTGGTATATCTCTCTCAGTCAGATCTTCATATTGTAATGTAATAGTGGTATATCTCTCTCAGTCATATCTTCATATTGTAATGTAATAGTGGTATATCTCTCTCAGTCATATCTTCATATTGTAATGTAATAGTGGTATATCTCTCTCAGTCAGATCTTCATATTGTAATGTAATAGTGGTATATCTCTCTCAGTCAGATCTTCATATTGTAATGTAATAGTGGTATATCTCTCTCAGTCAGATCTTCATATTGTAATGTAATAGTGGTATATCCCTCTCAGTCATATCTACATATTTAATGAGATGATAATTGATTCTGTCCTTCGCAGTCATAAATCATCATAAATTATGTTAATGTGATCAGAGAGTCTACCCATCTCAGTCATATCTTCATAATCTAAAGTAATAATGGAGTCTGGTCTTCTCAGTCGTATCGTCATATTTTGATGAGATAATTGCATGAGTAATTATCTTATTCATATCCTTATATTTGTTATGTGATAATGGAGTCTAACCATTTCAGTCATATGTCCATATTTTAGATCTCCTTGAGTTGTGAATTTCTGTCGCAATTCCCATCTTAAAGGAAACGAACATTTGACACTTCAGTAAAATACGCCAGTGTTATATCTGAAATGGAAGTCATTCAATCAACCCTTTTTCTGCTAACCACGATAATAGTCGTTTTTTATCCATTTGATTATGCTTACCGGCCGATTAATTCAGGGAATGAAATGACTGTTTAAACAGCAAAATTTGTAAATGTTTGGTCTTTAATGAAAGGAATATGAGTAATTTTCAACCACTTGAGGTTGTGGATCGCGGTAGCGAGACACAACTTCAAGTGGTTGAAAATTTAAAATAAATTTATTTTGCGAGATAAGGGTTAACCCTTAGAACGCTGATTGTTTTGTATAAAACTTGGGAACCAAAATAAATTACTCAGTTAGCTCTTTCTGCCTTATTTGAATACCTATGTTATGGGGCTACGGCCATTGGAAATATTTTAATTCTTTCCTTTATTTTTATTTTTTTATTTATTTATTCGCCATACACAGTACATGTACATATGAATACATTAGGGTTCATAAACACATAGTACAATATGACAGGTTAGCTGGGAACAGCAAATATAATATACCTATACAAGCTCAGAAACCATCGTCATGAAATTCAAATAATGTTAAAAAGGTAAAAAAATTATTAATAATAAAATGTTAACGTGGAGCACCACGTGCACGTTTTACACACACAGAGTGACACCTACATGCCCCTGACCAGGTACATACCATATCCGTATCGAAATTTATCGGAGGTTATCTCAATGCATTACAAGTTTACGTTTAAAACAATGTATAGAATCGGCGTCCTTCAATTGCCACGGGAGGGCGTTCCACAGTGTAGCAATTCTGTTAAAGAAATTTCTTTTAAAAAACCCTCTGTTCTAACAATTTTCATGCGTAGAACAAGGCCCGCATTACCAAGTGTTGGTCCACGTGCTGAAAGGGTTAATTATATGCCGAATAAACCATGTGGTGAATAAAGCCCATCTTGCCACATCAGGTCTGACAGTCAGACCACTGGTCTAACTGGTAGCAGTCAACTGTATAGATGAAGATGATAAAGCCATGATCCCAGCTAACGAGAGTCATTTAGCGAATGTTGGGTTGATGTTGGGTGAGCGTCGTACACGACAGGCCAACATCAGCCCAACATTGACTAAATGACTCGTGTTAGCTGGGAGGGAACTACTGGAGTTAAATGTGAATACTGCAGTGTAAAACCAGTAGCTCTTTACTTTTCCAGTGAGAAATTACTGCCTTTCTGCCTTGTAGAGCAGAATAGATGTGAAATACGATCACTCTCTCTCATTGCTCTATTATAAAATGAACAATGACGATAAACTACTAGCCAATCCTCCTATAAACATGATAAAATGCCGTGTCTGTATTTAGAAGCTCATTACATGCAATCTCATCAGATCTATTTTTAAATATTAAATTCAGGCTCGATACAGCTTGTTTGCAACGTAAAACGTCTAGCTGTTTGACGATGTGTTTACATCTTGCAGATGTTTTATAGAATTTATTTCTGCTTTTTTCTGGAGTGTCTGTTTGACCACACAGTTCAAAATCTTTCGGATATTCCTGTGTTCTTTTAAATACCATATAGCTTTTAATATTGTTTGTTTTACGTCCACTAGAAAAAATGTAAATTTGTGTATAATTCTGAAGTTTCTACACTTCCCAGAGTGTCTTTGTTGCCACCGTGTAGAATAACATATAGTAACTCTTTTATCTCCGTGTTTTGGTGAGGGAAACCATGTACACATAACAATTATTGTAAGAAACTTGTATTTACGACAAATGTGATACAACGTGACAAAGCGGTGCAACATGTTAACAGTTCTATAAAATTTTAAATAAAGTCATACAATTTGAAATAACGCAAACTTAAAATGTGCTGTTCAATTTAATAATGTATATTAATAATTTCATTTATCGTGAATGCCACGTGGAAACCACCAAAAATGACAAAAAAAATTATTCAACTCTTTTTACTACTTTTTTTTGTGCATGGATAACATATCAAAGTAAATATTTCCACAAAAAAATGTAGGATTCATTTAACATAAAAAAAAATCACCGACATGATACACCATTTTTATCCCCAGAACGGCTACAACACTTGTTTTTAGCAGAAGTATTTTGACTTCTCCTCTTCCAAAAAGTTAAACGACTATTGTCAGCAAAAATATATTTTGTTACAGTATATATACATTATAATCACAGTGTAGGCCTATTCATTATTTAACTTTTTAAATAAAGTCACACAATTTAAAATGACGCAAATTAAATTGAGCTGTTCAATTTAATAATGTATATTAATAATTTAATTTAAATATGAGTTGAGTCGACTTCGTCTATTTGCCATATATTTGATTACGTGGTACATATCAGCATAGAAATGTCAAAATGTTCCTTCAATTGAAATCAGGTTGGTTCAACGTAATTGAGCGCATTAAATTGTCAACACTTTAAATTATACTTTATTAATAACCTATATCGTGTTACAAGTATGGAGCAACGAGAGAGAATAATACACACTTATTTTTACATTGTCCAGCCTATGCTGTCCCTCGTCAGATATTAATTCAGTCATTACATTTTCTATTAGCGTCAGGTAGATTAAAAAAAATATATTTTCAACTTTTTATATCTAACTTGTTTTTAAACGTACCACCATAATCTCATATTACCTTTTTTATACTACAATATTATCATTATCATCAATTAATTATTACCATTACAATAATATTTTATAACCTAATTAACATAATGATTATTTTCATTAACATCAATGCATTATTACTATTACTTTATATTTACTATGTACACTCTTATGAAAGAGAACAACTCGTGGCACTAAAGTGCTGTTTGTAATCCTTGAAAAATAAATCAAGTGTGAATCAACGTGTTTAATTGTTTGATAGTGTTAAAAAAATATATATTTTTGTGTATAAAAAGATAAAACCTCAAGACTTATTACTGTTTCAGCTCCACCGGTGTTGTTTTAATGTTCGGCCACTGTCTACGACGCTGGCCCAACATTGAAACAACACCGGCTTATTGTTTCAGCTCTCACCAACGGTTAACAATAACATTTCAACGTCTGAGTGACATTCAGAATGTCTGTGTGCCTGGTATATCTATAAATCTCTCAGCTAGTTCTGACGCGGATCCAAGAGGTTAAAAAATAGAATGTCACATGCTGGTTTTATCATGCTCACATCAAAGCTCAAGCTGGGATACTTAAAGAAGATAAATTGTGATAAACAACACATACAAAATAAATCTTTAATGTTCATGAGTAACATTTAACACTTTCGCTAGGTAGTCAAGAAAAAGACGTCAAACTAAAAAACTATAATAATAGAAGAAAATAGTAAGCTCAGTCGAAACTGTCCATTAGTGTAGAATTGAAGGTTTTATTAATGCTGATGTAATACCCACGTTTTATTATATACTTTTTATGATGTATGAATTGACACACCAAGGTAAACAATATTTACCAGATGATTAACTTTTACAACCCTGAAATATTTTGTATAAATAATGGAGACCATTGGGTTATTTTTAATTTGAAATTATTATAAATGTCTTCGCTAGCTCTTTCCGCTTTATTTGAATACCTATGTTACGGGTCTACGGCCATTAGAAATATTTTTTACTCTTACAGTGCGGTGATCGACTTTAGACGTCAGAATCTGACGTCTACAGACGTCAGATTTTGACGACTAATGTCGATCCCCGCGCTGTAAGGGTTAACCCTTAAAGTGCTACATTAAATAATTCATTTTTTCATCCGCTCGAAGTTGTGTTTCGCTACCGCAAGTGAGTGGAAATTACTCATATTTGTTTAATATATTTGCAAATTTCGTTTAAAAGCCCATTTCATTCTCAATACCAATGATTTTATCGGCCAATAGAACGACTCTAGTCACGCATAGCATTGTAGTGGTTAAATATACTATTGTGATATAGTATAAGTAGGACGCTTAGGGGTTTTGTCAAGTTAAAAAAATAAAAAAATCCGTGGGTGGGTGGTTTAAGCCCAACTCGGATTTTTTTTTGAAATTTAGTATTTTTTGTGTTTTTTGTGTTGTTTTCATGTTTCCAAATTTTTTCCAAAAAAATAAAAAAAATGGATAGGGGGGGGGGGGTCTGACCAATCCGAGTTTTCTCGGATTTTTGGATTTTTTTTAACTTGACAAGATCCCTTAGATTAATCATGCCATTTCTATTGATCTAATTTTATTGACACTGTGCAACATGATACATATGGCCTAGGCCTATATGACACCAGGGAGCGTATTATAGATATAAATACATTTAAAATTACAGTATTTTTGTCTTCTTTAATGATAATATAAATATATTTTGCGATTTAAATGTCAGCTAAGAATAATTATTTGCCATAGGCCCCTATGTTTTGTTATTTTCATAATTTATCTTTAAGCCTTGGTTTCTCGCATATCGTATTTTGGACATGCATGTCCGAAATAAGAATTCGGAGTTTCGTCTCTATATCTAGCCGAACTGGTGAATGCGCAGCACAAAAAGAGAAAAAAACTTTTGTATATTGTATATTTGACTTCCAGTTAAAAACATGCAAAAATGGTACATCATCATTATTATTAATTGAGTATTTTTTAAACATATTATTAATTTTGGTTGACGGGAACAGGTCGAGACGACCTCTACAATGCCTCTCAACCATATTAGTGAATTAAAATTATATAATAAAATGCAGTATAATATATAACTAACTGTTAACTGGCTGTAGGTGGTGCCATACTTATCATGTATGTATGTATGATATGTGCACATAAAATAAAATAACCGGCAATAGTCTGTCATCTGTTTTTCGCACCAAAAACCGAGACAAAATAGCTATACTATGCTCTAGCGTGTAGCAAAAAAGGACACTCTGGAAAGCGTAGAAACCTAATTAAAACCTCTAAATGCTAAATGCACATTTGCAGTTCTAGTCTATGGACATGTTTATATCATCATATTAGGAAGCCAAAATAAAATAACCGATTTGTTTACGATTTTAGCCTGATTAAGTCCATTTAAACCAATATGAACATATTTACACACTGGAAGTTGTGAGTCACGGTAGCAAGACACAACTTCAAGTGGGAAAAAATCTAAGAATTAAGTACAACGTGTCTGAATACAAACAACAATGTATTGACAGACGGTGTGCAAATGAGAAGATTAATAGGTTAGAAATCGACATCAATACATGGGCTGAGTACATCAGCTAATGAAAACATGATAATTTCATAGACATAAAAATGGAGTCAATTTAACACTTCCTAAAACTCTTCTCTGGAAATCTAATCAATCTAAAAGTTCAGATGTGCATGAGGTGACAAAAAATGAGTTTACAATGCCAAGGTAAATTGAATAATGATACACTAGGCTCAAATACCCGCACGAAACCTTTGGTAAATATCAGCCGTGACGTATTAATCGTATTTGTCCCCCTTTTTCAACGTACATTTTCAACGTACAGTTTAATTGAACTTTTTTTTTGTAATTGTCAGATGCAGTTGACTCATGCATATGTTTTTTTAATTACAAAGCTGCATAAGCTACATGTATGTGATATGTTTTACAAAGTTAATACTTTTACAAAGTTCATTGCTTCAACACCAAGTCACGATGTTTATATAGTTCTGACCCCAGCGAAACGACAAACAAATTAATATAGACATGATCAATGCAAACTGATCATTTTTACCACCACCTTTGAGAAATGTCAGTCCTTTTAATTTCATGTTTAAATACATGTCACAATTTGTTGGAAACAGTTAAAACATATAATTGAAAATAGAATTTGAGCGACATACTCAATTTCGCTGTGCTCGCAGCCGATCGTCAATGATGTAAATATATGTGAGACAGCTCTTTTTAAAGTATTCTAAAATGGTATTAGACATGTTAAAAGACTAACCCACCACCTATTCTTTTTTCTTGGTTGACACAATGTCCAACCTTGCCAGCTGTATCAAGAATAAGTAAATGGTGACAGTAATTGGTAAACGTGCTCAATTGCTATTTGTATAATAATAATTCAACAATAAAAAATCGTCAACTTTAAATGCGCCAGACAAGTTAGACTTTTGACAGCGATAATTAAAACAAGGTGGTGGGCTGGGAATCATCGCACTGAGAATCTTAAAATGAAGACCAGAATACTTTTGTAGAAATCAGACTTTTCAGTTTTAGTGGATTTTTCATCTTTGCCCTCACATAAACGCCGACTCATTTCATTTCATTTATAAAAGCCGCTGTGAGTTAGCTTTTGCTCATGTCCTTTAAAAAAGTTAAGAGACGTCTGACGTTTTTAACGGAAATGCGAGAAAATTAATATAATTTAAATTTTTAAATTTTTAGATGGATAGGCGCCTGTTTCATTTCAAGGTGACTTGGGGTATTACCAGGGATCATTAATATATATGTAAAATCTCTGGTGTTACCATGATTACGAAATTATAGCAGTTCTTATTGTTTGACCCTTGGAGGTCTGAACTAAAACATCGGTAGCTTGCAGTTGTGTCTCGCTACCGCGATCCACCGTTTCGAGTGAGTGAAACTGTCTTATATTTGTGAGATTTATAAAAGTGCATTGGATTAAGCTTTAAACCGCTACATTATACAATTTTAAATTTCGCCAACTTAAAGTTGTGACCCACATCTCCGAGTCGGTGGAGGAAAATTATATACGTACAATATGCAAAAAAAAACATATGACAATGTTGCAAATTTAATATTCATCTTTCCTTCTAATTTTCTTGTTTGAAGGTCAAATAAAAATGTAGAAACAGCTATAGACGTTTCTACCGGTGAAAGAATTGAGATATGTTTCACTTTAAAAAACTGAGCTAACCCTTTCAGTGCTGGGACCGATTTTAGACGTCAGATTCTAAAGTCGATCCCAGCACTGAAAGAATAAAATATCTATAATGGCCGTAGACCATGTAGACCCATAACATAGGTATTCAAATAAAGCGGAAAGAGCAAACTAAGACACTTCTGACGATTTCAGATTTAAAGTAAAACTTTGCTCTCTATGTTTTGTTTAAGGGTTTTCAAGTATCAATGTGTTTGTTTCCATGGAAACTGAACTAAGCTGTATAGGCCTACGCTAGCAATTTCAGCTGTGAATAAAAAAAAAAACAGTAGAGCATAATTCGTCACTATAGACTGCCAGTACTCCCATTGTTGGATTAATATGAGAGGAATAATGATATAATGATGTTCATACATCATGTGCATGGAGACATGAAATGCTCAGAACGGACGAGAATCATTTTAAATTGACGTAAATTCACGATTCACAATAATAAAGCGCCGCCTCTACAATGTCAGAAGAAAGTAGGACTCAAATTAATCAAATATGAGTAATTTACACCCCTTTGAAGTTGTGGATCGCGGTAACGAAACACAACTTTCAGTGCAAGGACCGACTTTAGACGTCAGAATCTATAGTCGATCCCCGCACTAAAATAATAAAAAAGTACAATGGCCGTAGCCCATAACATAAGTATACAAATGAAGAGGAAAGAGCTAACTAAGACATTTATGATAACTTCAAATTGAAAAAAAAACCTTAGGTCTCCATGGTTTATACAATAATTTTTCAGCGTTGTAAGGGTTATGACTGTGAAGGCTGAGCTCTGAAGCCAGCATGACACAGGCTTGTATCGGAGAAAACATCCTGGAAGCTTCTTGCTTTTTGATCACCAGACTTTATCATCCACAAGTTTACCTACAGACGTTGATTAGCCGCTTTCTCCATGCTGGGTCATCGCCCCAGACGTTGAGCCACAGTCTACCCGGCCTTGTATCACTCCTATCAGATAGGGTGGCAGTAAACCTCCTATCTTTCAGTGGATACTAAAAAGTGAGTTAATTTTATCAGATTGTCTGGGCCTTCCAGTACACGAGATTGTAGGCTAACCCATGTTGAGCCAAAATTGGATTATTGTTGGCCCATCGTCTGCGACGCTGGCCCAACATTAATACAACGTTGGCTGAATGTTCCGCGTTTGATGTTATACAGTTTCGCACGTGTTTCCGTCTGGGTCAATAGGGATGGACACTTACTACCTCGCTCCTGTGTAATTGATGCGATATTTTGGTATTTCACATCACGAATCTGAATACAGATAACCTTGTTAAAAGACGCCTGAGTTATTGATGTACATGTACATGGATGTACATTAACTCTTACAGCACTAGGATCGACTTCAGTCGTCAGAATCTGACGTTTGTAGACGTCAGATTCTGACGACTAAAGGCGATCCCCGCACTGTAAGAATAAAAATATTTATAATGGCCGTGGACCCGTTACATAGGTATTCAAATGAATCAGAAAGAGCTGACTAAGACATTTATGATGATTTTAAATTGAATAAAACCTTTGGTCTCCATGGTTTATACAAAAATAATTCAGCACTTTAAGGTATTAAAACACATCACCACATTATTTTCATTGTTATTACATTCTAAGCCGGGAATTGAGAGTTATTGTTGATTGATAGCATATCTAATCCTTGACCTCTAAAGCGCTTAATTATTTTTGTAAAATCCATGGAGACGAAAGGGTTTTTCGTTTTGAAATCATCATAAATGTCTTAGTTAGCTCTTTCCGATTTATTTGAATACCTATGTTATGGGTCTACGGCCATTATAAATATTTTTTACTCTCACAGTGCGGGGATCGATTTCTGCAGATTTTGACGACTAAAATCGATCCTCGCGCTGTAAGGGTTAAGGCGCTGAAAGTTTGTTTATAAACAAAAAGAACATTTTTTTCAATTTGAAATCATCATAAATGTCTTCGTTAGCTCTTTCAGCTTCATTTGAATACCTATGTTATGAGTTGACGGACATTTAATTTATAAATATCTTACTTATTTTCAATGCGGATCGCCTATAGACGTCAGATTTTGACGTCTAAAAACAAAACACACCAACGTAAACGCGAGCGCGAACGTATGGGTGGCGGATGGGGGTCACTTGTAGACCTAACTCGAACGTTCAAAATCGATTACACATATGGTACGCTCTATTTTCTGAACTAGAGCGTACCATTTTTAGCTAGACAAATCGGTCTCTAACTCTGAATATATTTAATAAACATCGGCAAATTAGTCACGAATAATATATCTCAGCGCAAAAACCAGCGCGACAACCGGAGTGCGACGCGCGTCAAAAATGTAACAGTTTTGAAGTTTATGGCGTTGCCTATTGCAGCGCTCCCATATACGCCGTCGCGCTGGTACATTTTAGCAATGATCAAATAGTGTGTTTCATAAACCCACGCGACGTGGTTTGTGATTAACTCTTTCAAGCCTGAATTTACAATTGTCATCTCCATCCACTACAAGCCGCGAATTGCTGCCGCAATTCTCGACTTGTAGTGGATGAAGATGATTTGATGTGGCTTAAAAATTGAAGAAAATTGCCATGTATTGGCAAACCAGTTTCATGGGAATTTTCGTTTTAAAACCCTTGGTTGTAGGAAAATTAAGTCTGTTTTCAGTGATGTAAAAGGATGATTTAATGCATCGTGAGGGCTTAAAGGGTTGAAGAGGTCATAATCTGACATCTAAATTCGGACCCCCACAGAAAGGGCTAATGATCTCCAGCTGGATGTACAGTGCTGAAGAGTGGATCAGCTGACGTAGCTACAATGCAACAGCAATGAATGAATGAGCAAACTAATGTTCATGTTGTCCCGTTTCTGCCATGTGTTTGCAAATTGTCAGGCGCCAGGACGCATGCAGACTGCTAGCAAAAAAGTAGCAGTCATGAATATTGGTCTAATAAACACGTGCTTAGTTCCAATTTAAAATTAACTGTTTATCTCAATGTATTTATTATAATTATTGAATTATTTTAAATGCACTTTTTTCTAATCCCAGTGAAAACCACCTATTTCCATCTATTCAATTTCGACCTCGGTCGATATTATAGATTTTTATTAAATTGTATAAAATGTTATTATTAGGATTACTGTTAAGATATACAAACGAGTGTGATATGGAAAAACACAGCACTCGTCTGATGAATATTGTTTGAGCCTTTATACGAACACCTCGTTCGAGTGCTATATTCTCCCACATGGCACGAACAATGGCAAACGTTTGTATTTTCTCACATAATCGAGTCACACATGCTGTCATGCACTGCAGTTCAAAGTACCAGATACATGTATGTGATATATACAGCAAGAGTGCGATATGGGCTGATACCGATATACGTCTCATAGTGACACCCACTACACAGAGTGTGAGAAACCCGACATATTAAACCCTTTAACCGCCGGTGCCGCAGATATTCGGGTTTTCATTTTTTATTATCACATTAAGTACCACATTTGAAACACGTTAAAGATAAAATGTGACATCAATCAGCAATATTTGAAAACAGTTGACCTCTATTTTCTTAAATCTGAATAATTTTCACTCACTTGAAGTTGTGTGTCGCGTCAGCGAGACACAACTTCAAGTGGATGAAAATTCAGATTGAATAATTTGGTTACGATAGTTGTACCGTAGGCTTCCTATTTGTCGAGATGACCAATGATGATATGGGACTGACAAGTTTCAGGCTCGCTTCCTACTTCAGCGTTATAAAGCAGCCGCGGCAATTACAATAAGCTATTTTTCTGTTCTTTTTTGTGCGAGAAACTGATGACAGACAATTGTCAGCTATCTTTATTTTAGGTGTACATATCACAAAAGTAATAGGGTATATAATAAATCTACGCGGTATATTTTCTTAATAGCATGTACACAAAACATTACTATTTTAAGCACTAAATCTGACGCTGTCTTACATGATAAGTATGCCAACACCTATAACTGGTAAACACTTGGTTTTATATTATATTGTTAATTCTCAAATATATGGTTGACAGTCCTCGTAGAGGTCGTCTTGACCTGTTCCCTTCAAACAAAATTAATAACATGTTACTCAATTAATAATAATGATATTGGACCAATTTGTTTGCATGTTTTCAACTGGAAATTCAAAAAAAAAGCGGATGATAGAATATTTTATAATTGTTTCATGTGCGCTCCTTCAGCTGTTCAGGTCAGAACAAACGGGAAGCTCGGTTACATTTCGAACATAACATGATACGTTGGCTCCGTGACCGTATAAATTGACCCGATCTAAAATGTAATCAGCCGTCAAATTAACCGGTTACATTAAACGACAGATTAAATTGTAAGCCTCTCCTCTTACATCACTTCACACCCAGCATCAGGCGGCCGCCGTGTGGTGATTTAACCCTTTCACTCTAAGCGCGAATATTGTCGCTCTTAGCCTTTGTTATTTAACCCTTGCAGCGCGGGGACCGACTTTAGACGTCAGAATCTGACGTCTGTAGACGTCAGATTCTGACGTCTAAAGTCGATCTCCGCACTGTAAGAATGAAACTATTTCTAATGCACGTAGACCCATAACATAGGTATTCAAATGAATCGGAAAGAACTGACAAAGACAATTATGATGATTTAAAATTAAAAATAACCCTTTTTTCAAATTGAAGGAGAAATAAGCATTCCAATTGTTAAAATGACAATTGTTTCGATTTTAACCCTTAAAAAGCGCTGATTATCTTTTCTTATAAACCATGGAGACCAAAAGGTTTTTTCCATTTGAAATCATTATACATATCTTAGCGATCTCTTTCCGATTCATTTGAATATCTATGGTATGTGTCTACGGCCATTGCAAATATTTTTACTCTTACAGCGTGGTGATCGAATTTAGACGTCAGAATCTGACGTCTGCAGACGTCAGATTTTTACGACTAAAGTCGATCCCCGCGCTGTAAGAGTTAATCTTCAATTAGAAGGAGAAATGTGCCTTGAAAATGTTTGATTGCCAAATGTTTTGATGCAAATTGTAAAAATATGAGTAATTTTACCCACTTGAAGTTGTGTGTCGCGGTAGCGAGACACAACTTCTAGTGGGTGAAAAAATTATAAATGAGTTTCTTTTTCTTGAAAGATCAATGTCTCCACACTGGCCCAACATTAGCCCTCTGAGGCTTGTTTGACGCATTCTGAGTAAAATTAAATATAATTTATTAACAATAGTAACCATGGTAACGAATAAGCTATATCAATAAAATAATTATAGCTTAAAGGGATAGAACACCCAAAGATTTCAGTCACGACAAAAACATTTAGGCACAGATCCTATGGATGATGGTACATGCTTTAATCATGTTAATTGTCAGTCGGAAAACATGGCTAATTTTATAAACTTTCGAAGTATAATACCTCATAGGCCTATATATTGTATAAAAATCAGAATGTAATTACTTCGCTATGTCATTTCCACATGAACAAACCACCTAAAAATAGTTAAGGTGCAGGTTTATAGTCTGATATCAAGTATGTCATCCGACCTTTACATTTTTACCTTATGGTGATAGGACCTGTTCATTCGAGTGCCATCTCAACTCCACTGAGAGCATACAGTCCTGCAGCCATTTTGGAAGCATTGAACTTATTGTAAACATTGTTATCTCTGTCCTACCAGGTGCCCATTTACACCTGAGTCAAGTGTAGCATTTTAGGGTTAAGTGTCTTGCCCAAAGACACAACATCGAAAAAATGTCTCAAAATTGCGAGGAGAAAAAACATGGTGTCTGAAAATGCCACACGAAGCGGGATTCGAAAACGCACGGCAAGCAGCGACATTACAAACGCTCAGCGCCCCAACCATTGCGCCACGTCCCTCTCTATGGCTATGTGACTCGGTATATCTATGCGACAACTTGTCCTGCTGAATCATTTGTTGCAGATGTGTTATGAATTTTTCGCCTTGGATATGAAAGGGTGGATCTGCCACTTCACAAAGTGGCAGATACACCCTTTCATATCTAAGGGGACGAATTGCTGTCGCAGTTCCCACATCAACCCTTTAAGCTGTCACGATGTATCAAAGCATCATTTTTCGTCTTTGAAGAATTATATGACTTAATTTTCTAAAACCTAGGGGTTTGGAACGAACAAATTTCATGGAGCTGTTTTGATAATAACGATATCTTTTTTTTCCATTTGCCATCCACTTCAAGCCATCTACACCACTTCAAGTCTTCAATTTCACTTCATTTGCGACAGCAATTCGCGGCTTGTAGTGGATACAGATGATAATGGTAAGTTCAAGGTTGGAAGGACTAAGGCAAATATAAAAACTAATTTTATAAAAAAAATACGCCAGTATAATAACTCATGTAGTAACTCAGGCGTGTGATGGTTTAGCTATTTTCCATTTGATTCAATTCACTTAACCATTTCAAGCCTTAATTTGCCAGTATCATTTTTTGTCCCAATTCTCGACTTGTAGTGGATGAAAATGACTTAAGTGGGTGGCAAATAAAAAAAAGATATTGTTATTATTAAAACAGTTGCAAGAAATTTGTCGTTCTAAAACGCTAGGTGTGGGAAATTAAGCCATTCTTCAGAGATGCAAAATGATGCTTTGATGCATCGTGCGGTTTTAAAGGGTTAAATTAAAGCGATACCACGTTGTGTAAACATGCGACTATGGGGCTATGAGGGTTAACCCTTTGATCGTCTTTTTGCTTGGAATTCCCCTCACCTGATGAAACTGTGTCTTGCTGACGCGATCCACAACTTTAAGTGATTGAACATAGATTTTCCTGACACAGCAATTCGCGCCTTGTAGTGGATGAAGATGACAATGGTTGATAGGGTTAAATGTTATTAGGCGTGAGATAGCTGGTCTTACCTGACATTGCCATGGGCAGGAGGCATCCAGAGGCGATCCATAAAGTGATCCAGAACGTGTGTGATCCGGCCATTCTCAGTGATATCCAGGTGTAGGTGCGAAGTGTGGATCCTTGTGTGTGAAGTCAGCGAGAGAGGGACAGCATGGCAGGACGCCTCAACAAGTGGCAGAGGAAGGAGTCAAATCCCGACAAGACAGAGGATGATATGTCCCTAATTATAAACTCGCCATAAAATTATTAATCCTAGCTGTAGCTGAATGGCGGTGGTGCCTTTGTTTGTCATCAATTTATTTCTATACTGACTATTAATATCAAGTGACGTCAAATGGTTTTAACCACTTTGCTGGAGTTGACAGTTCCCTGCCTTGATTTAGGAGTGTTAATATACTATTCTAGCACTCTAAGAATATATATTCCTCTAATTGTCTGTGACTTAGGCGGCATGCTATCGCATCACTCCAGGAATGTATACACCTCTAATAGTAATAGTCTCAATCAGCTGTTGGGTCCAGAATGTGTATGTCAGCAACAATGACAGATTCAGGATTCAGTTGCGGAAGTGCAACTTGAGTATTATAATCTGCCACTCCTGGATGTAGTGTGTTATCCCCGTGATGTAATCCGTGGTGCTTCTCTCTGAGTATCCGGGTTGGATATGAGAGCTGTGTCTCGCCTTGTCCACAGTGAGCAGGGTGATTATCAGGCGTGTAGTGCCAGGCAGACAGGAAGGATGTCTGCAGGACCGGCGGGGAGGCAGGGACACCTGGTGGCGAGAGCAGCAACAACACCTAGAAACAGATTGGAACGGTGGGGAGCCAGCAAGGACAACACAGCAAACACAAAACATTTATATAACATTGATACAATGTTGGTCCAACGTCTTCGACGTTTGACCGATGTTGTGTTAATGTTATACAAATGTTTTGTGTTTGCATACTGCAATAATGTTGTTTCAATGTTGAGCCAGCGTTCAAGACTTTGGTCCATCGGCTTAACGACTGTTATTTTCTGGGAAAGTTTGTGAGAATGTTTCAGCCACCGGCGATAATAGCAGTTAGATGTCGCAGAATCAACAGTTTTGTGGATGATCAACTAAGTTATTCTCATTATCACAGCCCTATAATTAAATCTGGTAATAGTTGTCTCAGTGGATTTGAACACATATATATATAAATATGATGTCGGATATGCTGAACTCGTGATTTTGTTATTTTGGCAGTGACTGAAAAATAGCAGTTCTTCTGTGCCAGTGTCATAATAGTGAGCGATTAGGAAAAATATCGGGAAAAAATAATCCTAATGTCAATAGTGAGGAATACATGGCTATTTTAGTACAACATACGCCATATGAATAGCACAGCACTTTATTTGGCATCATTTTGTTTATTCTGATCACTTCACTCTACTTGATTTAGAATGCTTAGTATTGATTGCCTTGCTATGTTACGGGCAGTGATGATTAACATGATAATAAATAATTTATACAAACTCACTCACCAAACAATGATCTGCTCACGCTCTTTTTACAATCCGACGTCAGGAGTAAATAGGGAAAATAATCTCATTATTCAGAGATTATTCGTGTACATATTGACCAATCAAAGCCGTGCACAGATGGACCAATCACATCTTGCCCAAACAGAGAAGTGTGGGCCTATATACAACAAATTGACCAATCAAAGATGTAGACTGTTTAACTAATCATATCCGCTCGAAGACTGACCAATCACTGACACACGCAGACAGTTCAATTAAAGCCGCTCACAAATTGACCAATCACTGAGTGTGACAGCTCGGCCACATATTAATGCCGTCTTTTTTATGTTTGTGTATATCACTCTTCCTTGAATGCTTCAGAAACATGACTGTCAGCTTGTTTGTATCGGTAATGATAGGATCAATGTTATTCAATGTCAAGAACAATCCATTATCAGTGACTATACTAACCCTCCTAAAGTAGCCTACATGGGCACAAGTACGGCGAAGGAGCGCGCAGCGCGTGGACTTGCGCGGAATGAACGTCGACGCACAGGCAACCTTGACTCAATGAGATCGTTATCAACCCTTTAACCGCCGGTGCTGCATATATTCGGTTTTTCATTTTTTATTAGCACAATAAGTACCACCCTGTAAACATGTTAAAGATAAAATGTGACATCAATCAGCAATATTTGAAAACAGTTGACCTCCATTTTGTCAAATCTGAATAATTTTCACTCACTTGAAGTTGTGTGTCGCGTCAGCGAGACACAACTTCAGGGGAGTAAAAATTCAGATTGAATAATTTGTCGGTTAAAGGGTTAACGTAACCGCCTAGTGATATTGAGAAGAAAGAGACACGGATATTCACCTTAAAGACCCATTCAGGATCAGCGGGCTTTTAACCTGGGACGCATGTATGAATGGCGTGGCAGTCACGCGCTCTACCAATCCGTTACGTTCTTTTCTCTCACAAGTATGGTAATATACCCCGTAATTTAAATAACAACTGAATGACAGTGGTGATCGGCTATTCTCGTCTTGTGACAGGCTGAGCCACTCCGGTGAGGGAAGTTAGGTTTTTAATATACCGATGTTAACGCAACTTTCAGTTCGTCTTCTTCTTAATGACCACAGTTTGTATGAATCTTCTGATGCTTCTTGTGTTAGACTAGAAATAGAGACGAAATTCCTGATATCTAATTATTAACAACCATGTCAAAAATTCGAAATACGGGAATTTCGTCTCTATATCTAGTCTAACTGGTGAATGCAAGATGAAATGAAATGAATCGGGCTTTAGGCCACCTTTGTGCACATATAGGCTAAACTGGGTCAGGAGAACCTCCTGAGGGTGGTGAGATGATTGAGATGACACTGTCCTCCAGACACAGGATTCGAAATTCGAGCCCTGGCGGTCTGAGGCCGAGCACGCTACCTCTCGGTCAACTGGTGAATGCGCAGCAGAAAAATTTTAAAAAAATTGCAGTTCGAGTCTATGGACATGTTTACATCATATGGTCATATTAAGAAACCAAAATAAAATCACCGATTTTTTTTATGATTTTAGCCTGGGCTAGTCCTCTTAACTCGACGAGGCCGCCATTAGCGTGATAGCCTAGTCACATTGAGAAGGGAGAAACTTTAAGTGAGCGAATTACACTGCCATGAGATGATCTGTGGGTGGTGTTAATATTCCAATTCCTGTCATGATATGGCTGACTGCATGCTATCACGTAATCTAATTATTTTGTCCCCCCAAAATACATACCAAACACGCCAATTACCACTAAATCTGATTAATTTGTATCCCCAGTCTCGTAAAAATGCATACAAAAAACGCCAATGATCACGGAATGTAATTCATTTTTATCCGCAGTCTACTATCCCAGTAAACTGAGCACATGAGCCAATGTTGGGTTGATATTGTGCAAGCGTCGCAGAAGTTGTCGCAATATTAAATCAACATTTACTTGATGTCTTGTGTTTACTAGTCTTTACCGTGGCGGGCAGGAATTAAATAAATAATCTGCTAGTCCTGAGCCGACTGGCCTCCTACCACGTGATGCACGTTGGTTTCTGCTGTAATGTGTTATTGAATTTGTCTGTTATAAATAAAGTAGTTGTGGAGTGACTGTGTGAAGAGTAATGGTCAGATGACACGCTCAGAGATTACGTCAAGTGTGGTGTGGACCTGGTCCCGTATTCTCGTACAAGTTACGACATATCGTAGGCATCTGATTGGTCGAGATGGTCTATGTGTGATATTAAAATGACCTTGAGAAGTTAACTTTTTTCTGTCTATCCCCTTACTAGAAATGTTATGTTACTGTAATGACTGATTATTTCAATGTATGTTGTTGTTTGTCTGTTGCGCACTCCGAAATAAAGATTTTTTTTATGCCGTTGCTAAGTTTGAAAGTGACAAATTGACATTGTAAATTTGAAATGATCTTGTCTGACCTTGGAAAGACCTTGAGATGTTTACATCAGTCTTCAACTCCTTTTTTGAAGAGCCGTATTACTGTCATTGATACTTAGTTGTATTTATCTGATTGTATGGCTGGTGTGTGGTGGAAAAATGACAAAACCCAACAATTTTAACCCTTAAATGACCTTGTGAGCGCTTAAAATGATCTTAAGAGATCACTAATAGTTGGTAATCACCTCACCTGAATTGCTATACTAATTGAATTATTATTTATTTAAAGGTATCTTGTTTTTTTTTCGTGTTCTGTAGGAAAATGAAAATATCAACATTTTAACCCATAAATGACTTTGTTTGACCTTGAAATGCCCTTGATGGGTCAAAAACAATTTGGTAACCCCCCTGACATGGAACGTGAAGGTATATAGAGGTAATAAAACGTGGTTATCCGCTTGTAACAATAAACGCCATCAGAATTTTTTTTAATCCACTTGGCCGGCCGTCTACTAAGGAATAGTCGCGATTGCGGTAAATCTGGTCAATATTAGGCCAGTATTAGGCCAACGTTTCGTTATTGATGTGTGAGCAGTTTAAAGTAGGTGGGTCGCCATGATTCCCCGAGTAAACATTATATGTGCATCATGGTCAACGTGAGTGGGTCCGCCAAAATGTAAACATTATGGTTCTGTGACGCATGTTACTTTAATGTTACTTTAATGTTGATCCACGAGGTCCTTAAAGTTCAGAGGAAGCCACAACACATATATTGTCCTGATCAGGTGTGGATCTATATAAACTACAAGTAAAAAAATACTGCAGATGTCTCCCCTCCAGCAGCATAACCATAAGGGTTGATAGGTAATAGATGTAGTGGCAATGGCTTTTTAAATTAATGTTATTAAATGGTTCCTGTGAGCAGTAGAGAATATGTAATAATCGGAATAATCGGAATATAATTTCGTTTTGGAACAACGCCGGTGTTCGAAACATGATATGGCTTGTCAACACTCCCAGCAAACACAATATATTGACCCGATGCTGGGCCATTGCTGGCCCACTGTCTGCGACGCTGGCCCAACATTAAACTAGCACTGGTTCAATGCCTCGTGTTTGCTGGGCTGCGTACAATAGCAGCTGCTCTGGTAGTGCTTACTGCTCATGGCGATTACAAGCCGACACCGACCCAATGTCTGGTAAATGCTGGGCCAGCGTCGGCTGTGCTGGCCAGTATCCATTCAGCCCTAGTCAGTACTTCATGCTGGCGGGAGTGCATGCATATTCAGCGTGACGTGCTGCTGCAGACAGCTAAATGGAAGTTTCTGTTCATCTTACAAGTGTGCATACGCGGTCTTTTGGAAGGGCTGTTACAGGCAATGTTGCAGACAGTGAAATGGAAGTATCTGCTTATGTCACAATTGTGCATATACCATCTTTTGGAAGGGCTGTGATAGGCAAAAAGGAGCGCAGTGACGCCAGCGAAAAGGAAGTGTATACTTTACAAGTGATCACATAGGGCCTTTGCCAACACTGTTACACACAGGACGGAAATGAATGGGACACATAGAGCTCACCATTGGGCTCACCATCCAAAACGGATTGATGTTGGGTTGATGTTGGTCCACCGCTTACAACGCTGGCCCAGCATTAAACCAACACTGGACCAACGCCATGTGTAGGTTGTCTCAGTAACTGTCACCTCTGCTGTGACCTCTGATACGTGCCACATGATAGGCCATACGAGAAAGGAGGTCACAGCTCATGAATATTTATAAGAGAGAGGCTCGGTGGCTGCCAATCAGACAAGGTCGAAAGTCTCAGAGCCTGTCATACAGAAGGAGCCTAGAAGACGTTCACTCAATGTTGGATCAATGTTGGTCCACCGTCTTCGACGCTGGCCCAACATTGATCCAACATTGAGTCGACGTCTTGTGTTTGCTGTGTAGCGGCAGGTGTAAGTGAGTGAATATTGCTTCACGTAGCTTTCTGCACGAACATGGCAAAAGCGCGACAGAAGGAAGCCCAAATTCCGGACCACGCCCCACACTTTTCGAATGACTTCAAGGGTTTATTATAGTGCACAGTACCACTCCGATGACAAATATCCGACACGGCTGGGATTCGAACCCAGTACTTATTGTGCTTGCTGTGTAGTAGTATTCATTTACTCTCTTCCACAATAATATGGTCACTCAGAAATGAGTTGTAAGAGACATTCAAACATAAAATACATATCATGGCCACCTATAAATGATAAATTGACAGTATCACAGTAATTATTGTTAAAAATGCATATTAAAAATATATTAGTATTACATAAAAATACCTATAATACCTAAAAATGAGTGAATAAGTTCGTGAATAAAATAATGAATGACTGAATGAATGAGTCAACGAATGAATGAATGAATGAACGAATGAATGAATGAATGAATGAATGAATCAATGAATCAATGAATCAATGAATCAATGAATCAATTAATTAATGCATGAACACGTCATGTTTTTAAAAAAGGCTGTGTAGAGGCAGGTGTTGATCAGCATCTTATACCAAGCAACGACAAGCAGTAGTAACCACTTGTTTACCCGTGAAGCTCCCTGTCTCAATTATTCACCATTCCTAGACTTGTATCCTGTGTTCCGCCACCAGGTGAATGACTTTCCATAATGAATTAGTGCCATCATATTTACAGTGTCCATGGGTAGGTACACAAACAATTTGATTTGCAAATGCATATTCACGGGTGATTTTTTTTATTCCTCTATATCTCAGCATTTCCATGCCAACCGGAGGGAGAACTTGTCGTCTGGCCATCCGCTTGGTGGCAGCACACAGCAGTGGGCATCTTGATGTTACTTCTACGCAGATGTGCAGCCACCGTACATTTTCAGTATTATAAACTGCTGCTGGCAACTCACATGTTCGACGGCACATTCTTGTCTAGTACATTATAATAATGACGCTCTGACCTCCTGTTAAAATTAGCAAATCTATAAGGAATTGTCAAATCAACGGACTAATGAATGGACTACTGGCACATGACTAAATTAACGAGCGAAGGAGAATAATAAGTGAATGAACAAACCATTAGCACATTAAGTACCACCTTTGAAACATAAAATGTTTAAAGATAATATGTGACATCAATCAGCAATATTTGAAAACAGTTGACCTCCATTTTGTCAAATCTGAATAATTTTCACTCAATTGAATTTGTGGATCGCGTCAGCGAGACACAACTTTAAGTGAGTAATAATTCAGATTGAATAATTTGTCGGTTAAAGGGTCAACGCCTAGTGATATTGAGAGGGTAGACACAAGGATATTTACCTTAAAGACCCTATCAGGATCAGCGGGATTCAAACCTGGGACGCATGTATGAATGTCGTAGTAGTCAGGCGCTCTACCAAGCCTTCACGTTCTTTTCTCTCACAAGTATGGTAATTTAAATAACAACTGAATGACAGTGGTGATCGGCTATTATTGTCTTGTGAGAGGCTGAGTCACTCTTTTATTGATCGGGGGTATAGCACAGTGCTTGGTCCCACATATTTATCTAATCATTTTTTATTCAAGTTGAAATTTTATAAAACAACCAAACGTAATATATCGAACTAAATGTCAGAATCTCCGTAACTTTTGATAGAATATTTTATTATTTCTCATTATTTCATTTGATAATACACAGTGTGTTCATGCGGAGAGGGAAGTTAGGTTTTTAATATACCGATGTTAACGCAACTTTCAGTTCGTCTTCTTCTTGATGACCACAGTTTGTATGAATCTTTTGATATTCTAATGTCTGGTATGCCAAACATCGTGGCAGCTCCTTATCATTATGTTTAGTAGGTGTATCTGACGATTCCCCGCTGCACTGGTTTCAACCTTAAAGGGGCTGTCCCAGGCTAAAATCATCAAAAAAATCGGTGATTTTATTTTGGCCTTTTAATATGACTATATGATGTAAGCATATCCATAGACTAGAACTGCAAAAGTTTTTAATTTTTTCTGCTGCGCATTCACCAGGTAGACTAGATATAGAGACGAAATTCCTGATATCTAATTATTGACAACCATGTCAAAAACTCGAAATACGGGAATTTCGTCTCTATATCTAGTCTAACTGGTGAATGCGCAGCAGAAAAAATAAAAAATGTTTGCTAGTCTATGGACATGTTTACATCATATGGTCATATTAAGAAACCAAAATAAAATCACCGATTTTTTGATGATTTTAGCCTGGGACAGTCCCTTTAACTCGACGAGGCCGCCATTAGCGTGATAGCCTATAGTCACATTGAGAATGGAGAAAGCTTTAACCCATTAAAGCCCAACTTTTTTAGGCAGAGCCTCCGAGCCGAAAATGTAGCACATTGCTACGATTAGGCCATTAATACGTACAATTTTCAATTGAAAAAAAAAAAAAATTTGTTAAAGTGGTTTCTGGAACTGGCAAAATTTTTTGCCAGTGGGCTTTAGAGGGGTCAATGAAATGTGTTTAATGTGACCAGCACTGCTAATTACTCCCACGAGGCGTATCATATATAAATGTATTTGATTTAATACTGAGACTAGGGGAAGATTTGCTAGATGTTTCTAGACCCGCAATGCAGTTTTACAGAATACATGTATATCATAGAGACCACGAATTGAAATTGAGCCTTATATTGGCTTCTCACAGATGAGCTGCTTTGTGCCATGTTTACCAAAATAATCCCGGTATTATGGTTTCGTCAATGCTGATATTCTCAGCCACATCTAGCTGTTCGAAAGCTCTTTATATCTGTCACCTGACAAAACAAATTAAAGGTCACTTACGATATCATCAAACCTGTTCCGCCTCAGAGAATTGTGAATATCAGCTGATTCTGATCAATAAAGCTGTCGATAAGGTAGTCGGTTGTACCCAGAGAGCATCTTCCCTTGGCCAGTCCCACTCGCTTGCGACCGCAGGAGCCTGGCCGTATCGAGTACGATATTTGTCTATGTGGGCATCTTGGGTGTGTGTCTGAGATTTAAACCTCATTGGATGTTTCAGATTTATTTAAGGGTCACGAAGAATTGACCTCTTGTTCAGCTCTCATGCTTAGTCACCTGTTTCCGCTGCTAGATGTATTATATAGACATGTTGGGAATCTCACATTTTAGACAGTTAGGTGTACCGAACTCCCTCATGGCGGCCGGTAATCATATAGTGACCGCCATCATGGAGTTTAAGTACACATCAGCGTGAGATTTCGAGCTTGTCTATATATATCATACCAACGGAAACAAGCAAGCTTTGCTCCCAGGCAGCTGTCAACAGTTGGTCAAGCGCTGTCTAATTGGCCAGTCTTGAGAAGCGCGACATTCAAGGTACAGTACTGATTTAGCGAAATGGGACAAGCTTTTTCAGTGGGGCTAGCCCCGGCTAACGCAGGCTAGCCCTGGGCTAGCCCCATGTTCTCTCCCCACCCCATTTGGGGCTCGCATGTATGCGCCCAAAGTTATAAAATCATTTAGCCGGGCCGCAATGTGCGTTTTGGTATAAGTTCATATAACTGGAGCCGCGCTCATATCGCCGGTCCTCAAGCCAATCTAGAGCCTCGGCGAATTGAGTCAACGCCTGTATGTGTTAGTCAGGCGCGCTTCTCGTCTGGTCCAGTTTCAAGCTCGACCGGTGCGCCGGGTGAGCCTGACTTTCCAGGTGCCTGCTTTTTCATCTTCAGTTAGGTCTATTCCAGTGACCGTAGCTTCATAAAACCACCCATTTTCTGAATTTATACACTGAAATGCTTTTCCGATACTAAAGATAATGTCCAAATGCTAAAGGCTAAATGCTAAATGGCTAAGCAGAAATAAATGAGGACTGCAACAGGTCTAGATGTATACGCGTACGGACACTCAATTATTGCACGTTTAGATCAACTCAGAGCTGTTTAGATGATGCTGAATGTGGTCAAGCTGAGCGCGCCCTGTCTTGCCCAGAGCGAGCCTGGCCAGCCCGGCGAGATGACACATGGTTCACAGCATCCATGTTAGCCGCCACACAGTATACTGGGTGCAAGCCCAAGTGGGATTTGGGCGGGTATATTTTCCTGGCCCGAACCGTGTGGGGGCTCGAGCCCATTTCATGCGCTGGGCGCAACCAATTCTGCGCCTGTCTCGCCGGGCTTGCGCCCGGGCTAATGACTGGCTGGCCAGCGTTAACGCAGGCCAGCCACTGATGAAAAATCTGTCCCATTTTGTGAAATCAGTACTGTATATCTCTATTTAAAATCGTTGGACGCTAGGTTGATAGACCAAGGTATCGCCCTGCGGGCTCGTGGGTAAGATAACTTGTTAGGGAAGATGCCAGAGAGAAGCATGACACCTAACATGTTAGAGCCTCAATCTTATCTATACCGATATCTTCCCTTTTGCTGAGAATACAGGTTGCACTCCCTCTGCATGATAGCAATCAGATTGTGAGGGAACATTGAGAGAAATACGGTTCCAGGAGATTTTGCATTCTCTTTCAATAAATCTAGGACACTTTATACATATCTTAATGATATTGTCTACTTCCTCGCTTTCCGAGCTGCTTTACAGTAGTTGGACCATCCCTCGCAGCGTATTCAAACATGGAGAGGATATCATTCACCATATATCATACACATATCCATCAAAGACACCATAAGTGCCCACTGGCAAATTTTCTTGCCAGTACCTACATTTTCAAATGCAATGTCTCACTAGTATATGTCATTTAGCCGACAAACAATTATTATTAGAAAAGGATGAGGAATGTGCTTAACATATTAGCATGCACGATGATTTAGTACCAAACAGACTACATAATAAACATAATGTATTTCGTTTCATCATTTTACAGAATGGTTTATTACTACAGACTATAATACCATGTATTATCCCACTGGCAAATTTTTTTGCCATGTAAATTGTTAGTCTTTTTATGCACAGGTATGAATCTTTTTTCAGCATTACAATTACATGGCGAAAATCACCACACATGACAGTTTCTTTATGAATATTGACCTACATGCTGAGAGATATGTAATAAACTACCTATTGGTCTCTTCCACGACCAAAAAGTAGCAATCTGGAATTACTATTTTCTGACAAACGTAAGCGTTGTGAAACGTTGGTATCAAATATCGATTGCATAAAATATACAAAACCAACACGACAAACGAGTTCACAATGGGTTCAAGTCATGTAGTTTTTTTAAATATTTTTTTTTATGGCGACGTCACACAAAAACGTCACTGGCAAAAAAACTTGCCAGTGGGCTTTAATGGGTTAAGTGAGCGAATGGCACTGCCATGAGATGAGCTGTGGGTGGTGTTAATATTCCAATTCCTGTCACGATATGGCTGACTGCATGCTATCACGTAATCTAATTATTTTGTATTCCCAAAATACATACCAAACACGCCAATTACCACTAAATCTAATTAATCTGTATCCCTAGTCTTGTAAAAATGCATACAAAAAACGCCAATGATCACGTAATGTAATTCATTTTTATCCGCAGTCTACTATCCCAGTAAACTGAGGACATGAGCCAGTGTTGGGTTAATATTGTGCAAGCGTCGCAGAAGTTGTCGCAATATTAAATCAACATTTACTTGATGTCTTGTGTTTACTAGTCTTTACCGTGGCGGGCAGGAATTAAATAAATAATCTGCTAGTCCTGAGCCGACTGGCCTCGTACCACGTGATGCACGTTGGTTTCTGCTGTAATGTGTTATTGAATTGAATGTGTGTTATAAATAAAGTAGTTGGGGAGTGACGGAGTAATGATCAGATGACACGATCAGAAAATATGTCAAGTGTAGTGTGGACCTGGTCCCGTATTCTCGTACAAGTTACGACATATCGTAGGCATCTGATTGGTCGAGATAGTCATCTCGACCAATCAGATGCCTACGATATATCTTAACTGGTACGAGAATATGGGCCCTGGTCCCGTATTCTCGTACACGTTACGATATCTATTATATCGTAGGCTACGTATTGGTCGAGATTGCCATCTTGACCAATCCGTAGCCTACGATATATCGTAACTTGTATATCTGAGACAGTGTGCGAGCATGGGGTCTGCAGTGATATATCTAATCCGACCGAGATTCGAACCCAGCATATGTGGATTGTGAGCGAAATAATTATTGTGGAATTTAACATAGAAGGATTTATCATCATCCATCCACAATGCGTTCAGAGCTGATACTTGAAACGCTAGCTGTATTAGCATGATACCGTAGACGGCCGGCCAATACCGAAATTAAATCACTCTAAAAAAATGTTGATGGCGTTTTTTGTTACAAGCAGGTAACCGCCCTATAATGAATGTTTATAAAATACTCTTTGACATTTGGGGGGTTACCATTGAAAAATTTGATCTTTTTAGGTCATTTTAAGGGATGTTTGTGACCCCCTTTTCAGGTAAATTTTGAAGATCTTTCTTGTGTCGTTGCAGCGCATGTTTCGTACATGCACGCAGTTTTCCGCACTTTCAAGTGGTTGCTAAGATCAACAATAATGTTCCCGTTATGAAATGTAACCATTCTAATTTTTTTAGCGGAGTAATATTCACAAATATCATTAGAAAATAACAAAAACTCTCACATTATGTCTATTCGTTGTCTAATTAGGACTCCAAATAGTCATATATGTCGCTAAAACAAACATGAGCGATAATAAGTGAAATAGGCCTATTCGCTGATTTCGTATTATGATCAGTTCTCCTGCTTCTTGTTTATCCTCAGTCAATGATCAATCGGCCGCTGCTTTATAATCAACCTTTTCATTGTTAATCCATACATGCCAACTTTAGCCTTTGCCGTTATTATGTATTTTCCCAGGTTTATGTGTCGAAATACTTGATTTTACTGTAAAAGTCAGCCGTGGTGAAGGATCATTAGCCAAATTCTCAGACAAATCTTATCCATCATCCATCATAAAATTTTGCTTGCAAGATCTCTTCAAAAATTAAATCTAGACCATTTGACATAATAATCGTCTCTTTGTATACGAAAGTGTGTATGGCACTTCACAAAGTGGCAAATACACTCTTTTAAATAAAAAGATACATTACGATTAAGCTATGTAATTTGGAAACAGTCAATGGGTTTATAGAGGGCCGGCATTTAGTCATAGGGGAGATCAGGGCTAGTTCGAACAATAACAAAAATTGGTGTAATTATAGAGAGACAGAAAGAACATGTTGAAATCATATTTTTACTGTTCCTAAAACGCCATACTTGGGGCTGTTTCGAACAGGATATCAAGTATTTCTCAACAGTGTTGAAGAGACCAAAGAGACTGTTAACAATAGGAGCACAGGGGCGTCAGCAGCTTCCCGATACAGGGGGGGGGGGTTAAGAGGTTAAATGTAATCCCCTGAAATGTTTGAAAATCTGCTGCTCAAAAGGGGTCAGGAAGACTTAGCAGCAGAATTGGCGGCGCCATAGAGGCTGTTAACAACAGAATTAGAAGTGCTGCTGGGACCAGGGAGGCTGTTGACAACAGGACAAGCAGTGCTGGAGTGGCCAGGGAGGTTGTTAACTACAGAACCAACACTGCCAGAGGGGATGAAATGTTGTTAATATCAGAAGCATCAATGCTGGAGGGCGCATAGAGGCTGTTCACAACAAGAGCAGCAATGCTGGAGGGGCCAGGGAGGCTGTTAGCAGCAGGAGCAGTGGTGGTAGAGGGGACAGAGAAGCTACTAACAACAGCAACAGCATTGCTGGATGGGCCAGGGAGGCAACAGGAGAAACAGTATTGTAGGGTCAATGAGGCTGTTATTTAAAAGAGAAAGGAGCAGCAGTATTGCAAGGGCAAATGAGGCTAATAACGAATTTATACTATTCACCACGTGATCAGGTGATGTAGAAGTTCTGATTGTAGATGTAAGTGGAGTGAAAGTAGCCTACTACCCAGTCGATCTAATCAGTTTATGCTGATCGCACTTGGCTGCAAACAATGCATACAAGACAACAGCCTGCAAAATTAAAGGACATGGATTAAAGATTGTTTGTAAAAGACAACGCCTTATATTGCTGCAATCCATTTGGACTCCCTTGTGATAATGTATGATATATTGTGGAGGCATGTATGGGTGTAGGTTATTTGAATGTATTTTATTGTTATTTTGGAGCGGAGTGCGAAATTAAAATAAACGAGGTTGTAACTTAAAAATGTCTTTATGGGACGCTAAGTTGACCTTAAGAATTTTACATTTTCTTTATTACTCTTACCAGAAACGCTATTTTACTGTATTTAATAATTATATATACATTATTCTTTGTATACCACGGAGTGCAAAAAAAAGCGAAAAAAAATCTTACTTGGTTTAGCAGTGCAATAATTAAAAGTCTATATTGTAACTTGAAAATGACCTTGTGTGACCCTGAAATGACCTTGAGAATTTAGCATTTTTGTTATTCTCCTTAACAAAACCGATTTATTAATAATTATTTGAATGTATGTTATTGTTTGTCTGCCCCAGAGTGCAAAAATGACGAGAAAATCTTATTCTGATGCGAATAGTAAAAAATCTATATCTTAACCTAAAAATGCCCTTGTGTGATATTGAAATGACCTTGAGAAGTTAACTTTTTTCTGTCTATCCCATTACTAGAAATGTTATGTTACTGTAATGACTGATTATTTCAATGTATGTTGTTGTTTGTCTGTTGCGCACTCCGAAATAAAGATTTTTTTGATACCGTTGCTAAGTTTGAAAGTGACAAAATTGACATTGTAAAATTGCAATGATCTTGTCTGACCTTGAAATGACCTTGAGGTGTTCACATCAGTCTTCAACTCCTTTTTTGAAGAGCCGTATTACTGTCATTGATACTTAGTTGTATTTATCTGATTGTATGGCTGGTGTGTGGTGAAAAAATGACAAAACCCAACAATTTTAACCCTTAAATGATCTTGTGAGCGCTTAAAATGATCGTAAGAGATCACTAATAGTTGGCAATCACCTCACCTGAATTGCTATACTAATTGAATTATTATTTATTTAAAGGTATCTTGTTGTGTTTTTCGTGTTCTGTAGGAAAATGAAAATATCAACATTTTAACCCATAAATGACTTTGTTTGACCTTGAAATGACCTTGATGGGTCAAAAGCAATTTGGTAACCCCTCTGACATGGAACGTGAAGGTATATAGAGGTAATAAAACGTGGTTATCTGCTTGTAACAATAAACGCCATCAGAAGTTTTTTTAATCCACTTGGCCGGCCGTCCACTAAGGAATAGTCGCGATTGCGGTAAATCTCTTTCTTGTAATGCTGGTCAATATTAGGCCAGTATTAGGCCAACATTTCGTTATTGATGTGTGAGCAGTTTAAAGTAGGTGGGTCGCCATGATTCCCGAGTAAACATTATATGTGCATCATGGTCAACGTGAGTGGGTCCGCCAAAATGTAAACATTATGGTTCTGTGACGCATGTTACTTTAATGTTACTTTAATGTTGATCCACGAGGTCCTTAAAGTTCAGAGGAAGCCACAACACATATATTGTCCTGATCAGGTGTGGATCTATATAAACTACAAGTAAAAAAATACTGCAGATGTCTCCCTCCAGCAGCATAACCATAAGGGTTGATAGGTAATAGATGTAGCGGCAATGGCTTTTTAAATTAATGTTAATAAATGGCTCCTTTGGGCAGTAGAGAATATGTAATAATCGGAATAATCGGAATATTATTTCGTTTTGGAACAACGCCGGTGTTCGAAACATGATATGGCTTGTCAACACTCCCAGCAAACACAATATATTGACCCGATGCTGGGCCATTGCTGGCCCACTGTCTGCGACGCTGGCCCAACATTAAACCAGCACTGGTTCAATGCCTCGTGTTTGCTGGGCTGCGTACAATAGCAGCTGCTCTGGTGATGCTTACTGCTCATGGCGATTACAAGTCGACACCAATGTCTGGTAAATGCTGGGCCAGCGTCGGCTGTGCTGGCCAGTATCCTTTCAGCCCTAGTCAGTACTTCATGCTGGCGGGAGTGCATGCATATTCAGCGTGACGTGCTGCTGCAGACAGCTAAATGGAAGTTTCTGTTCATCTTACAAGTGTGCATACGCGGTCTTTTGGAAGGGCTGTTACAGGCAATGTTGCAGAAATGGAAGTATCTGCTTATGTCACAATTGTGCATATACCATCTTTTGGAAGGGCTGTGATAGGCAAAAAGGAGCGCAGTGACGCCAGCGAAAAGGAAGTGTATACTTTACAAGTGATCACATAGGGCCTTTGGCAACACTGTTACACACAGGACGGAAATGAATGGGACACATAGAGCTCACCATTGGGCTCACCATCCAAAACGGATTGATGTTGGGTTGATGTTGGTCCACCGCTTACAACGCTGGCCCAGCATTAAACCAACACTGGACCAACGCCATGTGTAGGTTGTCTCAGTAACTGTCACCTCTGCTGTGACCTCTGATACGTGCCACATGATAGGCCATACGAGAAAGGAGGTCACAGCTCATGAATATTTATAAGAGAGAGGCTCGGTGGCTGCCAATCGGACAAGGTCGAAAGTCTCAGAGCCTGTCATACAGAAGGAGCCTAGAAGACGTTCACTCAATGTTGGATCAATGTTGGTCCACCGTCTTCGACGCTGGCCCAACATTGATCCAACATTGAGTCGACGTCTTGTGTTTGCTGTGTAGCGGCAGGTGTAGGCCTAAGTGAGTGAATATTGCTTCACGTAGCTTTCTGCACGAACATGGCAAAAGCGCGACAGAAGGAAGCCCAAATTCCGGACCACGCCCTACACTTTTCGAATGACTTCAAGGGTTTATTATAGTGCACAGTACCACTCCGATGACAAATATCCGACACGGCTGGGATTCGAACCCAGTACTTCTTGTGTTTGCTGTGTAGTAGTATTCATTTACTCTTTTCCACAATAATATGGTCACTCAGAAATGAGTTGTAAGAGACATTCAAACATAAAATACATATCATGGCCACCTATAAATGATAAATTGACAGTATCACAGTAATTATTGTTAAAAATGCATATTAAAAATGTATTAGTATTACATAAAAATACCTATAATACCTAAAAATGAGTGAATAAGTTCATGAATAAAATAATGAATGAATGAATGAGTCAACGAATGAAATAATGAATGAATGAATGAATGAATGAATGAATGAATGAATGAATGAATGAATGAATGAATGAATGAATGAATGAATGAATGAATCAATGAATCAATGAATCAATGAA
>OZ024915.1:14557421-14784921 GCA_964017125.1 Flabesymbios commensalis | reverse complement strand
CTGGGCTCTGCTGGGCTGTGATGATTGCCATAGCCATGACAGCCGCAGCTGAGTGTACAACAGCCGGATTGACAAATCAACAGCTGAGTGTCCAACAGATAAACTGACACACCAAAAGATGAGCGGACAACAGCCAAACTGACAAACCAACAGCTGAATGGACAACAACCAAACTGACAAACCAACAGCTGAATGGACAACAGCCAAACTGACAAACCAACAGCTGAATGGACAACAACCAAACTGACAAACCAACAGCTGAATGGACAACAACCAAACTGACCAACCAACAGCTGAATGGACAACAACCAAACTGACAAACCAACAGCTGAATGGACAACAACCAAACTGACAAACCTACAGATGAATGGACAACAACCAAACAGACAAACCAATAGCTGAATGGACAACAACCAAACTGACCAACCAACAGCTGAATGGACAACATTCAAACTGTCAAACCAACAGTTGAATGGCCAAAAACCAAACTGACCAACCTACAGATGAATGGACAACAACCAAACAGACAAACCAATAGCTGAATGGACAACAACCAAACTGACCAGCCAACAGCTGAATGGACAACAACCAAACTGACAAACCAACAGCTGAATGGACAACAACCAAACTGACCAGCCAACAGCTGAATGGACAACAACCAAACTGACCAACCAACAGCTGAATGGACAACAACCAAACTGACCAACCAACAGCTGAATGGACAACAGCCAAACTGACAAACCAAGAGCTGAATGGACAACAGCCAAACAGACAAACCAACAGCTGAATGGACAACAACCAAACTTACAAACCAACAGCTGAATGGACAACAAACCAAACTGACCAGCCAACAGCTGAATGGACAACAACCAAACTGACCAACCAACAGCTGAATGGACAACAACCAAACTGACAAACCAACAGCTGAATGAACAACAACTAAACTGTCAAACCTACAGATGAATGGACAACAACCAAACTGACAAACCAACAGCTGAATGGACAACAACCAAACTGACCAACCAACAGCTGAATGGACAACAACCAAACTGACAAACCAACAGCTGAATAGACAACAACCAAACTGACAAACCAACAGCTGAATGGCCAACAACCAAACTGACCAACCAACAGCTGAATGGACAACAACCAAACTGACCAACCAACAGCTGAATGGACAACAACCAAACTGACCAACCAACTGCTGAATGGACAACAACCAAACTGACCAGCCAACAGCTGAATAGACAACAACCAAACTGACGAACCAACAGCTGAATGGACAAAAACCAAACTGACCAACAAACAGCTGAATGGACAACAACCAAACTGACAAACCAACAGCTGAATGGACAACAACCAAACCGACAAACCAACAGCTGAATGGACAATAACCAAATTGACAAACCAACAGCTGAATGGAAAACAACCAAACTGACAAACCAACAGCTGAATGGACAAAAACCAAACTGACCAACCAACAGCTGAATGGACAACAACCAAACTGTCAAACCTACATATGAATGGACAACAACCAAACTGACAAACCAACAGCTGAATGGACAACAACCAAACTGACAAACCAACAGCTGAATGGCCAACAACCAAACTGACAAACCAACAGCTGAATGAACAACAACTAAACTGTCAAACCTACAGATGAATGGACAACAACCAAACTGACAAACCAACAGCTGAATGAACAACAACTAAACTGACCAACCAACAGCTGAATGGACAACAGCCAAACTGACAAACCAAGAGCTGAATGGACAACAGCCAAACAGACAAACCAACAGCTGAATGGACAACAACCAAACTTACAAACCAACAGCTGAATGGACAACAACCAAACTGACCAGCCAACAGCTGAATGGACAACAACCAAACTGACCAACCAACAGCTGAATGGACAACAACCAAACTGACAAACCAACAGCTGAATGAACAACAACTAAACTGTCAAACCTACAGATGAATGGACAACAACCAAACTGACAAACCAACAGCTGAATGGACAACAACCAAACTGACCAACCAACAGCTGAATGGACAACAACCAAACTGACAAACCAACAGCTGAATAGACAACAACCAAACTGACAAACCAACAGCTGAATGGCCAACAACCAAACTGACCAACCAACAGCTGAATGGACAACAACCAAACTGACCAACCAACAGCTGAATGGACAACAACCAAACTGACCAACCAACTGCTGAATGGACAACAACCAAACTGACCAACCAACAGCTGAATGGACAAAAACGAAACTGACCAACCAACAGCTGAATGGACAACAACCAAACTGTCAAACCTACAGATGAATGGACAACAACCAAACTGACAAACCAACAGCTGAATGGACAACAACCAAACTGACAAACCAACAGCTGAATGGCCAACAACCAAACTGACAAACCAACAGCTGAATGAACAACAACTAAACTGTCAAACCTACAGATGAATGGACAACAACCAAACTGACAAACCAACAGCTGAATGAACAACAACTAAACTGTCAAACCTACAGATGAATGGACAACAACCAAACTGACAAACCAACAGCTGAATGGACAACAACCAAACTGACAAACCAACAGCTGAATGGCCAACAACCAAACTGACAAACCAACAGCTGAATGGACAACAACCAAACTGACAAACCAACAGCTGAATGGACAACAACCAAACTGACAAACCAACAGCTGAATGAACAACAACTAAACTGTCAAACCTACAGATGAATGGACAACAACCAAACTGACAAACCAACAGCTGAATGGACAACAACCAAACTGACAAACCAACAGCTGAATGGGCAACAACCAAACTGACAAACCAACAGCTGAATGGCCAAAAAACAAACTGACAAACCAACAGCTGAATGGACAACAACCAAACTGACAAACCAACAGCTGAATGGACAACAACCAAACTGACAAACCAACAGCTGAATGGACAACAACCAAACTGACAAACCAACAGCTGAATGGACAACAACCAAACTGACAAACCAACAGCTGAATGGACAACAACCAAACTGACCAACCAACAGCTGAATGGACAACAACCAAACTGACCAACCAACAGCTGAATGGACAACAGCCAAACTGACAAACCAAGAGCTGAATGAACAACAGCCAAACAGACAAACCAACAGCTGAATGGACAACAACCAAACTTACAAACCAACAGCTGAATGGACAACAACCAAACTGACCAGCCAACAGCTGAATGGACAACAACCAAACTGACCAACCAACAGCTGAATGGACAACAACCAAACTGACAAACCAACAGCTGAATGAACAACAACTAAACTGTCAAACCTACAGATGAATGGACAACAACCAAACTGACAAACCAACAGCTGAATGGACAACAACCAAACTGACCAACCAACAGCTGAATGGACAACAACCAAACTGACAAACCAACAGCTGAATAGACAACAACCAAACTGACAAACCAACAGCTGAATGGCCAACAACAAAACTGACCAACCAACAGCTGAATGGACAACAACCAAACTGACCAACCAACAGCTGAATGGACAACAACCAAACTGACCAACCAACTGCTGAATGGACAACAACCAAACTGACCAACCAACAGCTGAATGGACAAAAACCAAACTGACCAACCAACAGCTGAATGGACAACAACCAAACTGACCAACCAACAGCTGAATGGACAACAACCAAACTGACCAACCAACAGCTGAATGGACAACAGCCAAACTGACAAACCAACAGCTGAATGGACAACAGCCAAACAGACAAACCAACAGCTGAATGGACAACAACCAAACTTACAAACCAACAGCTGAATGGACAACAACCAAACTGACCAGCCAACAGCTGAATGGACAACAACCAAACTGACCAACCAACAGCTGAATGGACAACAACCAAACTGACAAACCAACAGCTGAATGAACAACAACTAAACTGTCAAACCTACAGATGAATGGACAACAACCAAACTGACAAACCAACAGCTGAATGGACAACAACCAAACTGACCAACCAACAGCTGAATGGACAACAGCCAAACTGACAAACCAACAGCTGAATGGACAACAGCCAAACAGACAAACCAACAGCTGAATGGACAACAACCAAACTTACAAACCAACAGCTGAATGGACAACAACCAAACTGACCAGCCAACAGCTGAATGGACAACAACCAAACTGACCAACCAACAGCTGAATGGACAACAACCAAACTGACAAACCAACAGCTGAATGAACAACAACTAAACTGTCAAACCTACAGATGAATGGACAACAACCAAACTGACAAACCAACAGCTAAATGGACAACAACCAAACTGACCAACCAACAGCTGAATGGACAACAACCAAACTGACAAACCAACAGCTGAATAGACAACAACCAAACTGACAAACCAACAGCTGAATGGCCAACAACCAAACTGACCAGCCAACAGCTGAATGGACAACAACCAAACTGACCAACCAACAGCTGAATGGTCAACAACCAAACTGACCAACCAACTGCTGAATGGACAACAACCAAACTGACCAACCAACAGCTGAATGGACAAAAACCAAACTGACCAACCAACAGCTGAATGGACAACAACCAAACTGTCAAACCTACAGATGAATGGACAACAACCAAACTGACAAACCAACAGCTGAATGGACAACAACCAAACTGACAAACCAACAGCTGAATGGCCAACAACCAAACTGACAAACCAACAGCTGAATGAACAACAACTAAACTGTCAAACCTACAGATGAATGGACAACAACCAAACTGACAAACCAACAGCTGAATGAACAACAACTAAACTGTCAAACCTACAGATGAATGGACAACAACCAAACTGACAAACCAACAGCTGAATGGACAACAACCAAACTGACAAACCAACAGCTGAATGGCCAACAACCAAACTGACAAACCAACAGCTGAATGGACAACAACCAAACTGACAAACCAACAGCTGAATGGACAACAACCAAACTGACAAACCAACAGCTGAATGAACAACAACTAAACTGTCAAACCTACAGATGAATGGACAACAACCAAACTGACAAACCAACAGCTGAATGGACAACAACCAAACTGACAAACCAACAGCTGAATGGGCAACAACCAAACTGACAAACCAACAGCTGAATGGCCAAAAAACAAACTGACAAACCAGCAGCTGAATGGACAACAACCAAACTGACAAACCAACAGCTGAATGGACAACAACCAAACTGACAAACCAACAGCTGAATGGACAACAACCAAACTGACAAACCAACAGCTGAATGGACAACAACCAAACTGACAAACCAACAGCTGAATGGACAACAACCAAACTGACCAACCAACAGCTGAATGGCCTACAACCAAACTGACCAAGCAACAGCTGAATGGACAACAACCAAACTGAGAAACCAACAGCTGAATGGACAACAACCAAACTGACAAACCAACAGCTCAATGGACAACAGCCAAACTGACAAACCAACAGCTGAATGGACAACAACCAAACTGACAAACCAACAGCTGAATGGACAACAACCAAACTGACAAACCAACAGATGAATGGACAACAACCAAACTGACCAACCAACTGCTGAATGGACAACAACCAAACTGACCAACCAACAGCTGAATGGACAAAAACCAAACTGACCAACCAACAGCTGAATGGACAACAACCAAACTGACAAACCAACAGATGAATGGACAACAACCAAACTGACCAACCAACAGCTGAATGGACAATAACCAATCTGACAAACCAACAGCTGAATGGACAACAACCAAACTGACCAACCAACAGCTGAATAGACAACATCCAAACTGACGAACAAACAGCTGAATGGACAAAGACCAAACTGACCAACCAACAGCTGAATGGACAACAACCAAACTGACCAACCAACAGCTGAATGGACAACAACCAAACTGACAAACAAACAGCTGAATGGACAACAACCAAACTGACAAACCAACAGCTGAATGGACAACAACCAAACTGACCAACCAACAGCTGAATGGACAACAACCAAACTGACAAACCAACAGCTGAATGGACAACAACCAAACTGACCAACCAACAGCTGAATGGACAATAACCAAGCTGACAAACCAACAGCTGAATGGACAACAACCAAACTGTCAAACCAACAGCTGAATGGCCAAAAACCAAACTGACCAAGCAACAGCTGAATGGCCAAAAACCAAACTGACCAACCAACAGCTGAATGGCCAACAACCAAACTGACGAACCAACAGCTGAATGGACAATAACCAAACTGACAAACCAACAGCTGAATGGACAACAACCAAACTGACAAACCAACAGCTCAATGGCCAGAAACCAAACTGACCAACCAACAGCTGAATGGCCAACAACCAAACTGACCAACCAACAGCTGAATAGACAACAACCAAACTGACGAACCAACAGCTGAATGGACAAAAACCAAACTGACCAACCAACAGCTGAATGGACAACAACCAAACTGACCAACCAACAGCTGAATGGACAACAACCAAACTGACAAACCAACAGCTGAATGGACAACAACCAAACTGACAAACCAACAGCTGAATGGACAATAACCAAACTGACAAACCAACAGCTGAATGGACAATAACCAATCTGACAAACCAACAGCTGAATGGACAACAACCAAACTGACAAACCAACAGCTGAATGGACAACAACCAAACTGACCAACCAACAGCTGAATGGACAACAACCAAACTGACCTACCAACAGCTGAATGGACAACAACCAAACTGACAAACCAACAGCTGAAAGGACAACAACCAAACTGATCAACCAACAGCTGAATAGACAACAACCAAACTGACAAACCAACAGCTGAATGGCCAAAAACCAAACTGACAAACCAACAGCTGAATGGACAACAACCAAACTGACAAACCAACAGATGAATGGACAACAACCAAACTGACCAACCAACTGCTGAATGGACAACAACCAAACTGACCAACCAACAGCTGAATGGACAAAAACCAAACTGACCAACCAACAGCTGAATGGACAACAACCAAACTGACAAACCAACAGATGAATGGACAACAACCAAACTGACCAACCAACAGCTGAATGGACAATAACCAATCTGACAAACCAACAGCTGAATGGACAACAACCAAACTGACCAACCAACAGCTGAATAGACAACAACCAAACTGACGAACAAACAGCTGAATGGACAAAAACCAAACTGACCAACCAACAGCTGAATGGACAACAACCAAACTGACCAACCAACAGCTGAATGGACAACAACCAAACTGACAAACAAACAGCTGAATGGACAACAACCAAACTGACAAACCAACAGCTGAATGGACAACAACCAAACTGACCAACCAACAGCTGAATGGACAACAACCAAACTGACAAACCAACAGCTGAATGGACAACAACCAAACTGACAAATCAACAGCTGAATGGACAACAACCAAACTGACCAACCAACAGCTGAATGGACAATAACCAAACTGACAAACCAACAGCTGAGTGGACAACAACCAAACTGTCAAACCAACAGCTGAATGGCCAAAAACCAAACTGACCAAGCAACAGCTGAATGGCCAAAAACCAAACTGACCAACCAACAGCTGAATGGCCAACAACCAAACTGACGAACCAACAGCTGAATGGACAATAACCAAACTGACAAACCAACAGCTGAATGGACAACAACCAAACTGACAAACCAACAGCTGAATGGCCAAAAACCAAACTGACCAACCAACAGCTGAATGGCCAACAACCAAACTGACAAAAAAACAGCTGAATAGACAACAACCAAACTGACGAACCAACAGCTGAATGGACAAAAACCAAACTGACCAACCAACAGCTGAATGGACAACAACCAAACTGACCAACCAACAGCTGAATGGACAACAACCAAACTGACAAACCAACAGCTGAATGGACAACAACCAAACTGACAAACCAACAGCTGAATGGACAATAACCAAACTGACAAACCAACAGCTGAATGGACAATAACCAATCTGACAAACCAACAGCTGAATGGACAACAACCAAACTGACAAACCAACAGCTGAATGGACAACAACCAAACTGACCAACCAACAGCTGAATGGACAACAACCAAACTGACCTACCAACAGCTGAATGGACAACAACCAAACTGACAAACCAACAGCTGAAAGGACAACAACCAAACTGATCAACCAACAGCTGAATAGACAACAACCAAACTGACAAACCAACAGCTGAATGGCCAAAAACCAAACTGACAAACCAACAGCTGAATGGACAACAACCAAACTGACAAAGCAACAGCTGAATGGGCAACAACCAAACTGACCAACCAACAGCTGAATAGACAACAACCAAACTGACCAACCAACAGCTGAATGGACAACAACCAAACTGACGAACCAACAGCTGAATGGACAAAAACCAAACTGACCAACCAACAGCTAAATGGACAACAACCAATGTGCCAAACCAATGGCTGAATGGACAACAACCAAACTGACCAGCCAACAGCTGAATGGACAACAACCAAACTGACAAACCAACAGCTGAATGGACAATAACCAATCTGACAAACCAACAGCTGAATGGACAACAACCAAACTGACCAACCAACAGCTGAATGGACAACAACCAAACTGACAAACCAACAGCTGAATGGACAACAACCAAACTGACCAACCAACAGCTGAATGGACAATAACCAAGCTGACAAACCAACAGCTGAATGGACAACAACCAAACTGTCAAACCAACAGCTGAATGGCCAAAAACCAAACTGACCAAGCAACAGCTGAATGGCCAAAAACCAAACTGACCAACCAACAGCTGAATGGCCAACAACCAAACTGACGAACCAACAGCTGAATGGACAATAACCAAACTGACAAACCAACAGCTGAATGGACAACAACCAAACTGACAAACCAACAGCTGAATGGCCAAAAACCAAACTGACCAACCAACAGCTGAATGGCCAACAACCAAACTGACCAACCAACAGCTGAATAGACAACAACCAAACTGACGAACCAACAGCTGAATGGACAAAAACCAAACTGACCAACCAACAGCTGAATGGACAACAACCAAACTGACCAACCAACAGCTGAATGGACAACAACCAAACTGACAAACCAACAGCTGAATGGACAACAACCAAACTGACAAACCAACAGCTGAATGGACAATAACCAAACTGACAAACCAACAGCTGAATGGACAATAACCAATCTGACAAACCAACAGCTGAATGGACAACAACCAAACTGACAAACCAACAGCTGAATGGACAACAACCAAACTGACCAACCAACAGCTGAATGGACAACAACCAAACTGACCTACCAACAGCTGAATGGACAACAACCAAACTGACAAACCAACAGCTGAAAGGACAACAACCAAACTGATCAACCAACAGCTGAATAGACAACAACCAAACTGACAAACCAACAGCTGAATGGCCAAAAACCAAACTGACAAACCAACAGCTGAATGGACAACAACCAAACTGACAAACCAACAGATGAATGGACAACAACCAAACTGACCAACCAACTGCTGAATGGACAACAACCAAACTGACCAACCAACAGCTGAATGGACAAAAACCAAACTGACCAACCAACAGCTGAATGGACAACAACCAAACTGACAAACCAACAGATGAATGGACAACAACCAAACTGACCAACCAAAAGCTGAATGGACAATAACCAATCTGACAAACCAACAGCTGAATGGACAACAACCAAACTGACCAACCAACAGCTGAATAGACAACAACCAAACTGACGAACAAACAGCTGAATGGACAAAAACCAAACTGACCAACCAACAGCTGAATGGACAACAACCAAACTGACCAACCAACAGCTGAATGGACAACAACCAAACTGACAAACAAACAGCTGAATGGACAACAACCAAACTGACAAACCAACAGCTGAATGGACAACAACCAAACTGACCAACCAACAGCTGAATGGACAACAACCAAACTGACAAACCAACAGCTGAATGGACAACAACCAAACTGACAAATCAACAGCTGAATGGACAACAACCAAACTGACCAACCAACAGCTGAATGGACAATAACCAAACTGACAAACCAACAGCTGAGTGGACAACAACCAAACTGTCAAACCAACAGCTGAATGGCCAAAAACCAAACTGACCAAGCAACAGCTGAATGGTCAAAAACCAAACTGACCAACCAACAGCTGAATGGCCAACAACCAAACTGACGAACCAACAGCTGAATGGACAATAACCAAACTGACAAACCAACAGCTGAATGGACAACAACCAAACTGACAAACCAACAGCTGAATGGCCAAAAACCAAACTGACCAACCAACAGCTGAATGGCCAACAACCAAACTGACAAAAAAACAGCTGAATAGACAACAACCAAACTGACGAACCAACAGCTGAATGGACAAAAACCAAACTGACCAACCAACAGCTGAATGGACAACAACCAAACTGACCAACCAACAGCTGAATGGACAACAACCAAACTGACAAACCAACAGCTGAATGGACAACAACCAAACTGACAAACCAACAGCTGAATGGACAATAACCAAACTGACAAACCAACAGCTGAATGGACAATAACCAATCTGACAAACCAACAGCTGAATGGACAACAACCAAACTGACAAACCAACAGCTGAATGGACAACAACCAAACTGACCAACCAACAGCTGAATGGACAACAACCAAACTGACCTACCAACAGCTGAATGGACAACAACCAAACTGACAAACCAACAGCTGAAAGGACAACAACCAAACTGATCAACCAACAGCTGAATAGACAACAACCAAACTGACAAAGCAACAGCTGAATGGGCAACAACCAAACTGACCAACCAACAGCTGAATAGACAACAACCAAACTGACCAACCAACAGCTGAATGGACAACAACCAAACTGACGAACCAACAGCTGAATGGACAAAAACCAAACTGACCAACCAACAGCTAAATGGACAACAACCAATGTGCCAAACCAATGGCTGAATGGACAACAACCAAACTGACCAGCCAACAGCTGAATGGACAACAACCAAACTGACAAACCAACAGCTGAATGGACAATAACCAATCTGACAAACCAACAGCTGAATGGACAACAACCAAACTGACCAACCAACAGCTGAATGGACAACAACCAAACTGACAAACCAACAGCTGAATGGACAACAACCAAACTGACCAACCAACAGCTGAATGGACAATAACCAAGCTGACAAACCAACAGCTGAATGGACAACAACCAAACTGTCAAACCAACAGCTGAATGGCCAAAAACCAAACTGACCAAGCAACAGCTGAATGGCCAAAAACCAAACTGACCAACCAACAGCTGAATGGCCAACAACCAAACTGACGAACCAACAGCTGAATGGACAATAACCAAACTGACAAACCAACAGCTGAATGGACACCAACCAAACTGACAAACCAACAGCTGAATGGCCAAAAACCAAACTGACCAACCAACAGCTGAATGGCCAACAACCAAACTGACCAACCAACAGCTGAATAGACAACAACCAAACTGACGAACCAACAGCTGAATGGACAAAAACCAAACTGACCAACCAACAGCTGAATGGACAACAACCAAACTGACCAACCAACAGCTGAATGGACAACAACCAAACTGACAAACCAACAGCTGAATGGACAACAACCAAGCTGACAAACCAACAGCTGAATGGACAATAACCAAACTGACAAACCAACAGCTGAATGGACAATAACCAATCTGACAAACCAACAGCTGAATGGACAACAACCAAACTGACAAACCAACAGCTGAATGGACAACAACCAAACTGACCAACCAACAGCTGAATGGACAACAACCAAACTGACCTACCAACAGCTGAATGGACAACAACCAAACTGACAAACCAACAGCTGAAAGGACAACAACCAAACTGATCAACCAACAGCTGAATAGACAACAACCAAACTGACAAACCAACAGCTGAATGGCCAAAAACCAAACTGACAAACCAACAGCTGAATGGACAACAACCAAACTGACAAACCAACAGATGAATGGACAACAACCAAACTGACCAACCAACTGCTGAATGGACAACAACCAAACTGACCAACCAACAGCTGAATGGACAAAAACCAAACTGACCAACCAACAGCTGAATGGACAACAACCAAACTGACAAACCAACAGATGAATGGACAACAACCAAACTGACCAACCAACAGCTGAATGGACAATAACCAATCTGACAAACCAACAGCTGAATGGACAACAACCAAACTGACCAACCAACAGCTGAATAGACAACAACCAAACTGACGAACAAACAGCTGAATGGACAAAAAACAAACTGACCAACCAACAGCTGAATGGACAACAACCAAACTGACCAACCAACAGCTGAATGGACAACAACCAAACTGACAAACAAACAGCTGAATGGACAACAACCAAACTGACAAACCAACAGCTGAATGGACAACAACCAAACTGACCAACCAACAGCTGAATGGACAACAACCAAACTGACAAACCAACAGCTGAATGGACAACAACCAAACTGACAAACCAACAGCTGAATGGACAACAACCAAACTGACCAACCAACAGCTGAATGGACAACAACCAAGCTGACAAACCAACAGCTGAATGGACAACAACCAAACTGACCAACCAACAGCTGAATGGACAACAACCAAACTGACAAACCAACAGCTGAATGGCCAAAAACCAAACTGACCAAGCAACAGCTGAATGGCCAAAAACCAAACTGACCAACCAACAGCTGAATGGCCAACAACCAAACTGACGAACCAACAGCTGAAAGGACAATAACCAAACTGACAAACCAACAGCTGAATGGACAACAACCAAACTGACAAACCAACAGCTGAATGGCCAAAAACCAAACTGACAAACCAACAGCTGAATGGACAACAACCAAACTGACAAACCAACAGATGAATGGACAACAACCAAACTGACCAACCAACTGCTGAATGGACAACAACCAAACTGACCAACCAACAGCTGAATGGACAAAAACCAAACTGACCAACCAACAGCTGAATGGACAACAACCAAACTGACAAACCAACAGATGAATGGACAACAACCAAACTGACGAACAAACAGCTGAATGGACAAAAACCAAACTGACCAACCAACAGCTGAATGGACAACAACCAAACTGACCAACCAACAGCTGAATGGACAACAACCAAACTGACAAACAAACAGCTGAATGGACAACAACCAAACTGACAAACCAACAGCTGAATGGACAACAACCAAACTGACCAACCAACAGCTGAATGGACAACAACCAAACTGACAAACCAACAGCTGAATGGCCAACAACCAAACTGACAAACCAACAGCTGAATGGACAACAACCAAACTGACCAACCAACAGCTGAATGGACAATAACCAAGCTGACAAACCAACAGCTGAATGGACAACAACCAAACTGACCAACCAACAGCTGAATGGCCAACAACCAAACTGACCAACCAACAGCTGAATAGACAACAACCAAACTGACGAACCAACAGCTGAATGGACAAAAACCAAACTGACCAACCAACAGCTGAATGGACAACAACCAAACTGACCAACCAACAGCTGAATGGACAACAACCAAACTGACAAACCAACAGCTGAATGGACAACAACCAAACTGACAAACCAACAGCTGAATGGACAATAACCAAACTGACAAACCAACAGCTGAATGGACAATAACCAATCTGACAAACCAACAGCTGAATGGACAACAACCAAACTGACCAACCAACAGCTGAATGGACAACAACCAAACTGACAAACCAACAGCTGAATGGACAACAACCAAACTGACCAACCAACAGCTGAATGGACAATAACCAAGCTGACAAACCAACAGCTGAATGGACAACAACCAAACTGTCAAACCAACAGCTGAATGGCCAAAAACCAAACTGACCAAGCAACAGCTGAATGGCCAAAAACCAAACTGACCAACCAACAGCTGAATGGCCAACAACCAAACTGACGAACCAACAGCTGAATGGACAATAACCAAACTGACAAACCAACAGCTGAATGGACAACAACCAAACTGACAAACCAACAGCTGAATGGCCAAAAACCAAACTGACCAACCAACAGCTGAATGGCCAACAACCAAACTGACCAACCAACAGCTGAATAGACAACAACCAAACTGACGAACCAACAGCTGAATGGACAAAAACCAAACTGACCAACCAACAGCTGAATGGACAACAACCAAACTGACCAACCAACAGCTGAATGGACAACAACCAAACTGACAAACCAACAGCTGAATGGACAACAACCAAACTGACAAACCAACAGCTGAATGGACAATAACCAAACTGACAAACCAACAGCTGAATGGACAATAACCAATCTGAAAAACCAACAGCTGAATGGACAACAGCCAAACTGACAAACCAACAGCTGAATGGACAACAACCAAACTGACCAACCAACAGCTGAATGGACAACAACCAAACTGACCTACCAACAGCTGAATGGACAACAACCAAACTGACAAACCAACAGCTGAAAGGACAACAACCAAACTGATCAACCAACAGCTGAATAGACAACAACCAAACTGACAAACCAACAGCTGAATGGCCAAAAACCAAACTGACAAACCAACAGCTGAATGGACAACAACCAAACTGACAAACCAACAGATGAATGGACAACAACCAAACTGACCAACCAACTGCTGAATGGACAACAACCAAACTGACCAACCAACAGCTGAATGGACAAAAACCAAACTGACCAACCAACAGCTGAATGGACAACAACCAAACTGACAAACCAACAGATGAATGGACAACAACCAAACTGACCAACCAACAGCTGAATGGACAATAACCAATCTGACAAACCAACAGCTGAATGGACAACAACCAAACTGACCAACCAACAGCTGAATAGACAACAACCAAACTGACGAACAAACAGCTGAATGGACAAAAACCAAACTGACAAACCAACAGCTGAATGGACAACAACCAAACTGACCAACCAACAGCTGAATGGACAACAACCAAACTGACAAACAAACAGCTGAATGGACAACAACCAAACTGACAAACCAACAGCTGAATGGACAACAACCAAACTGACCAACCAACAGCTGAATGGACAACAACCAAACTGACAAACCAACAGCTGAATGGACAACAACCAAACTGACAAATCAACAGCTGAATGGACAACAACCAAACTGACCAACCAACAGCTGAATGGACAATAACCAAACTGACAAACCAACAGCTGAATGGACAACAACCAAACTGTCAAACCAACAGCTGAATGGCCAAAAACCAAACTGACCAAGCAACAGCTGAATGGCCAAAAACCAAACTGACCAACCAACAGCTGAATGGCCAACAACCAAACTGACGAACCAACAGCTGAATGGACAATAACCAAACTGACAAACCAACAGCTGAATGGACAACAACCAAACTGACAAACCAACAGCTGAATGGCCAAAAACCAAACTGACCAACCAACAGCTGAATGGCCAACAACCAAACTGACCAACCAACAGCTGAATAGACAACAACCAAACTGACGAACCAACAGCTGAATGGACAAAAACCAAACTGACCAACCAACAGCTGAATGGACAACAACCAAACTGACCAACCAACAGCTGAATGGACAACAACCAAACTGAAAAACCAACAGCTGAATGGACAACAACCAAACTGACAAACCAACAGCTGAATGGACAATAACCAAACTGACAAACCAACAGCTGAATGGACAATAACCAATCTGACAAACCAACAGCTGAATGGACAACAACCAAACTGACAAACCAACAGCTGAATGGACAACAACCAAACTGACCAACCAACAGCTGAATGGACAACAACCAAACTGACCTACCAACAGCTGAATGGACAACAACCAAACTGACAAACCAACAGCTGAAAGGACAACAACCAAACTGATCAACCAACAGCTGAATAGACAACAACCAAACTGACAAACCAACAGCTGAATGGCCAAAAACCAAACTGACAAACCAACAGCTGAATGGACAACAACCAAACTGACAAAGCAACAGCTGAATGGACAACAACCAAACTGACCAACCAACAGCTGAATAGACAACAACCAAACTGACCAACCAACAGCTGAATGGACAACAACCAAACTGACGAACCAACAGCTGAATGGACAAAAACCAAACTGACCAACCAACAGCTAAATGGACAACAACCAATGTGCCAAACCAATGGCTGAATGGACAACAACCAAACTGACCAGCCAACAGCTGAATGGACAACAACCAAACTGACAAACCAACAGCTGAATGGACAACAACCAAACTGACCAACCAACAGCTGAATGGACAACAACCAAACTGACAAACCAACAGCTGAATGGACAACAACCAAACTGACAAACCAACATCTGAATGGACAATAACCAAACTGACAAACCAACAGCTGAATGGACAACAACCAAACTGACAAACCAACAGCTGAATGGCCAAAAACCAAGCTGACCAACCAACAGCTGAATGACCAACAACCAAACTGACCAACCAACAGCTGAATAGACAACAACCAAACTGACGAACCAACAGCTGAATGGACAAAAACCAAACTGACCAACCAACAGCTGAATGGACAACAACCAAACTGACCAACCAACAGCTGAATGTTCAACAACCAAACTGACAAACCAACAGCTGAATGGACAACAACCAAACTGACAAACCAGCAGCTGAATGGACAATAACCAAATTGACAAACCAACAGCTGAATGGAAAACAACCAAACTGACAAACCAACAGCTGAATGGCCAAAAACCAAACTGACAAACCAACAGCTGAATAGACAACAACCAAACTGTCAAACCTACAGATGAATGGACAACAACCAAACTGACAAACCAACAGCTGAATGGACAACAACTAAACTGACCAACCAACAGCTGAGTGGACAACAACCAAACTGACAAACCAACAGCTGAATGGCCAAAAACCAAACTGACCAAGCAACAGCTGAATGGCCAAAAACCAAACTGACCAACCAACAGCTGAATGGCCAACAACCAAACTGACGAACCAACAGCTGAATGGACAATAACCAAACTGACAAACCAACAGCTGAATGGACAACAACCAAACTGACCAACCAACAGCTGAATGGACAACAACCAAACTGACAAACCAACAGCTGAATGGACAACAACCAAACTGACCAGCCAACAGCTGAATGGACAACAACCAATCTGACAAACCAACAGCTGAATGGACAACAACCAAACTGACCAACCAACAGCTGACTGGACAACAACCAAACTGACAAACCAACAGCTGAATAGACAACAACCAAACAGACAAACCAACAGCTGAAAGGACAACAAGCACTGGTATTTAAATGACTAATAAACGAGTGTAAACGGGACTGGGACTTAAACGGTTAATATGGAATCCCCGCAGACAATTACATTTCCATTTGGTTATCCACGTGAGCTTACCTTCTCCTCCTTTCTCGTTTCTCCGCCATTACGAGAAATATCTCCTGTCGTAATGTGATGGCGCCATATCCATTTTACGAGATAATTATCAAACTCCAAACACGGGATTCTCACCCAATGTTGGCTTAATGTTGGCCCAGCGTCGTCGACGCTGGGCCAACATTAAGCCAACATTGAGTGCACTCCCAGTACACTCCCTGATATCCTTTTTACGAGATAATTATCACGTATTATTTCCCAGTAAAATGTGAAGATTTATTTAGGACATAATTCGATGTGGAAAACAGCCGTGTCCCGTTAATTCACAACACGGTAGATTGTGGATGAATTATATTCGTCAAAATTAAGCGATTCTGTGCTTTCATTTGATATATTAAACCGGCTGTTTTGGCATGTCTAGGGATCTTGGCATGCCCCAAACCCGTATGTATTAAGTGAGTGAAGGAAAACGCTCTCAATAACCCTCCATGCCCAGTGACCCTTATCAGAATATCCCACTTCAATATCAAGCAAATTACCGTCCAAATTGAATAATAATGTTGCTCATTAAAGAAAATTAAGTAGTATCAATCGCTGAGCTACATATTTTTTTTTACTTACCCGAATTTGTTGTCCCTCTATTGCAACTTAAATGTGCCCAGATTGCTAACATCAATTTTTAACATGCAAGCTAGAATAAAAGTGTCACTCATTACCAATATTTAGCAGCTCCTCAAACGTGCTTTCTGATATATAAATACTTATTTATGGACACTTTGAATGTAAAAAATAACATATTGTAGAAATACCTGGGTGTTTAGAGGGTTCACATTTTACAGAGCGATTGAAATACCTCAAAATTAATTAGGCCCAAGTGATGTAATAAGCAAGATATATACTAATGACCTACTTATCGTGTGAAGCAAAATAACCGTCAACGTACCTTTTCAAATGTCAGAATAATATATATTTTTTTTTAATCACATATGTTTAACACATATGTTTAATTTATATATGCTATTAATTTGTCTTTAGATCTGTACCGTAAATTGCTCTTTCATTCATTGATCACAATAAGGTTAAAGATATGGATATAATGTCAAGTGATGATAGATTTAGATCATCACGTGATTACTCTCCTGTTTTGACTCGCATCCTGACGACTGCTCGTAATTTCTTAACCTTTTCACTACCATACATGACGGAATTTTCCGTCGTCATTTGTCAATGAACGTAACCATAAAATGACACAAATTTTCGTCAAATATATACTACATTTATGTATTTTTCGTCATTTAAAGCTGGAAATTGCGTTAGCAATTCCAGCTTTATATGACGAAAAATAGAACTCCTACACCAGTATATCTGGATCCTGGCATGCACTCCGGCCTGGAAGTCAAAGGGTTAAAGGTTATTTTGTTCACGTTTTTTTCAAGTGTCAAATATTAATTAGATACAGAACTAGGCCTAATGAAAGTTCCGTCGGACTACGTTGGCAGTGAAATAGGCCTGCTGACATTTCGTTTGAATTGCTTTCAAGCAGTAACATATATCAACCCGCTAATAATATATATGATGAAAAGAATAATAATTCACAAAATCTTTGCGTCACCTGCAGAACGTCCCATAAAAGCAAAAAGCTGTAACTGCTACTCAGTTACTTGCTTTAGTACGGAGGTGTAGCTAAGGACTACCACATTAATGATAGCAGTTCTCAATATAATATGATATTTTGTATTGATTATTATGACTAGTTGCATATTTACTACACATATATCAAGACATGCGCGCCACTCAGTATAAAAATATATATGATAATATAACAAGAGTTACTTGCTTTTTTACAGTTACTTGCTTTAGTACGAAGGTGTGGCTGAGGATTACGACACTAATCATAGCAATTCTCAATATCATCATATATATTACATTGACTATCGCAAGCTGCATATTTACTACCCATGCATTAAAAACGTACACCACTACCTACGTTATGTTCTTTGTACGACACCTCTCTAATCACCTCGGAGCTCTCCATTATTAGCTCTGAATAGCTATTAAAACACACCACTTCATTATTTGCTTTGTCCGACCATTTCATTCAAAGCCGGGAATGGTGAGTTATGGCTGATCAAGTACAGACCAAATTATCATGGTAGGCCTATGTAGCTATAAACAGTCAGTTGTGACCGAACTGTCTATTATGAGGGATCTTCATTAGGGTCGGATGTGTTTAAAGTCAGTTGATGACCGGAGCTTTACATTCCTAGATGTGGAAAATCTTTTCCACGGCTAAGAATGTAGAGCTCATCGGGCTTCATCCTATACATAATGTACAACTTTTCGGGCTTTATCCTTCACGTAAAACAGACCAGCCGTTTTATATTGTAGTCACCCGCATCAATATATTTTCGTGTACACGATACATATACAATTTTGCGCCACATCAACATTGCTTATGACAAGCCGAATGACAGCTTCTTAAATATACTATGAAATGGCCATACAATAAAACACGGAGCTGAGGTTGATAAAGGGAGAATGGTGGCCTGTCCTGGACAAGTAAACAACAATAACTTCCAAAAGTAATCAGTCACAACTGTTTGGTTTTGCATTACAATGCAAGAGGCGTACGAATGTTTAAATAACTTAAAAAAAACGGTGCCTCAAAACTGCATCTTTGGGGTATGATACCCTTTTAAATAAGAAAGAATCAACAATCTCATATAATTAATTACTGTTGGTGAAATAATTAATATCAGACGCTGATTTTGCAAAACTGTTATAATAGATTTTGTATAAAATGCATCATTTTCAACAATGAAGGTTTGTTTATTGTTTTGTTTCGCTATTCTTGTTTAAACATTTAGGCCCAGGCGTTATGTACAACATGTACACCATAAATACAATTAATTTGATAGAATTAATTGAATCTACAAATTGTATAAGCCTCCATAATGAGAATGCTATGACCTTTCATTTGAAGTATTTTAATTCCGTGTTTGATTACATCGTGAAATTTTTAATCAGATTCAAATAAGAATCGCGCCGAGAATTGAAATTTCAAAGTGAAGAAAGTGAAAATTAATTGGCTGGTCCCTTATATGATGAAATACAGAATACACAGCTAGCATGGAAATAAAGGATTAAATAAAGGATTGAATGAAAAGATATGTCTGGTTCCTTAGATGATTAAAAACAGAATACACAGCAAATGTGCTCTGAATAATTCAATAAAAGGAAATGTCTGGATCCTTTGATGATTAAATACAGAATACATAACGAGTGTGCTCTACAGAAATCAGAATACATAACGAGTATGCTCTACAGAAATCAGAATACATAACGAGTATGCTCTACAGAAATCAGAATACATAACGAGTATGCTCTACAGAAATCAATAAACAGAAATGGTTGGATCCCTAAATACAAAATACATAGAGACCAGGCATTGAAGATTTCAATGGAACAAAGAGCTGATAATTATGTGTGTATAGTTATGTAGCAATTATTGTATCAATAAATAGCTTGCCGAATCATGATAACCCTTACCCCTTAAAGCGCTGAATTTTTTTGTATATGCTATGGAAACCAAAGTATTATTTTTTAATTTGAAATCCTTATAGATGTCTTCGTTAGCTCTTTTCTTTAAGGCGCTGAATTTTTTTGTATAAGCCATGGAGACAAAAATATTTTCAATTTGAAATCATCATAGATGTCTTCGTTAGCTCTTTCCAATTGATTTGAATACCCTAGTCCAGCAGAATTGTGAAATGTGTGTGCATTTTATCATACAAGCATGAAATTTTGCTCAAAGATGCATTTGGATATGCTCTTTCATATTTGAGTAAGAGACAAGCTCAATTATTTCAATATGGCCGTCAAATGCAAGATGGTCGCCATTGACCGTTTTGAAAGCCTATATGCTGTAGTAATGTGTACATGCATCAAGCCCTGATCATTAAATGATGCATATTATGCTACAGAAGTAAAGACTAAGTATGAGTAAATGTGGAAATACAATTTAAGCAATAATATTCAGCCCTTTATATAGTTTGTAATCCAATATGGCCGCCAAAAATCGGACTAACATGTGCTGTATAAATGTTCTACTGTTCAAGTGATACTGAAGGCCAACTTAGGATTAATCTTGTATATTAAACTTTCCTACTCTCACATGAAAACCATATATGATGCATATCAAATATTTTGGGATATTTAATAAATCAAATATGGCTGCCAATGACGCTTAAACACAACCCGTGGCTTTACGGAGCTAATACACATGCTTACGACCAGCAAACAGTATGTTTAAATACAATGTACTTCTCAATGTTGTGTCACGATAACGCACCCCTCCCCCCCCCCTCGTATTACTAGCCAACTAATAGTTAGCATAATGATAACAACATGACTACAGAACTGCAACAACAATGATATGCATGCTATGCTAAGCTATGTATTTGCGTACTATTTGTTGATTCTATTTTGCATCTGAAGCTATAAGTGAGGCATATCACAACGTTGGGGGCTAGATGGATTATCAAGAACAGTAAATTTACACCTAAAAATTAGCCAAACATGAAACATAATTTGAGTACATTCCTTTCAGGAATTAGTTAGTCTACCTGACCGATTCAAAAAAATGATTGATTAGAATTTTGCCTTAAATTTCTGTTTAAATTCACCATGGAATTTTAAATGTTTTTTTTAGTATAGTCTAGAACAGCACCATCTACAATAAATGAATCTGCCCTGTGCATAGACCTGTAAATCCATAAACAAGGCACACGATAATGGACGATAATAAGTGGATTTCTCATCCATTAGCGTCAAAGCAGTCAGCTAGTTGTGAGAGTTCAACATTAAAATATCGCAGCAAAAGGCTGGCGAGCCTCCTCTGCTACTCTACAATGATTGATACCTTATTTGGCTTAGGGTTCTCATTGATATATCAGTCTAAATGTCCCAAAGCTGTATGTAGTGTTGCATTTCTCCCTTTTTAAGTAATGAGTGTTTTGTCTCTGGCTTACCCTTCTTCCAGATCTGTTCCCCAGCGGGACAATGTAGATCATCATGGTAAAGCTCAACAAAAACACAGGATTCTTTCATGGTACTTAATTGGCAATATTTCTGAGTTCCAGTGACGAAATCATGGCAGAGAGTGATCCAAAACTGAAAACTCAGTTACACCACGACACAACCAGTATATCTGTCCGAGAAAGAAGCTCAACAACAAGACGCAGTGACAAAATCAGGGCAGAGAAAGAGAGCCTGTGAATTTCGAAACCATTATACCACTATACAACCAATATCTTTGTCCGCTAAAGAAGTAAATGTACAAGAGCATTGTATTCAACTACCAATAACTGACCAAAGCAAGAATGTGACCAGAGCTTTGATGAATGCTGATATTACAAGTCCTGGCAAAAAGACTTTTGAAAATTTCTAAAGTCACACGCCCCAGGCATGCATACCAAGTCACAGTGGCCAGAATCTATATGTTAATATGAAGATGACCTCGATACCACATAACACCAGCTATACCAGCTATACCTCAGTTGAAGAATTTGAAGAAATTGATCATCTCACTACAGTCGTTCTTTGCCTGTTAAGCTATGCTTTATGATACAACTGGAGGAAATACACCCAAAAACATCTGCTGAATTCTGAAAGGCAACAAAACATCACATGCCTTTCAAGCAAATGCATTAACCAGGCCCACGAGAAACACAGTGTAATAGCGAAAGGGGACATGGTCTGACTCAAAACATGTCACGGCTCACTATAGATGGTTGTAAACAGCTAGAACAATTAAAAAACTTCACACTCCATGATCCATCCAAGCATAATTTGTGAAAGAAGTAAAATCACTCACAAAGACAATCCAGGATCTTGGTAATCCATTTGCTTACAAAAGCCATTACTGTGTGTCTTGGATACAAAACACATTATAAGAGAAGCTGTCGTAAAACCAGTGATAACAGTTCAGGAATTGAGAAAGAAACAGATTGATGACTATGTTGAAAAGAGGCTTCATATTTGTACTAAAAATTTCAGATTTTAACATACCTTGAGGTCTTAGGAAGCTCTCTAACATCCTAATAGCGATTTTAATAATTAAAAGTACTACTATCATGTTTTTATTGTCATAATCGTGTTCTTTGACCACGTAAACATTACATTACACACCGAAATCATTAAAATAGAATAGTTACTGACAAAGTAATACCGATTTACATCATATAATAGCTAAACGACTTTATAAGTTCAGAATCTGATGTCTACAGACGTCAGATTCTGACGTATAACGACGATTCCTGCGCTGTAAGGGTTAGCAGGACAAACCATGTCAAAAGTTGACCCCCGCGCTGAAAAAGTGAACTATTTATAATGATCTGACGACTAAAATCGATCCCCGCACTGTAACAGTAAAGAATGAAAGATTAATCTAGATAATAAACTCAACATAATTTAAAAAAAAACCCATAGTTTTAACATAATTAACATAATTTAAAAAAAAAGATGACCGCCAATAGAATCTATATATGTATATATATATAATCATATAACCCCATATCCCATGATATTTCAACCTCTGGTGCACATAAGTTAAACATCGTTAGTTCTAACATAACATGTATTGTACTAATGATTTCAAATTAAAAAAAAGTGTGGTCTCTTGGTTCAACGCTTTAACCCTTACAGCGCGGGGATCGATTTCAGGCGTCAGAATCTGACGTCTGTAGACTCATATTCTGACAGATTCTAAAGTCTACCCCCGCACTGTAAGAGTGAAAATATTTCTAATGGCCGTAGACCCATAACCATAACATAGGTATTCAAATGAATCGGAAAGAGTCAACTAAGACATTTATGATGATGTCAAATTGAAAAAAACTGTGGCCTTTTCGTTTAAATAAAAAATATTCCAACGTTTTTTTGGTTAATATATATCGAGAAGCTAACCAAAGATACAATAATTGCTCCATAACTATACGTGCATAATCCTTATGCGCCACATATGATACCAATATTGTTGGGAATTTCAATATTTGGATGAGCAACAATGCCCCATTGTCAGGTTACGTCAATGGTGTAAAACTGTGAAATGGAAGATGTCCTTACGTTATTGAACGAATACATTGATATATAATAATTCCCCTCAGTCATATTATAATTACATCCTGTTTATCGTCAACATTGTATTAGCTAAGATCATAACGGCCGATCAGTAGATATTACATTTCTTGTTAACAACAATATTATAATGTCACAATGTACTGCAAATGAAAACATATACATCAGAGAGGTATAGCAAAAAAAGTTATCAACAAAACATAAAGGTACTCCGTGGGATGAGTTTTGCATGATATAGTGTATCCCGCAGATCATGATTTCATTTTTTTTCATTCATGCATTCATTCATTCATTCATTCATTCATTCATTCATTCATTTTTTATCGTTTACATTGAAATCGTAATTATAATCGTAATCATATTTTTTAAAGCGTGTAATCATGCTTATAATTGTAATCGAGAAAACAATATGACCTGTAATTGTAATCATAATCGTAATGGATATTCTAAAAACACTATGATCATGATTATGTTAGGTTGTAATCACGATTGCTTTTTGAGCATATATCACAATACATAATATATCACTTGAGCCTGATTCTCATTCTGTGTTACACATTCTCAGGGTTCTCAAGATAATTCAATGGATTCACCCACTCATTTCAGTGCTCTATGGGTTGAACAACCCTTACAGTGCGGGGATCGACATTAGTCGTCAAAATCTGACGTCTGTAGACGTCAGATTCTGACGGCTAAAGTCGATCCCCGCACTTTAAGAATTCAAATATTTCTACTGGCCGTAGATCCATAACATAGTTATTCAAATGAATCAGAAAGAGCTAACTAAGACATTTGAAGTTGTGTCTCGCACAACTTCAAGTGGCTGAAAATTATCCACATTTGTTTAATTTGAAGCTGCACATTTGTAAATCTTGCAAATCAACACCCATTTTATTCCCAATAACAGCGACTTGTTTGGCTAATAAAACGGATTAAAATGACTATAGTCACGCCTAGGGGGTTGAGGGGTAAACCAGATTTGAATTTTAACCCTTAGCACACTGATGTCGAATACAGTAGACATCCTGTCCTTCTATAAGCACCTGTATAACCAGTTTTTTTTTTTAAATAAAATGTGATTCCAATCTTGAAAAACTGATATATCTTGGGTCTTAAATTTTGCAAATCAGACAAATTTTCAGTCACTTGAAGTTGTGTGTCGCGGTAGCGAGACACAACTTCAAGTGACTGAAAATTTAAATTGAATATCTCAGTGCTCCAAGGGTTAAGGAGGCTGGCCCTTCTTCACACATAGATGTCGCTCAGGTGAACCCACTGTCTCTATATAATCTCTGAGGTCATAATGGTGGCTGGCGTCAGAGAAAGATGCGTCAGAGGAGACATGTGGCTGGTCAGTAGATGGGGTCTTCAAACGTTAGGATACAATGACATTGACAGGCTGGAAATGGGGTGGATTCTATCTTCTCAGAAGATTATTTGGTCGAATCCATCATAGTCCTGAACCAGAGTGACACGAGAGGAAATGAGGCGCCAATCACGTGTACACTGGTCTACATGATGATCAGATGATACGAGATACATATAATACAATTCACTCACTTCTATAGGAATAGTAGGCCTATTGTTAAAGAAAACAGGTGTTTTACAGCAGCTGTCACTTTAAAGAGTCTGGCCCAGGCTAAAATCATAAAAAAATCAGTGATTTTATTTTGGCTTCTTAATATGATCATATGATGTAAATATGTCCATAGACTGGAACTGCAAAAGTTTTTAAATTTTTCTGCTGCGCATTCACCAGTTAGGCTAGATGTAGAGACGAAATTCCCGTATTTCTTATTCTTGACATGATTGTCCATAATTAGAAATCATGAATTTTGTCTCTATATCTAGCCTAACTGGTGAATGCGCAGTACAAAAATTAAAAAACTTTTGCAGTTCTAGTCTAGGGAGATGTTTACACATGGTCATATTAAGAAGCCAAAATAAAATCACCGATTTTTTGATGATTTTAGCCTGGGCCAGTCCCAATACCATGTTTAGCCATTGCAACTCTGAAATCTTTCTATATAATTCATAGAGACCAACGTTTTTTTTTCAATTAGAAGTCATTATAAATGTTTTACTTAGCCCCTTCTGTCTCATTTGAATACATATGTACAAGTATGGGTCTACGCCCATTATAACTGCTTAACTCTTTTACTGCGGAGATCGACTATAGACGTCAGAATCCGACATCCATAGAAATCAGATTCTGACGTCTAAAGTCGGTCCTCGCTCTCAAATGGTTAACTGAAGACCTCAAAGTGTCTTGAAACTTACACGTCATAGTTCTAATCATATCAATCTGAAATGTGAAAGAAATTTTAAAAATATATGGGTTTTTATTTTGTATAAAGTATGTAATAGCAATATGCCTAATCTCTCCCATCTGTACTTGACAATGTACAGCTTCTACTACTGCTATGTTAGAGATTTTTATTTACTTCAAATTGAATACGTGAATTTTTATATGGTTATAAAGTCTGTTTTTTAATATTAATTTTATGCGAGAGCACACGTTAAAAATATAAAACACGACATGGTCATTGATACATCATTTTAGTTGCTGTATAATACGGTGAATCCCTTAGTCATCCCGATAAAAATAATATTGAAATAATTTAAAAACTGCTTGTTTTAGAATATCAGTTTTCGGTTTAGTCTACGAGCTATCTGGTGTACAAAGTGATTGTGCTGTGGTACATTTAATTTACCAGTTCTACAATTGCCGCTTGTTGTTACTTTCTGCAGGGGCCTACTGTTCTTTATCTTGTTATAGTAGGCCTACACAGTATGCATACCGTAAACAACTATACACACTACAATTTTGAACACTTTAGAGCATTGTCTACATGTATGTGATGATGTAAAACACCATGCATGTTGGTCTGGTAGGGACTCGAATCCGGTATCTCCTGGTCTGCAGGTGAATCATATGAATAGATTCCGGCCTGGTGTATTCGTCTCAGCATATAATGACCTATAATTCAGCGTACAAGCCTGAATTTACTGTTGTCATTTTCATCCATCACAGTGTGTGGGAAATGAAGAAAATAGTATCATTGTTAAAGGTGATCTATCACCCTTTGTATAGTATGAATAAATTTGTGACAAATTAATCATAGTTGCCACAAGATGGGGCACAATTGTTTCCCTATATGACCCTCTGAGAGAGTCACATGATCACACCAATCACACCATATAAGGACATAATTATTCATACCATAAAAAGGCTGATAGATCACCTTTAAGACAAGTGCTATGAATATATTCGTTGTTAAATCCCGTTTGGCAAATTCAGTCATTCTTCAGATACACAAAATGATGCTTCCAGGGTTAAGCTACTACGTTCTTACAGGAAAGATAACTATTTCAAAAACTATTTTAGCCTTTGTCCAATCCTAAAGATGCAACATTGTGTGGAGCCTAAGTCACCAAAAAGGAGCATGCTCGGCTTCCCATCGTCAGGGTTCTAATTTAGTATGTATGAAAAATGATAGATGTGATTTTATCTGATTATTATCTCCTTTTCTCGCCGCCTAGTTCATCCTAAGGACTCATCCTTTCATTCATTCATATATTCATTCATTCATTCATTCATTCATTCATTCATTCATTCATTCATTCATTCATTCATTCATTCATTCATTCATTCATTTATTCATAAATTTATTCATTTATTCATTCATTCATTCATTCATTCATTCATTCATTTATTCATTCATTCATTCATTCATTCATTCATTTATTCATCAATTCATTCATACATTCATTCATTCATTTATTCATTCATTTATTCATTCATTCATTCATTCGTTCATTCATTCATTCATTCATTCATTCATTCATTCATTCATTCATTCATTCATTCATTCATTCATTCATTCATTCATTCATTTATTTATTCATTCATTCATTTATTTATTTATTCATTCATTCATTCATTCATTAATTAATTAATTTATTCATTTATTCATTCATTCATTCATTCATTCATTCATTCATTCATTCATTCATTCAATCAATCATTCATCCATTCATTCATTTATTCATTCATTCATTCATTCATACATTCATTCATTCATTCATTCATTCATTCATTCATTCATTCATTCATTCATTCATTCATTCATTCATTTATTCCTTCATTCATTCATTCATTCATTCATTCATTCATTCATTCATTCATTCATTCATTCGTTCGTTCGTTCGTTCGTCGTTCGTTCATTCATTCATTTTTTTCATTTATTGTTGCATTTATATTGCAAAACAGATATTCTAAAACAAGCAGTTTTTTAATTATTTCAATATCATTTTTATCGGGATGACTAAGTGATTCACCGTATTATACAGCAACTAATATGATGTATTAATGGCCATGTCGTGTTTTATATTTTGAGCGCGTGCTCTCGCATACAATTCATTCATTTATTCATTCATTCATTCATTCATTCATTTATTCATTCATTCATTCATTCATCCACATTACCAATCTGTGTTTAGATTTCGCATATCTAGATTTACACGACACATATTTATGACCCCTAAACTTAATGCTACGAGTAATGAAATAGATAATAAAGATTCCCATATATTTAGTTTTATTCGCAGTTTTAGGAAATGACTGCATGCAGGTTGACGCATGGACGATGACATATTGATGTTATACATTGAAACTCAATGTTAAAAACCATCACATTGATGTTGTTTTGCCAACTGATCACGGTTATTGGCAAGTTTTAGTTATTTGTCATTGGAAGGCATGGATTTAAACGAATAGGAGCCCAATCTAATACTGACCATCTATTTAGATACCTTTTACACTTAAAATACGAGCCGTATATCGACCCATTGTGGTTAGAAGGTGCTAAACTGCCACTTTACAAGCGGGCAGTTTAGCACCTTCTAACTCTAAGGGGGACGATATATGGCTGGTGAACTAAACCCATGTCTTAGAGGTTTTATCAAGTTGAAAAAATCCAAAAATAAAAAAAAAATTGGAAATTATGTGTTTTTCTGTGTTTTTTGTGTTGTTTTCAAGTTTCCGATTGTTTCCCCCCAAAAAATGGATAGTGGGGTGGGTGGGTGGTGTCTGACCATTCCGAGTTTTTTAAATTTTTGATTTTTTTTAACTTGACAAGACCCCTTAATTGTAACCATTTCACCTCTCAGCACGACCATAGTCTTCTAATAATTTTGTCACCTTAACTGGTTAAATCACATAAACCCTTTAAGTCCTCACGATGCATTAAAGCATCATTTTAAATGCCTGAAAACAGCCTTTACTTCCCTATAACTAAGGGTTTTAGAAGAAGAATTTCCATGAAACTACTTAACACACACATGGTAATTTTTATCAAATTTTTGATAAAGTAAAGTCAGGCTATTGAAAATGTAATGTGTGTCTAAACATCAGGATTTACAAATGCTTGGTTTCAAATTAAACGAATATTACTAATTAAAACATAATATGAATAATTTTAGCTCATTATATAATTTATTATTCATTTAATACAGATATATTGATATTTTAAAAATATTTGCTAAAATATTTGTCTTAGGTATTCCCACATAATCATATGAAGTTAATATTTTTTTCAATATTTACCCACCGTCTTTGATGCTGGGCTAACATTCATTCAACATCGGGCCAGCATATCATGTTGGCAGGGAGACAACACTATCATCTATAGCCCGTTTTCAGGTATTCAGTCTGTTATTTCGTGTCAACTGGGTACAAAATAACAAACCTGTTACTGCATTATTTTATATGATCCTATAAAATATGGCTGCGCCAACATAATAATGATCACATAATCGCCACACGCTGCAATCTATTGTTTCAATGTAATGGGAAAGCACTCAGACATTGGCGGACGAACAATCATATTACATTACTGAACAATGCAGATGGAGTAGATGATATAAGAGGTAAATGATGTAAAATAACTAGATCACTCAGCTAAATGTTTGTCAGAATAAATAAATAAATAAATAAATAAATAAATAAATAAATAAATAAATAAATAAATAAATAAATAAATAAATAAATAAATAAATAAATAAATAAATAAATAAATAAATAAATAAATAAATAAATAAATAAATAAATAAATAAATAAATAAATAAATAAATAAATAAATAAATAAATAAATAAATAAATAAATAAATAAATAAATAAATAAATAAATAAATAAATAAATAAACAAACAAACAAACAAACAAACAAACAAACAAACAAACAAACAAATAAATAAATAAATAAATAAATAAATAAATAAATAAATAAATAAATAAATAAATAAATAAATAAATAAATAAATAAATAAATAAATAAATAAATAAATAAATAAATAAATAAATAAATAAATAAATAAATAAATAAATAAATAAATAAATAAATAAATAAATAAATAAATAAATAAATAAATAAATAAATAAATAAATAAATAAATAAATAAATAAATAAATAAATAAATAAATAAATAAATAAATAAATAAATAAATAAATAAATAAATAAATAAATAAATAAATAAATAAATAAATAAATAAATAAATAAATAAATAAATAAATAAATAAATAAATAAATAAATAAATAAATAAATAAATAAATAAATAAATAAATAAATAAATAAATAAATAAATAAATAAATAAATAAATAAATAAATAAATAAATAAATAAATAAATAAATAAATAAATAAATAAATAAATAAATAAATAAATAAATAAATAAATAAATAAATAAATAAATAAATAAATAAATAAATAAATAAATAAATAAATAAATAAATAAATAAATAAATAAATAAATAAATAAATAAATAAATAAATAAATAAATAAATAAATAAATAAATAAATAAATAAATAAATAAATAAATAAATAAATAAATAAATAAATAAATAAATAAATAAATAAATAAATAAATAAATAAATAAATAAATAAATAAATAAATAAATAAATAAATAAATAAATAAATAAATAAATAAATAAATAAATAAATAAATAAATAAATAAATAAATAAATAAATAAATAAATAAATAAATAAATAAATAAATAAATAAATAAATAAATAAATAAATAAATAAATAAATAAATAAATAAATAAATAAATAAATAAATAAATAAATAAATAAATAAATAAATAAATAAATAAATAAATAAATGAATAATTGAATGAATGATTGAATTAAATAATAAATGAATGAATAAATGAATAAATACATTATTAAATAAATGAATGAATGTGGTCTTAGGCCACATTTGTGCATATGTAGGCTAAACTGGGTCAGGAAAACCTCATGAAGATGGTAAGGTGATGTTGATGACTCTGCCCTTCACTCGAATGATTCGAAATTTGGGCCAGTCAGAGTCTGAGCACACTACCCTTCGGATGCAGATGCACCCCACAATACGGAATCTTTGTGAGTGAGCGGGGAAGAAACATCTTGTCTCTTAGGAATATGAATACCAGAGCGGGGGATCACCGCGTTTCCAAGCAGGTAGCCTCAACCACGGCACCAGGGCCGTCGAGCCCCTTCCGCCCAAAAGTTTTTTCAGTGTTCAACCATGGTGACGATAATCGGTGACAGATCACATAACAGTTTTCCACCAGGAACATAGCATATCTGGTAAAAATGATATTCTATTCTATTTATTCGAAACATTGTGCAGATCCCACGTATTGTATGTTATTCCAATTTAGAAGTGAATTGTATTTAAATTTGAAATTAAAACCGCGATTCTAATCTCTAAGCGAGTCAAATAACCTTGGGTTTTCAAATTAGGCTACCTAAGTGGATACGTAATTTATCAAATCTATTTATTTATTTCAACAGATTACTATACCATATTTATTTAAAGTTTTTTTATTAAAACGAAAAATGCCCTGTGATGCTTATATACGTTAATTTGATTTATAGTTCTGCAGTAGCCCCAAGAAGTGTGTTTTGAAGTTCACCAAATATTTTTGTTTTGTTTTTTACACCTACAAGTAACAAGTAACAAGTATTTATTGCTGATGGTTCCTGTGTGAGGAACAGAGCCAGGAGCATGAAGAAGAGCCAGGAAAGCGCTGGCGCCATATAATACAATGCAGTGCATATTATAATACTATTTACAATTGTAATGATTTATACAAGAATCAGTGGATTAGCTGTTATTATTCATTGTTAAGAACACTTTAAAACTTTGCGATAATCACTTTCACGAATAAACTTAACTGCAGTACATTATTATAATCGTTTTGCTTGAATAATTGTTCCAGTTGAATAGTGGAAGGTCTTTTCCAGAATTTGACATTTATCTATTTTTTACGCTCTTCTCTGAATAACGGACAGCATAACAGATAGTGGTACTCATCACCGATGTCATTGCAATGGAGGCATAACCGTAGGTCGCGCTGAGTTTGAGCCCGACAACCAGCTTCGATTGGTAGACGGTGATTGCGGCACCGAAATTTTGTCATTAGGATTCTATTATTTACAGGGAGCTCAGTCAGATATCTCTTGAAACCAAAAGTTTTTTTAATTATACGGTATACAGTACATTTACCACCTTTTGTTATGCCTTCATTCCAATTTTGTATGAATTGGTCGTGCAACCTTAACTTGAGAATTGTATTAAAATGATCCGGTGATTTAGGTAAAGATTGCTTCGTCCAAATCCCAGAGACTCCAGCACTATCTAGTATGTTTTTCACCGAGCTAATCCAAGTAGAATGAAACAAGTCCTTCTCGTAAAGTTTATATATTAAAGAGTAAATCATTTTCGACAGTTTATTTTCTTTACTGGTAATCAGTCTCGCCCAGTAGAGGATCATTTTACATTTAATATCTATATGAAGCGGCGTTTCACCCAACTCTCCGTAAACCATATTAGAGCAAGTAGATTTATGAACATGTAAAATATAGTTACACAACCTTAATTTCAATTTATTTACAATGTCGCAATTTTCACACCCCCACACTTTAGCTCCATATAATACAGCAGGTTTTACCAGAGCGTCAAATAACTTTAATGCAATACCCGGAGGTGGCGATAGAGATTTAATCCGTTTCAGTGGACCATACATTTCCCTACATCTCTTTTGATAAGGACTTTGTTTTGCAACATTAAATTGTGCATTAAAATTAAACGTAACACCCAGGTAATTGTAATCATTCACTACGTCAAGTTTCATGTCCGCAAATTTAAACGAAGGTATATTCTTTAATTTGCCTCGCAAAAATATGAATATTTTGGTTTTACTGGTGTTAATTTTTAAATCAAAATTGTTATAATATTCAGTTAGAGTATCCAAATATTTTTGCAGGTCTTCAGGGGATTCAGCCAATAATACAGTATCATCCGCGTACATCAAAATATATAACTTTAAGTATGATACTAGATCTTCTGCTGGATCATGGACTAGCTGGTCCATCTCCTGGATTTTTTCTAGACCTTCACAAGATCGTGATATAAATTCGTTAAGATCAGCTAAGTAGAAAAAAGCAACGGAGATAAATTTTCTGGTCGAACTTACACTTACATTAACACATGATTTTGCCTGACTGTAGAGGTTTTGAATTACTTTTAGAATCCGCCCTGATATCCCAGAGGATAACAACTTGGTCCATAATTTGGTTTAATTTATGGTATCAAATGCCTTTTGGTAGTCTACAAAACAACAGTATAATCGTTTACGTTTGTTGAGGTAAATATCAGCCAAAGTTTTCAAAACAAAAATGTGGTCTATGGTGGAATTTTCGGATTTGAAACCGGCCTGTTCTGGACCGACGGTGTCATGAGCTTTAACGAAGTTTGATAATCTTTCATTCAGACAGCTTGTGAACAGCTTACCGAAACAACTGAGCAGAGAAATACCTCTATAATTATTTGGATCAGTATCATCTCCTTTATTTTTGTAGATGGGTCTTATAATACTAATAGCCCAATCGTCTGTTACTATACCTGTAGAAAGAATAATGGTAAATAATTTTGCATATACTGGTATTAATTTATCTGGCGAATGTATAAAAAATTCGTTGATAATTTGATCAATTCCCGATGATTTGTGATTTTTAAATTTTTTGATGGCTGTTGTAATTTTTTGGGTGGTAAAGGGTTTATTGAGATCAGGATCGTCAGCGACGTTGAGCTCCTCACGGTGGCATGCCTCCGTCTGATTAGTTGACTCAGTTTCAGACGCTAATTTCTTAAAATGTTGCTCAAATATATCTAAAGATATTTTAGTCTCATTTACTTGTTTTGTTTTTCCCTGAATTATGTTCCAATATTCCTTTGGATTTTCGGATTGTAATGTTCGTAATTTATTAATGGTGGCTTTTTTATATTCACGGAAAGCTTTATTTACAGTTTTCTTGTATTGTTAACTATATACTCTAACTTCGTTAAAATGTGTCGCATTTTTTAATCTCCTATATTTATTTCTATATTTCAACATATTGCGACGTGCCAACTCACATTCTGTATTATACCACGGATTGTGAGGTAAGGCACGTCGCCTAGGTTTCTTAGCACTAACTTTAACTTCATGTGATAGACCAGAGGCAGTAGCAGATTGTTTCAGTACCTTACATATATCATCCGAAACATTACTCACTACATCTGCTGTAATATGCCCCCTCTGCTTCTGCTCTATCCATGATGTGCAATATCAATTCAATACATTCATCTGATACATTCGATTGAAAGGAAGCTGCAGAATCTGATTTCCGCTTGTATTTAATTACATGTTCAGATCGTGTATGAAGAGTTTTATCTGACAGATCGTCTTCTGTTTCTAGTACTAAATTGAAACAGCATTGACGGGGCAGTGGATATCAGAAATAATGCAGTCAAATTCCAATATATCAAATTTTTCAACGTATGGAGCAAGGTTTTCAGAGATTAGAATGTAATCTACAACACTAGCATTTTTACATGTTGTTTTACCAATACCTTTATCGGCTCCATATCTGCCATTCATAATATGCAAATCTATACTGTTACAGAGTTTTATTAACCGTTTACCCCTATTATTTACAAATTGATCCTTGTTTGAGCGTTTTGTGACATATATATATATGCAGCATATATAGATCACAAATCCGAGTGATGACCACCTGGCATCCTTGTGCATTTTTTTAATTGACGTTAATGCAAATGAGGTGTCGCCATTGCTGAAAAATCTAGTTTTCTGCATAACTTTGTAACGATTTACAGAAAATATTCGTTTGATATCTCTATTACTATGTTTTCTGGGCCAGAGAACACGATGGAATCATTTAAAAATATGAATCCATGTATTTGCATGCAAATTAGCTATCAAATTTCCGAAGAAAAGAGGCGCTCGCGATTATATCAGCCATGTTTATGTACTGCTTTATTTTTTAGGACGATCCAAGTGAATAGTAACAAAAACAAACAGAAACAAGTTTTATTTCAGTCTTACATGCAACTTTCTGAATAATGGGATTAGCAAATGATATTCAATGTGTCTTACGTCATGCATATTTAGTCATAATGGACCAAACTAAATAAATAATTTTGTATAACACATGGAAATCAAAGTTTTTTAATTTGAAACCTTCATAATGTCCCATAAATGTCATTTGAATACCTATGTTATAGGTCTACGGCCATTGCAAATATTTTTAATCTTACAGTGCTGGGACCGACTGTAGACGACAAAATATGACGTTTACAGAGTCAGATTTTGACGTTTAAAGACGGTCCCCGCGTTGTAATGGTTAATCCTTATATTTTTATATAAACCAAGAAACCAAAGGGTTTATGCACGAAAAGTTTAATTAGCGCAGAACCCAAATATATGCGGCACCGGTGGTTAAAGGGTTAAGTGCATCATTGTGGAGGAGCGAAATTTACGTCGATACACTGGCTTCAACCTTAGCTTTCCAAGGTCGCCATTAACTTGATCGCCTAGTCACATTAAGAAGAGAAAAACAAAGATATTTATCTGGAAAACACACATCGGGGTTCGAATCTGAGACGCATGCATGACTGGCGAGGCAGTCAGACGTTCTACCAAAGCGACACGTTCACTTCTCTAAGTGCAGTAATATCATACATGTAGATAACTAGATAGACATAGAAAAATGGCACATTAGATCGATGGTGATTTATTGTTGAGCTAACGTCTGCGACATTGGCTCAACATTAAACCAGCATTGGGTTAAATTATAGTTTTTGCTTCGAAGTAAACCACAACATTTAGAATGAAAAGATCCGGAACAAAATACACATTCAACCAACGTTGATTCAACGTATGCCCATTAACCCTTTTACCTGCCTGTCATTATTATATTTAAAGTTAAATTTTTTTATTAGCAAATTAAATTCCAGCTTTTAAACATGTTAAATAGAAAACGTGACGTCAACCTGCTATATTTAAGGAAAAAATCGTTGACCTCCATTTTGTCAAATTTGAATAATTTTCACTCCCTTGATGTTGTGAATCGCGTCAGCGAGACATAACTTCAAGTGAGTGAGGGGGGGGGGGGCCCTAATGCAGTAGTTAAATATGCCTGCTTGGAAAGTCGGAGACGCGGGTTCGAACCCCGATCTGGCATTCAAGTTTTAAAGAAACAAATTGTCTCTTCCTCGCTAACTCGTAAATATTGAATATTGTGGGGTACCTCTGTGACCGAGAGGTAGCGTGCTCGGTCTCAGACCGCCAGGGCTCGAATGTCGTGTCTGGAGGGCAGTGTCATCTCATTCATCTCACCATCCTCAGGAGGTTCTCTTGGCCCAGTTTAGCCTACAAGTGCATACACAGGTAACCAAAAGCCCCATTCATTTCACTTCAAGTGAGTGAAAATTCAAATTAAATAACTCTGCGGTCAAAATGTCAGACATGCTAAACCAGCATTGGATCGACGTCTCCTGGTTGCTGCGTAGTGAACCACTAGCTATGGACTATTTCTGAGTCGTTCATAATCAAGCAGCGGTAGATTAAGAGCAAAACCTATTTTTTACGAGGTTTTAATTCTCTCAGAATTAATGCAAGCATGGCTTTAATCGCACTGTAATCAGCATGTACGACAATATAATGAATAATTCATCTTAATTTGGAAAAAAAGACATTCTGTTGTGTAATTTTATTCGTTTCATTATTTCATCCACGTTGTTCTACCTGACATTTGATAATTTTTTTCAATGTATAGTTTTTTCTGTCTGTTCGTTCAGTCAATAGTCATATTACAGCGTCATTTAAAAAAAAAATATCTTAACAGTATCTTTGACACTGTGAACTGTGTCGTACTAAAATAATGAATGTTTTTTTTTACTTTATAAGCCCATAACAAATTCATGCACTACATGACAGATATTGAATACAATTTCATGAATAAAACTGGTATAGCCCCTCACAATAGAAGTTTTATTTTGCTGTATTATACTCGGAGACTTTCTTTGACCATAAAGTCTGGTCATTTGGGTTTACCTTTTATTCGCCACAATTTTAACCTCAGTATTAATGAACATGACATGTTTTCATCAATTCCAAAATTAAACTTTACAATTAATTTGAGCATCAACGGTCCTATTTATGCGGCTTTCTAGCTGATTCAGTGCTACCAGTAGTTGCATATCGGTCGTTATCTTAACCTTTACAGCGCGCAGGAGACTTCAGACGTCAGAATCTGGCGTCTTGACGTCTAAAGTCGATCCCCGCACTGTAATAATTAAAATATTTATATTGACCGTAGATCTATGACATAGGTATTCAAATGAAGCGGCAAGAGATAACTAAGACATTTATGATGATTTCAAAACTCTTTGGTTACCATGGTTTATACAAAAGTATTTCAGTGCTTTAAAGGTTAAAATTGGTAACTATAAGTATCGTTGACATTGTGATGACGTTATTGAGAGAACGTTTTGCAGCTTGTTATATATAGATTAACAGCCGTAAAACACTGTGCGGACCCACAATATAAAAAATGATTATCATACCTGAAAACACGAGATACTGACCCAATGTTAGATCAAGGTTGGGCCAGCGTCGTAGACGCTGGCCAAACATTGATCTAACATTGGGTCAAAGTCTCTTACTTGCTCGGATGGCGGGGTGGAGGTCAAGTGCAGAGCTTGGTTGGACTGGGCATCAAACCAGGAGCGGCAGCTGGCTGAACAAACCCACTAAGTTGCTCTGCGTCATTTAATCCTCTTTTTACATCTTCTGGGTGAAAAAAAACCCTACCTGCTTTCCGACCTGCAAGGATCAGCACTTAATGTGGACACACGCTTACAGCCATGGCTCCATCACGAATCCTCCTGGGTATTGGGGGCCGTCACAAAACATCCCTCGTATTGTTTTGTGGCTGCATGCTTAATTCATATTAACGTCGAACATTTTTTGTAAGTGTAGGCTAATTTTTCTTGTCTAGGCAGATTCAATAAAAATCGTATCTAAACGACCCCTTCGGTAAATTGTCACTCTATCAGGCAGTGTTAAATTATGCGACATAGCCCCGTGGCCATGTTGCAGTGGTTAAAGCTGCCTGCTTGGAATGTCCGAGATCGCGGGTTTCCCCTCTATGTGATTCAGGTTTCAAAGAAACAAATGTTTCTTCTCCGCTCACTCGTAAAGATTTAATATTGTGGGGAGGTAGCATGCTCAGCCTCACAACACCAGGGATCGAGTTTTTAAATCCTGTGTCTGGAGGGCAATATATGTCATCTCATTCATCTCACCATGCTCAAGTGGTTCTCTTGGCCCAGTTTAGCCTGTATGTGCACATAAGTGGCCTAAGACCCCATTCGTTCATTCAGTTCACTGGACGGAGCCGCATACTTGGGCTTGGGAACTAAACCAATGCCATAATGTTAACCCTTTGAGTACGGCTATAATCGCTCATTCTGTGATTCAATATCTGATTTAACCCTTTCACCGCCGGTGTCCCATATATTCGGGTTTTTATTTTTGATTAAGACATTATGTACCACCTTTTGAACATGTTAATGGAAAAATGTGACATCAATCAGCCATATTTGAAAACAGTTGACCTCTATTTCGTCAAATCTGAATAATTTTTTCTCACTTGAAGTTGTGGATCGCGTCAGCGAGACACAACTTCAAGTGGGTAAAAATTCAGATTGAACAATTTAGCGGTTAAAGGGTTAATACAAACATATTGACATTAAAAATATATATTTCTGCTTGCTAAACTACATAACATCGTCACACAATGTTTCCCACCTGTAGGCTTAGAGCAGTAATTGACCCATCTTTGGACCAACATAGGCAAAGACTGGCATCTGAGGAGAATAAATGACTAGAAATACAAGACCGGGGGACGTCCATCCAGCAATTATAATCCAGAACATATAAATGATATGACTTGAAACAACTTGTGTCCTTTCACCAGGTGGCTCTACATCCACACCTGCAAACACGAGTCAAATCAATGCGAGGCGCTCAACCGATGTTGGAATGATGTTGGCCCATCATCAGCTGGGCTGGCCAACATTACTCCATAAATTGGTTTCGTGTTTGCTGTACATCCGAAGCTAAGTGTCTGCGCATGTGTTGAAAATGAGGAGAGTAGATCACATTCGCAATCACTATAAATGTTCATCCAACAATTTTATGTTTTTACTCATTGATTAAAAAGAGCTTGATATAGCGGGCTCACTTTGTTTTCAAGAACAAGTGCATGCACGTTTATGCACGTGGATACGTTAGTCAAAATTGTACTACATAACTTTATCCACATTCTGAGAGAAATATAAATTATATTTAAAGATGTTTAAAACAAGAAAATCTGGCTGGCTGGCTGGCTGGCTGGCTGGCTGGCTGGCTGGTTGGTTGGCTGGCTGACTCACTCACTCATTCACTCACTCACTCACTCACTCACTCACTCACTCACTCACTCACTCACTCACTCACTCACTCACTCACTCACTCACTCACTCACTCACTCACTCACTCACTCACTCACTCACTCACTCACTCACTCACTCACTCACTCACTCACTCACTCACTCACTCACTCACTCACTCACTCACTCACTCACTCACTCACTCACTCACTCACTCACTCACTCACTCACTCACTCACTCACTCACTCACTCACTCACTCACTCACTCACTCACTCACTCACTCACTCACTCACTCACTCACTCACTCACTCACTCACTCAGTCACGCAGTCACGCAGTCACGCAGTCACTCACGCAGTCACTCACGCAGTCACTCACTCACTCTGATTCATTATCTGTTTGGCCGATTGCATTAGCATTCCCAGTAACATCCATGACATGTCATCAGTCAATCCCTGGATGGCGAGCAGACCAAATCTGCCGACAAACGAACGCTGTGTCAACAGAATCACTGACACTTTCCCTCACTTTGTTTTCAAAAACAAGTGCATGCACGTTTATGCACGTGGATACGTTAGTCAAAATTGTACTACATAACTTTATCCACATTCAGAGTGAATTATAAATTATATTTAAAGATGTTTAAAACAAGAAAATCTGGCTGGCTGGCTGGCTGGCTGGTTGGCTGGTTGGCTGACTGACTGACTGACTGACTGACTGACTGACTGACTGACTGACTGACTGACTGACTGACTGACTGACTGACTGACTGACTGACTGACTGACTGACTGACTGACTGACTGACTGACTGACTAGATGTCTAGTTATTTTTATTGTTATTACCACCGAGCTGCTCTAACAATAAGGTGAAGTGGATCGTAGCCAGATAACAATAACCGACACTGACGCTATTAATTTGATCGAATCATCTGTATCTCTTCGAACTTAATGAATGGTGTCTGACCATGTTAACTCTCAGGCTTATCATACATGAGGACACTTTGCCTGCCAGTGACGAATCATGAGGATACTTTGCCTGCCAGTGACGAATCATGACGACACTTTGCCTGCCAGTGACGAATCATCAGAACACTTTGCCTGCCAGGGACGAATCATGACGACTCTTTGCTGCCAGTGACGAATCATGAGGGCCCTTTGCCTGCCAGTGACTAATCATGACGACTCTTTGCTGCCAGTGACGAATCATGAGAACCCTTTGCCTGCCAGTGACGAATCATGACAACTCTTAGTAGCCAGTGACGAATCATGAGAACCCTTTGCTACCAGTGACGAATCATGAGGACACTTTACTGTCAGTGACGAATCATGATGACCCTCTGCCTGCCAGTGACGAATCATGACGACCCTTTGCCTGCCAGTGACGAATCATGACGACACTTTGCTGCCAGTGACGAATCATGACGACCCTTTGTCTGCCAGTGACGAATCATGATGACACTTTGTCTGCCGGTGACGAATCATGACGACCCTTTGTTGCCAGTGACGAATCATGACGACCCTTTATCTGCCAGTTACGAATCATGACGACCCTTTGTCTGCCAGTGACGAATCATGACGACTCTTTGTCTGTCAGTGACGAATCATGACGACCCTTTGTCTGCCAGTGACGAATCGTGACGACCCTTTGTCTGCCGGTGACGAATCATGACGACCCTTTGTCTGCCAGTGACGAATCATGACGACCCTTTGTCTGCCGGTGACGAATCATGACGACTCTTTGCTGCCAGTGGCGAATCATGATGACACTTTGTCTGCCAGTGACGAATCATGAGGACACTTTGCTGCCAGTGACGAATCATGAGGACCCTTTGTTGCCAGTGACGAATCATGGGAACCGTTTGCCTGCCAATGACGAAACATGAGGACATTTTGCCTGCCAGTGACGAGTCATGATGACACTTTGCCTGCCAGTGACGAATCATGAGGACCGTTTGCCTGCCAGTGACGAATCATGAGGACCGTTTGCCTGCCAGTGACAAATCATGAGGACCGATTGCCTGCCATTCACGAATCATGACGACCGTTTGCTTGCTAGTGACGAATCATGACGACATTTTGCCTGCCAGTGACGCATCATGAGGACCCTTTGCCTGCCAGTGATGAATCAATAGGACCCTTTGCCTGCCAGTGACTAATATACGCGGCATCTGACAAAATTACCACTCAAGCAAATTTATTAAATAGTAAATATCCACTATATATCAACCCTTATCCTTCTGACCACGACAATTGAGGTTTTTAATCTGTTTTATTAGTCTACCAAATCACTGTTATTGCGAATGAAATGTGTGTCTAAACCACAAAAAATACCATGCAAACACTCAAATACCCCTCGGCTGATGCAGTGACTCTATATATGCCAGGTTTCAAGGCAAATAATTGAAAATAAGAACGATTTATTAAAATTTATAAAACCAAAATGAACGCCGCAGCCTCATTTTCAGTCTCACGGACAATAGTAATAGACTCCCAGACCCCGAAAACCTATTATTGGAGGGAATTCTTAAACAAATTTTTAAAAACATTATTCCCCAAGTGGCGGCCATTTTGATTATTGGTAGAAAGCTGAAATTGTAATCAGGTCATCTCCATACTCATGGGTAACTTCACATAAAAATTGGAGAGATCCAATAATTATTTTTCAAGTTATCCCATTAACAAGGAATTATTAAATTTAAAAATCAAGATGGCCGCCATAGCCTCATTTTCAGTCGCACACGAAAACGGACAAAGAGACTCGCAGACCCCGAAAACCTATACCAGATTTCAAAGGGAATTATGAAAAAAAAATAAGTCGGAAAAAAATTACCGGTGGGAAGCTGAAAATCTAATCAGGTGATCTCCATACTTATGGGTAACTTCACGTAGAAAATTGGAGACATCCAATAATTATTTTTCAAGTAATCGCGTTAACAAGATTTTTTTTTAATTTTTATCCTTTACCTTTGACCTATGACTTTGACCTTGGGTTAAGAGAAGTGCCATGAGGAGTTGAATGTTGGTATGAATTAAATCTGTTGCACCATGTTGGTGTAGTAGCCAAAAGAGTGCGTGCGGCGGCGGAGACTGTGGCGGCGCACGAACGGGACGACAATACCCCTTCGGGCCCAACGGGCCGAGGTTAGCAATTGCAAATATGTGTTCTCAAATTAAGCAAATGTCAGTAATTTCCATCCACAACTTCAAGTGGGTGAGAATTTAAATGAATTCACTAGCAGAATAAGGGTTAAAAATAAAGACGTTTGTGACGTTATTTTAAATACTACAAATACGTTTTTTAATTTCGTTTAATTTAATTTTACAGCCAGATGGGAGTTGCGCTGGCTATTCACACCTGAAAGTGAATGAAAATATAATAAATGTCAGTGTAGAGAACTGGTTATCCCTGAAAGCGCTAAATTTAAATGTTCACCCACTTGAAATTTTGCCTTGCCACTGCGACACACATATTTTATTTGCAAATCTTGATGTTATACACTCATTTCATTCCCAATGACAGTGATTTTTGATCGGCTAATGTTACGGATTTAAAGCGATTTTGGTGGTGCTTAGCGCTGGACGGGTTAAAAGAATAGTTCAAACATTTCATAATGCAATTACATTATGTCAACATATAGCAATTTACTTAATCACCCTCCTACACACTATAATATGGTTACAATAATATGGTTACAAAAAAACAATAAACATGTTGAGCATGACAAATCTATACCTTGCACACATCCCAGCAAACATTGGCCAAAGGCTGGTTCAATATTGGACCAGCCTTTGCCCAAGGTGTCGTGTTTGATGATATAAATCATTTAAAGCATGTCTAAGGATGTCAAGAAAGTCCTAATTTATTTTTTGCATACTGATAAATCGATATAAACTCCCCGCTTTACCTGAATAATACATTTAGTTTCCTGATTTCATTGTGAGCTCCCCAGTTCAGCATAAACTCGATATACATCAATGGCGCTCGTTCTAGGTGGGTTTAACCCTATAAGTGCTAAGCACGATTATTCACTGTATAATCATTTGAAAAAAAACATATTTCTATGTTGAAATGTGCCTCTTAACAGTCAAATTGGAAAATACTTGGCCTCCAATTCGGCAAATTTGAATAATTTTCACTTGCTCTTTGTTCGCAAGATAAAATGGACCGATTCTTAAAATGAAATACTATCTTAGAACGATTACTTTAACGTTATAAAGTTATACTTTTATATAAATGTGTGCTTATTTATTCACTATCTATTATTTTATTATTTTCGGGGGGGGGGGAGGGGGACAGGCACACCGCCTAGTTTTCGTCATAGATAGAGGGGTAGTACGTTTAATTATTGGTTGTTACATAAATTTAAATTGCCATATGATTCGGTGTCAGAGAGTATGAATGTGTCTGCGGCGACTACCCGCTGTTAATTTGAATTGAATGTGATAAATGTGTTGAATAATATGTGATGAATAAATATTTTCAATAGAAAAAAAAGGACACAATTTAGATGAGTGAAAAATGCAACTATTAAACCTCGCGACCAAAGGGTTAAAAAGGGCAGCGTGTTCGGCGGTGATTTGGACGTAAGTCAACATTTTGTCAATGTGTCGTGTTTTTCTTCTTGCGTTCGTCCCTTTTGCGTAAAGCCAATCGGCAACCTGACACAGAATATTTGTTCTTTCATCCTCACTGTCTGCTGTGCGTCAGAGTGACAATGATGGCTGCTGGAGAGAGAGAAGTGTTTATCTTCCGCAGAGAAGATGTAAAAGAGGAATACTTGACGTGGCTCTATCTGTAATGACAAGTTATTGACTCAATATTGTTTTAATGCGGTCCAGCATTAACACGTCATTGTATCAATGTCTCGTGTTTCGCGGGATTTACTGAGTTTGTTCAGGCAACAGCCGTATTTGGTTTAAAGCTCCCAACACGAATGGTGACTGTGTCAACCTTTACAACGCTGAAATATTCGAACACAAAAAATCGAACACAAAAATTATTTCAAGAGACACGACATGCACTTATATTCGAAAATGAAATGATCTTAGCAAAACTATCGCAACATAATTATATGGAATAAATTAAAATATATAAAGTTATTATTTTGCACCAATAGTGGTATAGCTTAATTATTACACTACTGTATTATTAACATATAATTATTTAACACGGCATAACTTTATGCATTACTTAAGTTACAACATACATTATGTTTATATACATAGTATCACATTTGATCGTAAATCAGTCAGGCGTAAATACCCGTCCCACCTTACACTATTGTCATCACTATCGTCTCAGCTGTCGTCAAAATGGTGGCAATAGCTGTGAACAGACGCGGTAACGCCCTTACTGGGGATGAGGAGTGTACACTTATTGTTATCAAAATTCTCTACGTGAGTGCTGGACGTTATAGTGACGTAATTGTCCAGCTGTGATTAGTTTATCCGGGTCTTTAAATATGCATCATATATATTGTATAAAATACAAATCTGATTATAAACATTATTACACAATTTCGAATGTGAATTATCACAAACCTGATAGACTGGGACCAAAATTTCAAAAAAAGGCTTAGAAAACATTTTAGGGGGGACGGAATGTTAGGGGCTGTCATCCGGTTTAGACATTAAAAATAGGTATTCCTGAATACGTTTTTGGTGGATGACATTAAATGTGACCCTTTTCTATAGAATTACACGAAAAACAAAATGGCCGCCATTTTTCAGGAAACAGAAGAACTTTTAATTATGATAAAACCTCTAAAATGAACTAGTTACCTACATGCCCACTTCATAATGAAGTAGAAATATGCCACTTGGCTTGAACGATACTCGGACTAACTGCAATATTTTAATCAGCAGACGTTTTTATTTATGCTGTTATTTTGCCATATTTCAAGGTTAAAAGGTCAATTTCAAGGTCAAACACGATTTTTCAGCAAATAATGCTAGGAACACGTGTGATACATCCTTTCAATGTGATTTTGAATGAAACATCCATTCATAGAATTATTTTGTGAATTGGAGGTCATATGCAATGTCAAAAGGTCAACCTTAAGGTCAATCTCAAGGTCAAAAGTACGATTACGAAATAAAAATATGTTTAAGATTGTGTTTTTAACTGGATAATTAATTCCTGGTAGCATTTTGGTAATAGCTACATGTATACATTAAAGAGGACTTCGAATAATTAAAAAAAGAGGTATTACACTTGTTCCAATTTTTTACTTGTTGCTTCATTTGTTGAAAAATCAAATTTGACCTTTGACCTCTTTCACCTTGAATTGTGGTAAAACAAAAGGAGAGGCAAAATACGTCCGTGGTTTAAACTATTCAACTTGGTCTAAGTGTATCATCATTCCTGCCAAGTGGTATAATGCTATTATAAAATGAAGCGTGTGTGTGCGTGTGTGTGTGTGGGGGGGGGGGGGGATATATATAACCAATATTGTAACTAGATCACACTGATCAGGTCTAAAACCTTACAAATATCAACATAATGACGACTCTAATACTGTGAATAGACCTTGGATATAATAGATTTTCATTTTCATGTGGTTTCGACAGAGAAATCCATTTGTCATATTATTTTTATCACCTTCAAAGTCAATGTCAAGGTCAAGTACGCAAAAATATCATTTTTAACAAATAAAGCTGGGAGCATGTGTATGTATCTTTTTCATAGGATTTTGACTGGGAAATATTATTTTGGTATTTTTTCAGGCTACTATTTTGCTGATTAAAGACCATCTTCAACGTTAAAATATAATGTTTACCAAATAAAGCTAGGAACGTGTGCCATGACTATTTTTCGTGGGATTTTGACTGAAAAATAAATTTCCCCTAATATTTTGGTAATTTGAGTTCATTTTGAAGGTCAAAAGGTCAATTTCGATGTCAAATAGAATGACGGGAAATCTTTAACGGTCGATGAAGAGGTGTTAAAGGGCAACGAGAAGGTGTCAAAGGACAATGAGGAGGCATTAAAGGGCAATGAGGAGAAATATTAAAGGGCAGTGAGGAGGCATTGAAAGGCGATGAAGATAGAATGATCACCAAAGCAAAATACAATATTCAGCTGATGTTATTTCAGACAATTCAAGGCCCGATCCCAGGAGTGTTTGAAGGGGGGGGGGTAGAATTTTGGATTGCTGGGGTATTTTTGAAATAAGTGCTTGTGAATACTGTTTGTGAATTATTATTTGACATTGAGCGAATGGGAAACTCAGGTTAGGGGGGTCTGAGGGCATTCCCCCAGAATTTGTTGGAATTTGCAAATTGGTGCAATATGGTGGATTCTGGAGGATGTTGCCGGGGTAAATTTTAACCCCTTTCAGTCGCCATCTAGCGCCTCTGGTTCGCCTTTTAGCGCCTTGTCCCGTAAACGCTTCCCCATTGTCCTTTAACACATCCCTGTCACATTTTAACGCCTCTCCGTCGAACTGTAACGCTTTTCCGTCACCTGATCATTTCACTCTAAGCCTGTTTAATCAATGACCTTTGCCTACCCATCACCATCCAGCTACTCCCCATAGACCCTATAACGCTTTTCCATAGTCATCTAACGCTTCATGGTCATTATTTAATGCCTCCTTTTCGCCCTTTACCGCATTGCAATCGCCATTTAGCTCCTCCCCATCGCTCTTTAGCACTTTCCCATCGCTATTTAACACATCTGCAGAGGCTTCAACGCCTCTCCATCGCCCTTTAATGCATCTCCATCGACCTTTAATACATATTCTTTGCCCTTTAACACCTTCCCATCGCCCTCTGACGTCTCTGTCGCCAATTAACACTTCTCTGTAGCTCTTTAGCAACACTCTTTGGCTTTTAGTACCTTCTCCTCGCCCATAAACGCCTACGCTTCATCATTTAGCGCCACCACCTCACCCAACATACTTCTATTGTTATTTAACGCTTTCTCTTTGTCGTCTAGCGCTGTCCCATAGTCTTTTAATCCTTGTTGCCCTCTAGCGCTCTTCCATAGCCTTTCAATGCTTCCCTGCCACTTTTTAACGTTGCCCTTTAACGTATCCTCATTGTCCGTCAAAACCTCGCCATTGTCCTTCAAGGCCTCAGCAGGGCTGGCTAATTGTCACTATGTCGCGCATCAGAAGGACATACAAGGACAAAACGCACCAAATGGGTTATATTGCGCAAAAAGAAATGATGCCAGAAGTCGCCCACATAAATGTAGACGGGCTTCATAATACAATTTAACTACTACTAATATTTTTAACTTTGACATTGAAATTGACCTTTGACCTAGATGATGACCTTGTGACCTTGACGATGGCCTTAAATTATCAAACTAAAACCAACATGGATTTTCAAGTTCAATGTAGACGAAAAAGAGGTATTGCTAAAAGGCGACCCAGAGGCAGTAAAGAGTGACTGAAAGGGGTTAAAAGGCAATGAGGAGGCGTTAAAGGGCAATAAGGAGCCGTTGGAGTGCAACGAGGAGATGTTAACGGGCAAAGAAGAGGCATTAAGGAGCGACAGGATGTGTGAAAAGGTGACTGGGTGGCATAAAAGGGCTATGGAACAGCGAGGGCGACAAGGAAGCATTAAATCCCAGTAGAGAATGCGTTAACGATGACGGAGAAGTGTGTAATGGTGACAGGATGATGTCAATTTGCAATGGAAACGCGTTAAGTGACGACAAAAAGCGTTACAGGTGATGTAGTTGAATTAGAGGGTGGCGAAGAGTTGTTAAAAGGCGCCACAGATGCGTTGAATGGCGATGAGAGGTGTTGAGGGGAGATGGTAAGGCGGTAAATAACGTTGGGAAGCAGTAAAGGGCGATGGGAAGGTGTTAAAGGGCAACAGCGAAGCAATAAATGATGATGGAAATGCGTCAAAGGGCAATAGGGAGGATCCTCCCCATGCCCCTTCAACACTTCCCCATCCCCATTTTTATTTTGTTCTTTAACGCCTTTATGTCGCCCTTCAGCGCCTTACCATTGGCATTTAAAGATTTTCCATTGCAAAAACGCCTCTTCGTTGCCATTTAATGCCTCTTCATCGCCCTTCACCAGCTTCCTATGCCATCGCCATTTATAACTCCTTCCCATCACCATTACCACCTTCCCATCACCTTTTACCGCCTTCCCATCACCACTTAATGCTTCTGCGGTGTCTTTAGCATCTCTCCATCACCCTTTAACCCTTTAATCTCCATCAACTATTAACACTTTTTATTCACCCTTTAATGCCTTTCTGTCACCATTTAACGTCTCCCCATCGCCTTTTAGCGACTTTCCAGCGTGTTTAACGCCTCCTCCTCCCCATCGCCTTTTAACCCTTTTCCATCGTTATTTAATGCTTGATGGTCGCCCTTTAATGCCTTCTTATCACCCTTCACCGCCTTCCCATCGCCATGTAACGCCTTACCATAGTCATTTAACACCTTCTCACCACCATTTAACGCATCTGCAGCGCCTTTTAACGTCTTTTCACCACCCTTTATGCATCTTCATCAATTTTTAACACTTTTTCGACGTCCTTTAACGCTTTTCTGTCGCTTTTTGACGTCTTTCCACCACCATTTATCGCTTCTCCTTCGTCTTCAACGCCTTCTCATAACACCTATCCACCTCCCCATACCCGGTAACATACTTCTAATGTCATTTAGCACTTCCTTGTTGCCCTCTAACGCTGTTTCATATTCCTTTCATGCCATCCCGTCACCTTTTAGTGCATCCCGTCGCCTCTATTTGCCTCTCAACGCCTCCTCATGCCTTTTAACCCCTTTCAGTCGCTCTTTAGTGCCTCTGGTTCGCCTTTTACCGCCTCCCCATTGTCTTTCAACGTCACTCTTTCGCCTTTTAATACGCACCTCTTCATTGACCTGTCATGCTGTTTCGTCTTAACACCTCTCCATCACCCTATAACCCCTTTATTTCACTTTGATGATGTTTAATCGTTAAAACCCGAAAAATCACAAAATCACACAAGGTATTGAACGTTTAAAATCATATTTAACACTGACTTTTACCTTTTGACCTACAAAACAATACCAGAAATATACTTTTCAGGCAAAATAACACGATCACAAATTCCTAGATTTCTTTGCTAAAAATCATATATTTGCTTTCCTGACCTTGAAATTAAAAAACTAGCCTTCAAGATGACCTTTAATCACCAAAATAGTAGCAAAAATGGACTATTCGTTCAAAATTACAAAAAGAGGTACCACACTTCTTTTGCTATTTCAACATTTTTGACCTTGGAATTGACTTTTTGATGACCTTGAATGAAAATTGACCTTGAAGATGACCTCGAAACACTGAAATGACACTATAATTGTATTTTTCGGTCAAAAGCCCATGAAAAAAAGGTATTACAAACTTTCCTATCTGCATTTGCTAAAGATGATGTTTTCTTTTACTTGACCTTGAAATTGACCTTTTGACCTTGAATATGACCTTGAATAATCAAAATTATTTCAAATGAGGATAGTCCAGTCAAAATTACATGAAAAGAAGGTATTACACAAATTGCTAGCTTTATTTGGTAAAAAATGGTATTTTTCCATACTTAACCTTGAAATTGATTTTTGGCCTTGAAGACGACCTTCAATAATGAAAATAGTACAATAAATTGATTGCACAGTAAAAACCACATGAAAATGAGGTGTTACACATGTTCTTGGCTTTATTTGATAAAAATGGTATTTTTGCTTACTTGACCTTGAAATTGACCTTTTGACCTTGAAAACGAACACCATGGGACAATATTTCATAAAGGGAACATCAAAATTCGTTTACGAAGCACCCTAAGGATTACAAAAATATAAGTTAAAAGTATATATCTTTCGTGTGGTCAGGGACCCTCATTCTTGTCCTATGCCACCACGTGTTCATTTTTGACCTTGAAATTGATTTTTTGACCTTGAATTATTGAAAATTAAAGCAGAAATCGAAAAAATCCAATGCTTAATATATTCCACTTGGTGGAAATATCTTTCCTACCAAGTTGCACAATTATAATAAAAAATGTGGTTAACTTGTCTATTATATAGAGTTTTTTCTATAAATAGCAACTTAGAAAAGTGGCGGCCATTTTGTTTTTCGTGTAATTCCATAAAAAAGGATTGAATTTAATGTCATCCACCAAAACTGTATTAAGGAATACCCATAGTTAATGTTTAAAATAGATGACAGCCCCTAACATTCCTTCCCCCCTACTGATAAAAATCACAATTTTGGTCCCAGTCTATGAACCTATAAAGACACAAGTTGTTGACAGAGTTGTTTAAGGTATCATAGTGAACGACAAATTCAATGCGAATAGGGGTGCACTTAGTTTTCGAAAACAAGTGCATGCACTTGACTTATATGCGAACATAAAATCATTTCAAAATATATCCAAAATGTGATTTTCATTTACAGGTGCATGCACGTTTATGCGCGGGGATAAGGTAGTTAGTAAAACAATTGAAGCATGTCGTGATATATTTGATAGCGCCCCCCAAGGCTTCATGACGTGTACTCACCTCAAACTTTTCAGCGCGGGGGCCGGCTTCATACGTCAGTAAGTCTAAGGTCGGTCCTCGCACTGAGATAATTAAAATATTTCGAAAGGCCGTTGACCCTTAACATAGGTATTCCAATAAAGCGGAGAGTGCTAACTAAGACATTCATGATGATTTAAAATTGAAATAAAACTGTAGTCTCCATGGTTTACACACAAACAGTTCAGCGTATAATAAAGGTTTAGTTGATCACGTGAAAATGACAATTAATTAGTAAAACAACAATGAAGCACGTCGCGAGATATTTCATAGAGACATCTAAGGATTCGTGACGGCTACTCACCTTAAATATACCCTACACGAACCGCGAGGCAAATACGCCATTTTTAACCGATTTATATCTTAATCAGGAGTGGGTTTCAATGAAAGCAAATGGACTTGGAGGAGAATATATTTGAAAAAAAAACATTACACCTTGTTGATTATAGCATTAGCACTTCATGGAAAACTAGTGGGTTACTGCAAGAAAAACTGCCACTTTGTAAAGTGGCAGTTTAGCACCGTCTAACTCTAATGAGAAGATATCATATTGTTATTGAGGCGGAGATTTATATTATGCTGACATATATATTTCACTCTAATCAGGACAATAGTCGTTTTAATCCGTTTTATCAGCCGATTAAATCACTGTTATTTGTGAAGAAATGGCTGTGTAAACATCAAGATTTGTACATTTTTGGTCTCAAATTAAGCAAATATGAGTAATTTTCAACCACTTCAGGTTGTGGATCGTGGTAGTGGTTGAAAATTCAAATAAATTAACTTAGCAGGATAAGTGTTAACACTATAGTCATGATAGTTGGTCGGTCATTATGTTTCATTCATTTGAAATCGGTATTCCATCATATCGAAATCTAAAGTAAATGGATTTAACTGGGGTCGATGCACCAAGAGATCAAATGTGGCGAATAAATCCTAATATCTCTTGTCAGTTGTTCATGTTTATTGTTGGAGTTTGTTGATAAATTGAATGAAGTAGCTGTGGTTGATTGTAAAATGTTGCTGATAAAGTAGTACAGAGAGTGAACGTGTTTTGACGGCTAGATAGACACTGATAGATACCTCATGGAGGGAGGAGGTCTTTAAAGATAAACATGTTTAACTTGTGCGATTGCGATATACACAAAAACGTTGATTATTTTATGTATGTATGTATCATTTATTACCTTCATTATATTTGAAGAAAACATACAAGGTTATTGAGCATAAATTGACAAGCCAAAAACAAAGACAAAACAAAAAGTAGTGAAGTTTAATAATATAGGTAATGAAAACATTGCTTTTCAGTTAATTTGCGGGGATTTTTTTGTTATGTCTGTGGTTATATACCGACCAAATCAGGTTAACAATGACCCATTATAAATAAGATCAACAAAAGCAGATGGCGAAAATAAATCAATAAATCAACCTGTTAAGTTTCAATATACAGTATAAGAAAATATATTTATTACATAACATAATTTGATAGATTATAGACCAAAAGATTTACCGATACAAAGGTGTTGCTAATAGATAGCAAATATGATCTTATTGGTACCAGTACTTTTGATATAATAATATTTGTATTGCAATTGCAACCACGTAATAGATTATGTGTCACAGAATCACGCATTTTTGCATCCTGCCGTATTTCCGCTATTGGCATTATGACTTAGAGTGTGTCTTCCTCTAAAGTAACGTACCAAGTCGTACCACTTTCATCTATGTAGGAATATTCTGTAAAAGTACCAGTACCAGCATTTTGATTTATCCGGCTTAAGTCAGGCGGCGTTTGTTTTCCCTCTGCTCTGGTATATGTGGTCTCCATGTCTTGTTGTGATGCATCATAGCCATTTTTGCTTTTCTGTGTAGATCTATCAGCTGTTAAGGCAGAGTGGTGCGTGCTGGTTCCTTGACAAATGTCTCCGCCCGTTTCTTTTGCTGTACTGTTGGTCTGGCGGTTCGGGTCAGATAAATCATTCGTCGATCCTCTCATAACATTTAAAGTACAATCGGTACTTTGGTTTGCTGCTCCAGTTCTGTCTTGATGCCCAATCTGATCAGACACTGCATTATCTTCACCTCTGCTGTCAGTCAACTTACTCTGGGCGTCACGTCCATGCCGCGTCTGCGGCTGCATGGTCACACCACCCCGAGGACGTTGTTCTCCCTCTATTTGTTGGTGCTCTCGCTGTCGCTGTGGTTGTCTTCTCCTGTCAGTCAACTCATCCTGGGCGTCACGTCCACTCTGCGTCCGTAGCGTGGTCACACCACCCTGAGGCACAGAACTTTGTCCCCCCTCTGCATTTTGGTTATCTCTCTGTGGCTCTCTTTCTCCCCTGCCAGTCAACTCACCAGGGATGTCACGTCTACTCTGCGTGCTCACACCGCTTGGAGGCAGAGGTCGTCGTTTTTCTTCTTCGTGTTGGTTCTCGCTATCCTGCTGTGTCTTATTATTACCTATTTTGCTCTGGTTAGACCTACTACCCCCCGTATTACTCATTTGCTTACTGGCTGGCTGTTTGACGACACTCTGTGATGGAGTAGCCCTGCTTCGTGTATTATGATGTCTTTCCGATGGGCCACCATATTTGTTTTGATCCCTGGTTGTTGTAGGTTTCATAGACATTAGCGTTTTACTTATTGTTCCTGTGTAATCTCCTAGCTTAACTCTACCTTTGATAAGTACGTTATCCCCGTGAACCATTGCTGGAGCCAAATAGAACAACACTTTATTTGAAGCTGACCTATGAGGAATAACATCATGCAGTGTAGGATTGCATTCATCACCTATTCCCTCAGTAGTTAATCTCATCATAGGATTCTGTAATACCATCTGCCAGGACAACAAGCAGCTTGATTTAACGAGAAGACGTATACCTTTATGTTGCTTAATGTGAGCTGACAACTGATGCATTCTGATCATCGCATCCTCGTTAACGTTAGTATTATGACAGAAGGATGACAAACCCAGCTGCAGGGTTGTGTCGATGACATTCTGGAAATACAAATATTTTATTAAAGGTTTATTGATAATTATATTTCTATTTTTCTTTCAAGCACATATTAGTAGGCTACTGAATTATCTTAACGTCATATTAATTATAAATGATATACCAGAAGCTTAGCATTATGGGACAAAGTACTATTTGATTTTACAGACCGACACATTTTACCAAAAAATATATGATAATTTATACAAGTGGCTATGGTAAAGGTGAATATTATGATGTTATATAGTCACAAAAGAAAGAATCTGGCATTTCACATAAATGTTTTAGTATTTTGAATTAATCCAGACTAACCTCAATCAGTTGATCAATACATACTACATCCTCAGCGCGAGACAAGAGAACCTCCCTGATCCGTTTAATTAAATCTGCTGGTAAAGCATTACCCTGCAAAAATGTTCACTATTTTAACGCTACAATTCATATAATTAATTTATATGATGACATAGATTTCTTTGGGACAATGTCCATGGGATACAGAAATCCATGCTGTCTGGGATAATAAAATAATTTACAGAAATAAGAAAAATTGTGCTCATATTCCACCTGTCTGAAATAGCTTGTCAAGTACCATGAGTACAGAAGGTTATTGTGAAGTGTAAGAGTCAATATATCATGACTATTACATTGATTACTGTGGAATTGTACATCACCATGCTATAATAATTATAACAAGGAATACTTGGCTTGTTCGAAAGTTTTCTTTTCTACATTTATATTTAGGTGAGACCAGCTAAAACGGGGTATGTTGGAACAAGACATCGCAAACCCGAAGTATGATCTTAATGAATCACGTGTGATCACCTAGCGAATGCCAAAGGGGTATTACATGGCTGCATTTTGTATGAAAAGACTGACATATTTTCTCCAAAAGCCAGGTGTGTCTATTTTTTGCTGTTCTGACTAAATTTTGGTCGACACGGCATATCTGTTCATTATCCGTGGTACTTATAATGTATGGCTAACAACCTTACTCCCTTATATAAAGGTATGTATACGTGAATGTTGCTGTGCTCTGCAATGTTCTGGTTTAAAGAGAGATCAGTACAAAGTTGCTTCATCGACGCGGGGCTTGTTGAAATATTGAAAATGGGTTTAGTGGAGACATGAAATGGGGTTATAGTCAAAACATAAATGTGGTTAGTTATAACAAGATTCAACTAGCCCCGATTCAGGGCCAATTACAATTATATGTCACAAAATCAAGCAATCCCGCTATTGCCTAACCCAGTGCTGTTTATTACAAAATTATTGTAGGTTCCTATCTCATCGCTACAATTAAGAATAACCACATATTGACAGATGTTTCAACTTCGTTCCAACTAACCCCACATGTAGGGTTATTTGAAACAGTCGACAAAGTGTCAGTCAAGTCACATTTAATCCATGATGCCTACAACATACTGTCTAGACATGTTTTGTCTATCTTATTGAGATCCGCCGTTAATGATAATATTTAGTGCTTGGTTTCATTACTCTGACACTAAAACTGAGACTCATAGGGCAAATTTTCTGAATTTTTTTTCAACTAGCCCCGGTCTCCTCCAATAAATGTTCTATCTGACTGTGTTGACAAAAGGATTGCTTGATTTGAATTGGGTCAACATAAAATATAAAATATCAGTCAATCTTTCAAATCAATCAGTGGGTGAGTTTGTTAATATTTATTCTGTTCATGTTGCATAACATATCGTCGCCACGGAGCTGAAGAATCCTATCTGACACTCGTTAGAGTGGAAGATAGGATCCTTTAGCTCCGAGGCGACAATATAGGCGTACACAATTTTATGACATAGATTTAGATTTAGTAATCGATCAAAATAAATCATTGGTGAATTATTGATGTGCTACACGTACAGATGTTTTGGATTTATTTGATACCAACTCGTCTCCCAAGGGACAGACCAGCAGCTGGGACATTTGATCAACCAATTCTTCGAAATATTTCTTCATCTCGTTCCAGGAAACCTATAAATGAACACATAGCAGTATGATCAGTTATTTATCATCGGCGGAAATAAAGCAAACGAAGACGTTGTATTTTTTTTTAAATAAACCAACATTAACCCAACAAAGGTCAAAGTCTCGTATTTGTAGATTTTAATGGTACAATGTTTAATTTCTAATAAATATCACCGTACGCTTTGCGACTTGTCATGCGTGGACGTGATACTGCAGTATCTATGTTACTTATGAAGTTTGCAAATACTTTCAGTCACACTAAAATATTTAGAGCATGAAAATTGTGTTAAACTGACCCATAACTGGGAGCATACCAATGGAGAATTAGACCAATGCTAACGTGCTATGGTAGTAATCCACAGTGTCAATCCATGACAACATGTCGCCAATGAATGTGAGCATCAAGATTGCATTTTCTGTTTTAAAACTACGAGGATGTATCGGGTTCATGAATCTAATCCTGATCTTTAACACTTCAAGCGTTATAAGCACGACTATAGTCGTTTGTAAATCGTCGTTTTTTAGCCGATCAAAGCACTATTATTGGGAATTAAAGGACTGTTTGAACATCGGTAAAAAAAAATCAAATGTGAGTAATTTTCACCCACTTGTAGTTGTTGGTGGCGGTAGCGAGACACTTCAAGTGGGTGAAAATTGAAAGTAAAAGGTGTCGAAATAGAAAAAAAAAAAAAATGTTAAACGGTAGATAAAAAGTGGTTCTCCTTCCGTTATCATGGTTATGATTCCGGGTAGCATTGGACATGTTTATAGAAAAGATGGCGTTTGTATCATATTTTGAACGATTTTATTTTAATGGGCTAGACCACACTGTACTACAATTTAGTAGATATATATGAAATATATAAAGTACATATCAAATATCTTAAAAAACTATTTTTTTCATACATATTAAAAGTGGTAAAAGATTTTTTTCAGATATTAGAGACGTTACTTATAATATTATTTGTCCGCCACCCACTATATATCTCAAGCAAAGCTTTGACATTCTGACATGGTTGCAACGTATATAAAAAGTTATGAGATGTTTTTGTGCTGTAATTTGTCTTTTATTTAATGTTCATCACACTTTTCAGCTGATGTTTGTGTCGACTGCAAGTCAGCACAACACTAATACAATTCCGGCACAGTGCTGGGACACCGTCGCCGGCGCTGGCCAGCATCCATTCAACAACAGGCAGTGCTTTTATTTATCCACAGAGGACACGCTGAAACCGACCCAATGGCGGGTAAATGTTGGGCCAGCGTCGTCGGCGCTGGCCAACATCTATTCAACACAGGCAGTGCATCATGCCTAGGTGCTTTACCTTAACCCTTTCATTTCTGAATTTACCATCTTCATCCACTACAAGTCGCGAATTGCTGTCGCAATTCTCGACTTGTAGTGGATGAAGATGACTTGAAGTGGGTGAAAAAATAATGAAAATTGCCATATATTGTTAAACTAGTTTCATGGAATTTTTCATTCTAACACCGCTAGTTTTAGGAAAATTATGTCTGTTTTCAGGGATGTAAAACGATGCTTTAATGCATCGTGCGGGCTTAAAGAGTCAAGCCAGCATTGGATAATCACCGCGCAGGTACATGCGGGCAGCTGTGGCACTGCACCGATACTGTCTTGCATAGCCCGCTAAAACCCCACAGCCCGCTCGAATATATTTTACAAAATTAAAAACTCATGCACGTCGCCATAACCATGATAACACATGATTTTGTCTACAACTGCAAAAATGTTGACATGGTTGTTAGACTCTTTTATACTCATTTTCTTTTATATTCAATATTACTTCTTTATCAGGCGATAATCACACAGGTTAATATACCAGTGTTTTATACTCACACAGAAATCGACGTTTTTAATTCAACATATTTATGGCTATAAGAACCAGGCAAAAATATCGATAACTTATTATTAACTAACTGATTCGGTCCGTTATACATTGTCAAAATTTGATATTTCTCTTTCCCACGGTCAAAAGCATGTGTGATTGTAATTAAATAAACGTTTTTAAGTTTTGTGCAGGTGATCCTGTGCTCATTCTAAGACATATGCGTATAAAATTAAGTTTTTTAAATCCGACATCATTCCATTGTTCTAAGCAGACGTCATCCATACACATACACTGTCATTTTAAATTATGTTGTACTTAAGTATATTCGTGTTATTTATCTGCAGGCTCAGTGTTTTAAAGGTGACATATCACCCCTTATAAGGTATGAGTACATTTGTGACAAATAAAGCAAAGTCGCCACAAGATGGGGCACAAGTGCTTCCTTATATGGGGTGATTGGCTATCATGTGACCCTCTGAGAGGGTCACATGATAACCAATCACCCCCATATATGGGGTGATTGGCTATCATGTGACCCTCTGAGAGGGTCACATGATAGTCAATCACCCCATAAAAGGACATAATTATTCATACCACATAAGGGGTGATAGATCACCTTTAAGCCTTCATTTTAATTATGCCAGTGAAGCATACATATCAGCATGATCAGCCTATCTAGTTTTGCCCGTACGGAACACGGGTCAAATCTAGTTTTATGTAATAAACATGGCAAATGTAAATTCATGTGTGAAAAAAATCTGTAATTAATAATATTATGAAAATCAATGTAATTGACATACCTGAAGCAGACCACACACTGTTTGAATCACAAAGAATTTCCAGAATTCATCAGACACGTTATCAGGCTTCCGAATGGAGGTCCTCAAATTGGCTGCATCCTGGGTCGTTAGTGTTTCATACTTCAATTTGATCACTGACGGTCGACCCACTGTATCACTGATACGTTCTGTTTTCATAGGGTCTGTTTGATCATTCAATATTTTTCCGATTCTGAAAATAGAAATTATTTTATGCCATCTGGATAACAATGATACCGTATCAGCATACATAATGTATTGATGTCATTCATTCATTTATTCCTTCATTCATTCGTTTGTTCTCCGTTCGCCCGTCCGTTATTTCTTTTTTTTCGTTCATTCATTCATTTCATTTCATTCATATATTTATTCATTTGTCAATCTATTTATTCATACATTTAATTTAATTATTCATTTAATCACGAATCCGTCGCCGACATCGGTTCAACATTAGGCCAACATCAACATAAAATCAACCTTTCGCTTACAGGGCCTGGATTTGGAGATTTATTATATTTTCTATGATATATATATACACACTGCATTCTAAGCCCATTATTTTCTGTGTTCTTTTGTTCTATATTTTTCTCTAGCTTCTTCATGTTTTCGTCTTGCTCATCATATCTGTAATAAATATATATATGTTACTAGAATAAAATGTTCCAGTTTACAATTCACAACCACATTTACATGTTTAAAGGGCTATGGCATTGCCCAGAATTGCACAAATAATTTACCATTCTATTTTTAAGTAATGTTCATCGGTACGTTTTAACCCTGTGGAATTTGCTGGATTTGAAAAGAGTGGGTGCAGCACGTTTTTGACGTTAGGTGGTGGACGCATGTCTGACTGGTTTTAATATATGGACATGCACATGTACAAAAAATAGCTGTCGTTGTACAAATGTTACAAACCAAGTCAACACGAAAGTCGAAAGTCGCGAGATAGCTCCTGGCCATGTTGGCTCACTGAGGAAATCGGAACTAGTTCATGTACAGTCATCCAAACATAGGGCGTTTACTGCTATATTTGGCAAAATGTAATAATGGGCGGAGGACGTCGTACATGATGTCCTTTTTTTAAACTCCACCCATTACAGATTACAAAAAATACTTTTCCCCTCTGTTTTTTTATAATAGGGCCTAACTGATAATTAGTGGCCAAATTTTTACGAAAATTGACAGAACATGATATTGTGCTCTTCATCATGTTCACTGTTTTGAACTGTTGGACCCAATTCGACATTTTGTACGGTATAACTGTCCAATTGAACAATTTGATTTCGTTGATTTAGTTTTGATATAATCAACTTGTAATACAATGGTATTAGATCTCCTGCTGTCGCAATTACAGACAGTCTATACAAAATAATTGTGGTATTGTAATTTTAACAGGGAATTTTGATTCATAGGAGATGGGATTGACATGACATAACATGAAAAAAAGGAGATTCGGGATGACCTAAATTGCAATATTCAATTATATGTAAATATTTCTATGCTAAACGTCAATATTGTGCACGAACAATATGTGTAAAAATGTATACGCACCGCATTTTAAGATTACTATTTTCTGTGTTCTTTTCTTGTATTATTTGCTCTAACCTCATCACTTCGTCGTTTTGTTCACCAAATCTACAAGAAAACTATATTTATAACTAGAAGAAGCATGTCTTACTTGACAATTCACAATAAACACAGTATGGGCACCACTGGCACCGCTTCTTTAAGTGTCCCAAAAACAAAACAACAATCTTAGTTTTCCAAAGTGTCGGGGCGGCATACCCCCCTGTGACTCCTACTGAGCCTACAAGAGGCTGGCTGTGCCATGCTGTGACACATGTGGTGTAGGATATTTTGCGTAGTTCTTGCCAATATGTTTTACTTGTAGTTTATTGTGTCGGGAAGTGAAAAAATAATCATTTATGACCATTGGCGGCCCAAAATAAAACTAGGCCCGTCGGCGACGGAAATAGGCCTCAGCCTCTAATCATCGTTTAAAAGTGAAAATCATTTCTGCCATTATTGAACGTGTTCAATGATTCACCTATCTAGCACAGATTACTGTGTATATTACAGATATTGAAGTTACTGATGGTCGCAAGTCAGCATTTTTTTAATTTGAGCAAGTTGCAATTAAAAGGGTATATATATATCCCACACTAAAACCATATATTTCGCTTTATAGTATTTATTGGACTGGTATATATGGATTTTTTTTTCCAAGGGCTCATGTGGGAATGCTGCGAATAGATTTATTACATTATCAGTGTTGAATTGTGTTGGCTATTTTAATTTTATGAGTTTTTCTCTAGCAAAAAAAACGCCAACTGCATCATATCTCCTTGGTGGACCGAATGTCTGGTGATTGAACCAACAGTGGGTTAGTGAATTGTGTTGACTAGGCTACACAGTAGGCTCTCCTAATTAGAACTAGATCCAGTGCCGACGTAAAAAACATTGACCCGCAATTAAAACGTGCATCATATCTTCTTGGTGGACCGAATGTACGGTACTTAAAAAAGTTGAAATCATATTATTTTTTTAATCAAAAAAGATCAAGAAGTGGACAAATAACTTTTATCATCATAATTTTCCAAATTATGCCAATTTTGAAGGTTAGAGCATCTAACTATCCGGAACGGTTTGTTCGGTATAATCAGGCATATTAAAGTTAATTATGGCCGATAATCGGCCAATTTGCATTTGATCAAGTTGAATTTTTTTAGAGCATATCCCTAACTGAAAACGCACATTTTGTTTTGTAGTAATGGTCTAGCTATATGGCACGGTTTGTCAGATATCAGGCATATTAAAGGTAATTATGGCCGATAATCGGCCATTTTTAATTTGATCAAGTTGAAATTTCTCAGAACATATCCCTACCTGAAACTGCACATTTTGTTTTATAGTAATGGTCTAGCTATCTGGTCTGGTTTTCAAGATATTACGCATATTAAAAAAATAACGGCCGAGAATCAGCCATTTTGGCCGCCATGACCTAATTTTTGTCCGAATCTTGCCCAATTTCGTACTCATCCGAGCTATTAGTGAAATGAATGTATGGTATAAATTTTGGACTGATACATAAAAAAAATGCTGAGTGAATCGCGTTAACGAGAAAATGTGTCGATCGGAAAAAAGTCAAGGTCATAGGGGTCACAGAAAGGTCAAATGTGAAATGAGTTTTAGTCATGATTAGCCTGTATGTGAAGTTTAATGTGCATTCCAGGTACGTGAAACAAGTTATAGTGCTAAAAGTGGCGGACAGACGGACGGACGGACGGACGGACGGACGCGCCTGGTGATGACAATAGGCATCCGCCAAAACTTTGGCTGAGGCCTAAAAATGGCCACCAATTCCACCTAGATTTAGACGGTAGTGATACGTAAGCGTCTGTCTTTGATTTTCTGATTAACCGATCAGCACATGCAATATACAATATAACAGATAATTAAATTCCCGTTCTGATAAATAGTCTTCTCTCCACAAACGCTCAAACATGTTTTTTTATTATAAAATAATCAAAATGAACAGCAAAACAACCTAGTCAACATGGTCAAAGAAAACAACATAATAAATCGTAGTTATTAGACATATCTTTTTTTGTCGAACCCAGATATGTGTATGCTTAAAAATGTACGTTATTGGAGTTTCCTTAACATTTTGGTGGCCATGCTAATTTGAACAAATATATTTCAACAAATATAGAATGTCATCCGACAAATTCGATTTCATCACACACAAATTAAGTAAAAACAAGTGGATAATAAAGTATACACTCAAATTCCTAGCAAAGTTTCGTGTTTCAGATTTCATGAAAGGCTGCAATATTCTTCCATCAAAAATATGTATGACATTTATAAATATAAATAACACACATTTTTAAGCATACATATATTACAAGGTCACATAAATTCTGCAGTAACTTGGTACATAGTAAGGTTAAAAAAATATGGTCTACAAAAATACCCAGGGGGGGGGGGGGGTGGAAGGGTTTCGACTTCCAGCCCATGGTCTAATAAGTCATAGACAAGGAAACTATTTTTAGAACAGTGTGCCTTGTGGTCTTGATTGGTCTCCTAAACCACCCTGGTAATCTTATATTTACTTATTTACTTATTTAATGGTTGAATAAACACTTCACAAAACAAATGTCTTTGTATAAAGTCTCAACATGATTTAGTTATGATACTGATTTTTTAATTGTTTTCAAACTGCGCTCTCTCAACAAATTCAGGTGAGTGAAAATTACTCACATTTGTTTAATTTTGGACCAAACATTTGCCAATCTTGGTGTTTAAACACAATAAACATGATAATATGGATTAAAAAGACTGAAGTCTTGCTTCGCGGTGTGAGGGCTAAGAAGATATGAAGTTGGTAATATCATTTGAATATGAAACCGGCTATGTATTTATAAGGGAATACACAGAGATATTCCTTTCACATATTCAGCATAGAAGCTCGTACAAGTGAGAACTTAGACAACTTACTTCAGTGTAATATCATTGTTACTTTCTTGTATTTGTCTGATGACACCCTCCTGATCTCTGTTAGCCCTTTCCAAAGACTCGTTTTTGTTTTCTAGTTTATCAAAACAGTCATTAAGATAGCCCATGTATTCGTTTGCTTGATGTCTTATGTTTTCTGAGCTGCTGACGTTCCTGTTATCAGCGCCGCGTCCACTCGCCTGGTGCTCGGATTGAAGAGGTCGGGCACAGCTCTGGGCATATATCACAATCCTTTCTAGATTTCTAAATTTCTCAACATTATGAGCACCGGTTTGTCTGCTTGCGACAAATTGTCGGGCGTTTTCAAAGTCAGTTGTACTTATGTGTTGATTATGTTCTGCCATTTGTAATCAAGTACTTTGTAATCTGAATGCACAAAGAAGTAAATACATTCTAAAGTGAAATTAACGATAAAATATATCAACACAAAGGTATGGAGCTGTATGAGGGTCAAGTATTCTAAAAATCAGTTTTTGTCGTTGTACATGTTTCTATAAAAAAATGGTTAGAGGGGTATATATATATGTAGGCTTACATGCTTATATACAACAGGATTCGTTCGGTAAAAGCACATGCATGATACGTAAACTTCAAACCAAACGTCATTATATACCAAAAACAACCGCAGAGTATTTAAAATATACAACATAACTGCATAAAATACAAATAAAACAGCATTGTTTAAGTTTAAGTTTCCAACACCAAACCAGACAAAAAATAGCCACTACAAAATTATTGCACAATTAGATAGGCAGCCAGCCCTGAAATAGGCTAAATGGAACATTCCTTGTTCACTAGTTTAAATGTCTCTATCACCACTTCATTATATATCTCTAGTTTTACGGCTAACTACTTGAAGTTACTCCAATAAACACACATTACACTGATTCTATCACATTCCCCTCCACAATTTATAGTGCAGCTGATAACCAAACCAACTGTGCATTTGGTGATAAAAGCACCAAACTTAGTACACGTCAACGACATATAATAGTCGTCATTTTAAAGATGAGAGACACTCAAATTTCTTAACAATAGATATATACGAGACAAAAGACAAAATGGTACCAAAATATCATTTATTGACATTTTATGTATACGCGATAACTACGGACGACATTCAAAATCGGTCAATGAAAACAAAATAACAGTAACAGAACATGGTCATGTCTGCTCGATGCATACAAAACACTTCCAGTAGTAAATAAAATTGTTTTTAAACACATCTAGGATAAATAGAAACAGTATTTCTATAGTATTTCAGTATTCCAAAAAAATCGCTAATGTTCCATGAATTATGACATTGTTACGAAATTTTTTTTTAATTATCAGTTACGCAAGCTAAAATGTGTTAAATACATTCACCAAATGCAAATCAAGGTGTTAGCTTTTGACATATACAGGTTGATATGGCATCCCAACAAGTATTGCAATAATTGGGCATGTATATGGGTATGCATACGTCAACTTTTGTATCACCTACATGCCATGATGTTTATATTAAAAGTACAATACACTTAAATTAAATTCACAAGGCATGAGGACGAAGAATAATAACTTCTAAAATGTAGTATATCAAGTATTTTTAGAAACATACATAAGTTATCAACTCCACCATCCCCATTTTTTCAAGCTACCACACTTTCCATGGACAAAATTGTTGTATTTTAAATAACAACAAAGTAGTATAACATATATCAACTACACTCATATCATCATGTATGGGACAATATTGGTGCCAGAGTATCTATTCGTTAACTTAGTGTCCCAGCAATGATTATATTATCATTTCATATGCATGCGTTATTTCTCTGAAATGTAAGTATACCGTACCAAGTATGTTTAAAAGCATGTTTTACATTTTCATCAATGTCATCTTTATCTACACCACCACCATTCTTTAAAACTACCACACATTCAATGAACGGAAAATGTTGTCTTTTAAATAACAACGACGTGAAGACAATATATGTTTCAAATATACCTAAATTTAGAAAATGTTAGTTGGTAGATTGTAAATGCAGTGCCCCCCCCCCCCCCCCACACACACACAAAACAAAAACAGCCGGCTTCAGACTTGAGCCACCCTCAGGTTTCGGGTGGAGGGGTTGATGGAGATGCAATATGAGTCCGCCCCCAAATATGCCCACCTCGATACGCTGCGCGTTTTATATGCTGCTCAAGAGCAGCATGAGTGGGTGGAATTGCATCAGGTGTTCTCTTCTTATGGAACATTTTGGCCTGTGCCTCATTCACATCAATACATGTATATACTAGTGCGGTCACAAAGGAGGACAACAAACCACTATATTGTACTGAAACACTCATCTGACACCATCATAGGAGACGATGATAAGCTGAGGAGGGCACCAGTCAGCTCTGGCATAGCATTCCACACTGACCAGATGTTTTCTTGCCATGCCCCACAAAAGCTAACGTTGTGGCGCACCCTGTTGAAGCGTGAGCTACTGAGAGTGCAAGTGATTTCTCCCTACCAAGAGTATTTGAGAAGCTGTGTGCAGATAGGTAACGAGAGGTTTTGCCTGATCCAAAGGCCACTCAGATCTCTGAATTGATCGGTACAAGCTGCAAAGCACTAATGGCCAGCACCATGACATCAGTGTCCACTCAATACATTTTGGTATATTTTTAAAATATTACTCCCGGACGACTTAGAAATCAGATAAAAAAGGTTTCATAAGGGACGCACCATTTGATTTCTGGGGGGGGGGGGGGCTAGATTATTTTTGAAATAAAATGTTTGTTTTCAAAATTCTGTAAAAAAAATATATGCTGAAAACGTGTACATGAAAAAATAATATGTTGAAAGATTGTGCCAAAAAAAATTGTTGATAATTTTAATTGTTTATAATTTTTAAAGAGGCTCATCAAAGTGGAATTTAAAATAAACGACTAATACAAGGAATAATTGGAGCGCAAAATATTTCTAGGAAAATTCTCAAGATCACTACAAGGTATTATTTAACATTGAAATTGGACGCGGCTTTACTGATGTATTTTTTGTTTGCTTATGGTCGGCTCTTTGTCTATTAACGAATGAGATATTTTTCTATTTTTTTGGGAATGTTTAGAGCGGGTTCTGGTATTTCCGAACACCTAGGCCTCTGCACTTGATGTCTGGTGTCCCCATTTGTCTATCAGCTCCCCACGTGACATCAGTTGATGAATGAAACTATGATTGATGACGTTACCCAAGGTAATGGCGGGTATACTCGAAATAGAGGGGGTAATGTCGAACACCAAGTAGGGTATAAGCGAACAACCACCCATTTTTTAATCTAAAGAGAAAATAACCAGTTTAGAAGAAGGAACATGCGCACAAAAAAAATAAAAAAAATGAAATATTAGGAAATGCCACTGTTCGAGATTACCCGAATCTGTTGAAATCTGAGATTTTTTTTTCATAGTTTCCTTCATATTACTTTTCAAACCCACATAGTAACGTCACAACCGTTTGCAGGCCTACAAATCGCTCCATTGATGTATTTCCTTTCGCAATGACGCATTTGCTGTGCAACTGTGGTGTAGGCCCTATAGGCCTAGTGCTCGTAATTAGACGAAACCAAATTAATTGATGGGTCTATTTCCGAACACGTCCCAAATGATAAGGCTATCATGACCATTGCCTGGCGAGCCCGGCCAATTTCATTTATGGCCGGGTATTGGCCAAGGTTCTTAGTCACGTGACCATCATGCCTGTGCTATTGAGGCCAGTGAATGATTTTCTGGGTCAAGTCATAGAAAATGCGTCAAAGGGGAAATACAATACTGTGAACAACTCTTCATCCGGGGAAGTGACCTTTCAAAAATGTCTGAAATCGGGGATTACCCTATTTTCATCTAAAAATAGCAGCAAGTCATAAACATTCGCCACTGGGGCATACCAGAGGCTACATGAAGCTCGGCCACGCCGCGTAGTGTGGCTCTGGGAACCAGAGTATCATGACCAAAAATTGTTTTTTGATGTTTTTATATCTAGGAGGTGCATTGCAAGGTACATTTTCCCATATAAATAATAATTCCAGGTTGATAATACATATCATAAATAGACCATTACCTTCCGTGTAATTATCTTAATTTTTAAAGACTTGTCTACTTTACGACATTTTGAAAGTGACTTTTTAAAATAGCAGAATTAATGGATATAAAATTGGTCCATAATAACGGTGCGTGACAGAACAGTCACGCACAACGGGCAGCTCTGCCTGACACAATTTATTCATGTCTAGCCAGCAATATGATGAAATATATTGGCAATGCTCGGAAATCCCCCCCCCCCGTTCGGAAATACCCGTACCCGCTCTACCACATAGTATTCAAGTCATAGTTGTTTGCGTCCTAGTTTGAAGACAACAGATCGCCAAATGATGCGTACAGATTATGCTGCTTCTAGAATGAAAAGTGAGTCAAAATGAATATTTATTAAAGGGACTGGCCCAGGCTAAAATCATCAAAAAATCGGTGATTTTATTTCGGGTTCTTAATATGACCATATGATGTAGACATGTACATAGACTAGAACTGCAAATTTTTATAATTTTTGTGCTGCGCATTCACCAGTTAGGCTAGATATAGAGACGAAATTCCTGATTTGTAATTATTGACAACCATGTCAAAAATAAAAAATACGGGATTTCGTCTCTATATCTAGTCTAACTGGTGAATGCGCAGCACAAAAATTATAAAAATTTGCAGTTCTAGTCTATGTACATGCTTACATCATATGGTCATATTAAGAACCCGAAATAAAATCACCGATTTTTTGATGATTTTACCGTGGGCCAGTCCCTTTAAGTAGACCCTTGAATACAGCCGCAGTTACTGTATGTATGTCAGTGCATGACATTTGTCAACATACTTAATTAAATATGAACTGTCACAAAAAAAATGTTTTATTTTTTTACCAGGGACAAAAAAATGTTTGTTTCAAGGTCGGTGCTAAAAAAAAAAATTGTGTGCTATTTTTTCAGAAAAAAAAACATAACTGAAAGTAATAATCTAGCCCCCCCCCCCCCCCCCAGAAATCAAATGGTGCGTCCCTAACTATTGCAATTTGTGTCGGGTGTATCCACAGGTTGCCCGGACTAATAGCTGTCAAGGACATCATAAACGTGTTGATTAAAACTTGATAAGCAGCATTGTGAAATCGCACTGAAACTGTCAACTAAAACACATTTCATCAAAAAAGAACGAAAACTAGACTCCACTGACTTTTAGGACGTTTTGACCTTCATACAACTCCATACAAAGGAGCATAAACATAACATTGCTCGACATAATGTATAGGATGCAGCGTAAATATGTATGCGTAAAATTTGGCAGAAAGAATTTCACCCAATTGAAACGACTTGTTGTTCCAAGAATCTCTATAGCTCAATTTTCTTACCGACTATCACTCTCACAGCGTTATAATCTCATAATGGTAGGTGTAAATTTGCTCTACATTTTCATGTTTATATTAGATCTACATTAGATTTCGATAATACATAACATAACCTGATAAAATGACATAACATAACTACATTACGTTACGTTTTGTTTTGTTACGTCACGCCATGTAATTCCTTATATAATGTGTTGTAGCCTTACCCTTTCTCAATGTTCCAACAGTTTTAAAAAACCCAACAAATACCGCCTACTGTGCATGGGATATATAACTAACAGTGTTATCTGGTTATCTGGTTATAGAAACGGAAGACTCATGATGTAAGCTGATCAGTATATAATACACAATTGTGGTTAAGCGTTGATAGTTGATGGTTATGCCAAGCTGGTTATTCAAACGGTTACAGGTCTGAACACTAGCTTACTGCTAGGCCACCGTCGGTAAGGCTGATACAACACCTGGCCTACATTGATCCATATTCCTTGTTGACATGGAATGTTTCTGTTCACCAGGTTATAGAGATGTTACAACGACAAAACTCTTGATCTATGTAGACGCAGATCAAAATGTGTACGACTTATATGCCTCACTTGTAGCCTGCAATGATTCAGCATGTTTAACATTATTTAAGATCCTGTGAATTTGAGCATTCAACAAACATCGCATAGGTAAGTTTAGTTTAACTGATGTTTAACCCTGTGATATACTTATTTTCAACATTGCGAGGTGAAATTTATAATTTTTTGAATAACCCCTTTCATTTGAACGTTTGATACCAGATTTTAAAGATAAAACAAGTCATAAATGTGTGACTCTGATATATGCATGGTGGGTGAGTGAATATTGCTTTACATCCCTTCCTAGCAATATCATGTCAATGTCGGGACAAGAGAAAACCCCAAATCGGGACTATACCCTACTCTTATCGTATGACTTCAATGGTTCTTTATAGTGCACAGGACTATAGATCCTAGTACTGCACACTCCAGGCATTTGAACAGTTTGGAGCACTGTACATGCACAACCCCAATGACAAATATCCCATCCACCCGAGATGCATCGGGGCCGACCTATATGCATGGTGATTTTAATTTTGCAAATCCAAGTAATTTTCGAGTACTTAGGGTCGTGGATAGCGGTGGCGAGACGCAACTTGAAATAACTGTTTAATGTTTCCTTCAACCTGTTCAAGCAAGACAATTAGTAGGAGAAATAAGCATTCATTCACTATAGATTCAAAATATTGACATTTATTTTGATTCAAATTGTATCTATGTCAGTATTTCTTGCCTACTTCAACCCTTTAAGCCCTCAGAATGCATTAAAGCATCATTTTACATCCCTGAAAACATATATCGCACGAGGGGTCTCTTGAAACTATTATTGTACGGGGAGCTCTTGGGGATCTGATATATGACGTTTAGTTTATGGCTGGTGACTGTCTGTGTGGTTGTGTTAATAGCTGGTAATCATCGCTGATCACTATCACAACCCTAGCATCTCGTGATCCGACTACGTGGCAATTATGGTAAGTTGTCAGGTATAGCTGTGAAAACGGAGAGTATTTAGGGTTTTGGTAACCTGTGGTAACGTGTAGAAAACTGTAGTAACTTTCTAACGTGGTGTAGCCTCTAGTAACATTCTAGCAGTAATAATATGTAGCATGGTGCGCGATCATTATATTTATAGGCATAAACGCACGTGGTTTGGCCTGTCACTCACACCGGCATGCATCATGGGAATAAAGTTAACAAAAAGAAATTAGACCAATCGGTTTGCCTGATTTGTGGGGCTAACTTGGCTCCTAAACCCAACCATCGCCTCACGGGGACTGTCAAAAACTACATGATATATCTATCCAGACGGCAAGATCCAACAAGAGTCTAGAAGAACGTAATGGCACCTTTACAAGCTAAAGGCTTATAAAGCTCAAATTCAATTAACTTGTCCTAATAATAAAATAACATCTAGCATCTCAATTTTAGTCTTGGTCGACCTAAAATTAACATGCTAGCATTACTCTGAACTTGCTGGCTGGTGATCTGTGAACAGATCAGTTCGGAATAATTGCCTTCAAGATTGATTCTGAGTATCGCTCGTCCAGTGCCTAGAGTGCTGGCCTATTCTGACACATGTATACACATAACGTCCACTGGCGATTCCGTCAGTCGCTGTGTGTTACGTATCTAAACAGCTAAAATATTAGAAGCCCCGAGATCACTAATGTAAAATAAGCAGTACGATACATACTTGGTTTTCCTATAACAAAGGGTTTTAGAACGAAAACTTCCATGAAATCGTTTTACCGATGCATGGCAATTCTTTAATTTCTCACCCACTTTAAATCATCTTCATCCACTACAAGGCGAGAATTGCGACAGCAATTCGTGGCTTGTAGTGGATAAAGATGACTATGTTAAATTCAGGCTTGAAAGTGTTAAGTCGTGTGGTTCATGGTAGCAATACACGACTTTGAGTGTGAAAAATATATTTACCCTAGTGTTTAAAGCGTTAATAAATTTGAGTGATAAAAACTAGTTCAGACGTCAACTCTGTGGGACGCTTTATTGGTGGAAACTTATTAACAGAACTTGTTTATGACGTGATCTCAGAGAGGCAAATGTGGCTGGATGGTTTTCAGTTGAAATAAAAACAAAATCTCAGCAGACCAGCTTTGTAGGCCTACCACTTAATTGTAGATATTTTTTTTTAGAATAACCCACTTATTATCACAATCAAAAACATGTCAGCATATCATTGTGATCGCTTAGAATTATGATAATATGTAGATATTATTTCATTTCTCTGGACGCCTAAATCATGTGAATAGTAGGAGTAGTTATAGATGTATTATACTGTCTTGTCAAGTCTTGTAAAAAAAAAATTGGATTGACCAGACACCACCCTCCCACCACCCTGTCCGTGTTTTTGAATAATTATATTTTTGCATATTTGGCTAATTTACTTGTCCGGCCGAAATGCCCAAAATATTTATGTTCCACAAATTCAAATAAATGTGTTGTTCCTCGTATAAAAACTAAGATTGGGTCAAGAGCTGTCTCTATACCTGGCCCAGCCTTATGGAACGTCCTGCCTCTGCCAATACGTGATGCCAAAACAATCTTAACATTCCGGAAATTACTTAAATCTCACCTATTTGACCTGGCTTTCCCACCCTAGCCCCTCAGCAGCCCGGCTCCCTGTTGACGAACCTGCTACGTTCTCGATTATGACACATGATCACGCTCAGGATTTGTGCGCCTCTGAGCTCGATCCGCTGAGGATATAAGCACTGAAGAAGTTTTATTGATTGATTGATTGATTGATTGATTGATTGATTGATTGATTGATTGATTGATTGATTGATTGATTGATTGATTGATTGATTGATTGATTGATTGATTGATTGATCGATTGATTGATTGATTGATTGATTGATTGATTGATTGATTGATTGATTGATTGATTGATTGATTGACTGGCTGGTTGATTGATTGATTGATTGATTGATTGATTGATTGATTGATTGATTGATTGATTGATTGATTGATTGATTGATTGATTGATTGATTGATTGATTGATTGATTGATTGATTTATTGCTTGATTGATTGCTTGCTTGATTGATACATGTACAAAAACACACACAAAAAAACAATTGGGGCTTGACCCACTCACCCACTTCCGAATTTTGCTCGGATTTTTGGATTATTTTTAACTTGACAAGACCCCTTAATTAAAATCGGTGATTGCGATAAAATCAGACGTTGGGTCGAAGTTGTACAAATGCTTTGTGTTTGCTGGGTTTTTCACTTATCTTTGGTTCCCAGCAAACACGAAGCATTCACCCGATGTTGTTTCAATGATGGGCCAGTAGTCGGTGGGCTATATTTAAAAAGGGGCCTAAATAACAAAGATTTCATGACAATTATGTATCTTGGTCTCATTTTTAAAGATAAATATATTACCTTTCATTTGAGACCCGGTAACCCTCTAAAAAATTGTCCGAAAGCAGTAATGTAGAGCCGAATAGGTACCTACCCTCTGGTACCTGAATGTGATTAAAAAAGTGTTTGAAATTTTTTTTCACGAGATGAAATTCGAGTTTATTTCAATAATAATGTATTAATTGTAACATACATTGATTTGAAATCAAAAAAATAGAATATAATGTTTAAAATAAGGTTGAATTGTATTTTTTACACCCTTTAACGTCTGGAAGTTTGATATTTTTGATTACTAAAAAATAACGATCTTACCATAGCACATCAAATTGAAGGGATCGTTCAGATAACACCGTGTAATGTCATACCTTCTCACTTATGCCTTGTCAAATATATGTTGCATAGTTAGACTAGGTAACATTGACAAAAAAAATGCTGGGAAAGATTAATATGGAACAAAATATCATCGTGGAACAAAAATAAGTTGGGGTAAAATAGCCTAACTTTTACTGTATATTTTGAAACTATTAATACTGCAAATGATATTATTGTGTTATTTTATATTTTGTGCTGCACATATGAGTTCCTAAGTGTTGACAAAAGTAAAGTTAGTATATTTATTTATAAATCGATATAACTAAATGTGAATTAACCCTTTAAGCACAAAGTTCTTTTTAAATTTGGATCTGCTTTAAGTTATTCCTAGTTACTTCAAAACACATCATTAGGTGTGTTTTTATTTTTTTACAGTTATGTAGCAATAGATTGACGATTAAAGGGTTAAATTATTGTGAAACAATTGTCTAAAATAAGTAACTTGGAGCCAAATAGATACCGTCGACCCTCTGGTATCTGAATCAAAAGATGATATGTAAATTTAATTCAAAAATAGTTTTTTTAATTGTAATATAATTAGTCATGCTGATTTGAAGAAAAGGTGTCATTTTTTAAATAAGATTTTATTTTATTTTCTAGACCCTTTAAAATCACTGTATTATACAGGAAATGTCAGGATATGACAATCTAACGATGTCTTGGATCCTTTTTGGCAGTACTCGACTCTGAGGGATATTCTATCCACGATATGGCATATTACTCATGTCCAGTATATGATAATATAATGTCGGTATATGTCATTTTAATCACATATTAATATCCACATGTCATCAAAAGGTCAGGATTTGGGAGCATATTTTCAAAATATGGAACTATATTTCCAAAACACAAGATTATAATTTATAGATATGACAGCGCAATGTAAAAATCGTAAATTACAAGTATGTATTATGATATTCATACATCGCACCATAATGACAGTTTATTATCATGCCTATGGCGATATAATTTCAGGATATGGCATTATTTTGTCAAAATAACATTATGTATTGTTGGTATATATAATAGCAGTACAATATGCCAAGATGTTGTCCTAGAGTCAGTGTGGGACTATGTCGTGATCTGTTATGTAGATTCTGTTAATCCGAAATAGGCTTTTCAATACATTACGCACACCCTTTAAATACTACGTATCTCGTGTTGCGGTTTAGCGACTATGGTTATTACCCGGAAAAGCAATTCGTGGGTATGAGCTGATGAGCTATTTTACATCCTAGATTATCCTATTCATTCCAATATAATTCATATGTTTTACACAAATTACAAGATTTCTTTCTTTTTTCGCATCAGGAGCGGTATTTGTGAACATGAGTGTTTTTCTAAGAAAACAAACGATCAACATATTATTGCCCCGTTTCTGATGCATTTGGATAGGCTTATATATGTGTGCACAGCTATTTTTATATACGCGGATATTTTTGCTCAATTTTAACCTTCTCTTGACATTTTTGTCCGATGTAATAATGTAACAAATATGACAGGGTATATGACAAGGTATGACATTGCATGGGGTTATCTGAAAAATCCCTTTAATTTGACGTGGTATACGTTTTTTTAAAGTAATCAAAAATATCAAACCCCTGGAGGTTAAAGGGTCTATATAGCAAAATTTAAACTCACTTACAAAAAATGCACTATATTATTATGGTTCAGCATCAATTTATGTTAGAATTACTACATTTTGTTTGAATGAAACCCGAATTTCACCTTGTGAAAAAATTATAAAGCACTATTTTTCATTACTTTCGGATACCAGAGAGTAGGTATCTATTTGGCTGCAAAATACTTCTTTCGGACAATTTCTCAGAGGGTTACCCGGTCTTAAATGAAAGGTAATATATTTATCTTCAAAATGAGACCAAGAAACATAATTGTCATGAGAGTTAGGCGAAATTCAAATTTATAGATATCAGCCCACCGACTACAACATCAAAACAGTGAACCAGCATTGGTGAAGGCTTCGAGTGCTGGGTTCCGGGTGTGTCAAAACAAATATACATGTGTCGCTGTTCTATGCATTGTATTAGTACACACGTATAACAATTACAGTCGTTCACGATATGTGAAATAAATAAGCTTAATATTTACATCAGAGTATACGTAAAAATAGAATACCTATCATCTTGCATTGGCAGATTGGTCAATCCGGATTCGGATTGAAAGCATTATATGCCAAACAAACTGCAACACTATTTTAGTAATGCTGTAACGTCAATTAGCTATTTAAATCATGGAATGATCAGAACAAACATATTAAACGTGTTTAAATCAACATCATTGTCAATTAGATACAAGGCAAATCACTTTATATACAGCTACCTTTGTATAATATTTTTTGTTTATATTAACATTAAATTTGAACACATTCCATTATTGAACACTGAATTATTTTTGATCTTCAGAATCCTATATTTAACAAACAAAACAAATATGATCAATCATCTTTTATAGTTCAGTATAATTATTGCTATAATGTGCGTTTTATACCCCACGTCGCCATTTTGAAAAAAACATAAAATGTATTAGGTGAAAAATCCCCTTAGTATTCGTACTAACACCACTTGATCACGTCTATGATCACGTATGGCACACAGGCTTGTTTGTATGCCGCACTTCAGCCCGGTGGTGCGAGGTTAACTCTTGTCCGATCACATTGAAAAACATACTTGATAATCAACAAGTATGCAATTTGTTTTTTGCGAATTAGCATACTTTGTTAATATAAAAGATAAATTATATTTTTTTATTTTATCATGTTTATCGGAACGGTTTAACAAAAGACGAATGAGTAGTTTTGTCACAAAACATGTTTTAACTTTAGAACAGTTAATGCCCGATTTGCCCTCACATTGATAACTCAAGTCATGTAGATTTGGGGCTGCCTATACTGTATGTGCACAGCCAAGTCATAGTTATTATTGATCAAGTGCATTGATTCTACAATGATTTATAGTTGCTCAAAACATGTAAAGTGATCAAAGTTCATTCACGCTGAGATATATATATATTATTTCGTCTATTGGAATCTACAGGCTGCAAGCCCATTCTTACACTCCGTAGCAGTGTGTGTGCCTACACACTGCTACGCCGTGTGCTGATTCATGCCGACTGCAAGTGGCCTTCCCCAACCCCTTCCATTACCCTCCTCCTGTATGAAATGATAACTTGTTTCATTTAAACGAAACTGCCGCTCGAGCAGGATTTCCAGCGTAACGCGACAGTGTTTAAATGGGGACAGTGTAGCCCATTCTATTCCAGAGGGACAATACATTCATTGTGAGCGACGTACTAGTCTCAAATAACCAGGAAAGCGCTAAAATATATTGTATTAATACAAACAAAGAGAGCAAAGGGTTTTTCAACTTGACATCATCATAAATGTATTAGTTAGCTCTTTCCACTTCATTTGAATACATATGCTATGGGTTTACGGCCATTATAAATAGTTTACTCTTTAAGCGCGGGGACCGACTTTATACGTCTATAAATGAAATGAATCGGGCTTTAGGCCACCTTTGTGCACATATAGGCTAAACTGGGCCAGGAGAACCTCCTGAGGATGGTGAGATGATTGAGATGACACTGTCCTCCAGACACAGGATTCGAAATTCGAACCCTGGCGGTCTGAGGCCGAGCACGCTACCTCTCGGTCACGGAGGCTCCCCACAATACTAACTTTCACACGTGGATGGGGAAGAAACATTTTTGTTTCTTTCAAACCGCCGAGACCGGGAACCGAACCCCGGACTCCAGCGTGAAAGGCAGCGGTGCTAACCACTACCCTAGGGCCCCCGCCCTATACGTCTATAGACGACGTTAGATTCTGAGGTATAAAGTCGGTCACCGCGCTGTAGGATTTAAACATGGTTAAAATAGACAATACAATTTATTACAGATAAATCTGTTTTGTATGTCGATTCATGTGAAATATTTCCTGTCTGAGAATACTAAGCGGATTCAGATTATATTATTATTATAATTATGCTATTATTTAAAAAAATATAATATAATAATATTACTACTATTGTAATTTCGCTTGGTCTATCTTTTGAAAACAATTGTATTTACAAATTGTAAATACAATTACGCAAACTTCAAACACAAATACAGATACGTATTTGACCCCATCCCTGCTTTCAGAATATCTATCTGGCAATAGATTGTCACACAACTTTGTCATATAAATATATCTAGATCTCCGGTCAGGATTAATTTTTAAGAATTATTTTTCTTCACAAATTATATTTTTTTCAAATATGCCTGTGAGTATGACAGATCTGTATTAAATTGAAATGAAAGGGGCTTTCATTTGTACGCATTTGCCAAAATTAATGAAGACTATGATTTTCCAAAAATGAACAGTGAAAAGATGACAAGGAAGTTGCGAGTCAAATCATAACAGTTATTCCATTTGAATGTATATTCTGTGAAACAAGGTTATATAACACCCACTCCCCCATACTTTATTCTGTGAAACGCAGAGATGTCACTCGGTGAAAAAATGTTATATAAGACCCCCTTCCCAATACTTAATTGTATTACCCAGCTCGGTGAAAACAAAGGAAGTCAAGGTCATTGCGTTTCACATAATAGACCAATAGTACAAAGATCACGAACTAATTTATGATGCACATACACATATGCACATATGATGACAAATAAGTCTGGATTGACTTTCTTTCTGACAATAAAATATCTGTCTGTCTGTCTGTCTGATGCACATACAATGACACGAATTATTGAAATACCCGCCAAAAAAATATATTTGTAATGTAATAAAATACATACTTTTTAAAGCTCCATTTTTTTCTAATGGTTGCAGTCAGCCTACCTACCTACCTACCTACCTACCTACCTACCTACCCACCTACGTACCTACCTACCTACCTACCTACTTACCTACCTACCTCCCTCCCTACCTACCTACCTACCTACCTACCTACCTACCTACCTACCTACCTACCTACCTACCTACCTACCTACCTACCTACCTACCTACCTACCTACCTACCTACCTACCTACCTACCTACCTACCTACCTACCTACCTACCTACCTACCTACCTACCTACCTACCTACCTACCTACCTACCTACCTACCTATCTACCTATCTACCTACCTACCTACCTACCTACCTACCTACCTACCTACCTACCTACCTACCTACCTACCTACCTACCTACCTACCTACCTACCTACCTACCTACCTACCTACCTACCTACCTACCTACCTACCTACCTACCTACCTACCTACCTACCCCCCACTCACCAATGAGAAAACATCATTGATTTTTACTTTTTTCGATCGAAGACCCCCTTTTTCCAAAATTATGTTTCTGGCTTACATAATCAAATAATGTATTATGTGCTTTCATTTCAGTAAACACCACAGAAGAGGCCACTTGACAGATCACTATGAGCTATTCTATACCAGACGACGCCATAGTTGTTGTGGCTATTGACTTCGGCACAACATTTAGCGGTTACGCGTTTTCATTCGCCGGTCAGTCACAGATTCATATGAATAACAACTGGGGAGACGGTTCAGGGATGCTTTCCTTGAAGACACCGACCTGTGTCCTAACCAGGGTGTCTGAAGACGGTGATACACACGAGTTTCTAGATTTTGGATTCAATGCCCAGCTTGGCTATATAAACCGACCTGATGACGAGTCACCTGAAGAAAAATCAAGGATTTGTTTGTTCAATAAATTCAAAATGAAGCTTCACACTGATGATGTTCAGGTATTGTACCAATGCTGATTTAATGTTGGGCCAGCGTCGCAGGCAGCAAATTAAGTACCACCTTTCAAACATGACATCAATCAGCAATATTTGAAAACAGTTTACCTCCATTTTGTCAAATCTGAATAATTTTCACTCACTTGAAGTTGTGGATTGCGTCAGCGAGACACAACTTCAAGTGGGTGAAAATTCAGATTGAATAATTTGGCGGCTAAAGGGTCAATGTATAACAGAGCCGTCGGAACCGGTCTGGCTGGTACGTACGGCTCAAGACGGACCAATATTTAGCATTAAGAAAATAAATAAAAAACACGAATAATTTACTAGTTTATTTTATTTGCACAACATTTAACCAACATTGGGTCACTGACTCGTGTTCGCTCAGTTTCTGCTATTTTCATATTTAGGACAAACCAGAAATCACAATTTTGGATAAGCGAGGTACCACTGAGGCTGAAGCTAGCACTATATTCTGTATGGCTCTGAGATACCTAAAGGAGCATGCATTGAACAATTTCAAACAGTATAAGTAAGTAATGTTACTGGCTCTTCTTTTCATTAATTCGTAGGTTGTTGTTTTCTCTTCACCAGATCAGAAGTACCATCTATTCATTATCATTGGTTTTACCATTCGGATATTTGTAAGTTGTGTCATAATGAACATTATTTATAAGTCTAAAATTGCCTAGGTCGTAAAACATTTTAAATAAAAAGTAGGCACCATATTTACAACGATTTAGTACTTTAGAATGTATACGTATTAAAACTACTATTACGTTGTATATCGTTGTAATATTCATACTGATAGATCATGTAGATATGGACCTTGCTTTTGTTGCGCAATCACGACTATTATGTCTTTTATTCCAATTTGTATCCCCCGCCCATAGGCGAAGGGGGATTTTAATCGCGCCAGAATTCCGTCCGGCGGCATTTTTTTAATTTTAGCATCACATTCCTAACAACATGGGGATATGCAAGTGTTTTTTTAAAAGATTCTAGCAAAATTCAAAATGGCCGCCACGGAACAACTTCATATATTTTGTGGGCGCAAAAATACAAAAACCCAAAGTCGTAAATTATCCTAATTTTACAGTCACATTTCCCATGATATGGAAATGTGCAGGTGATATTTTCAAGGTTTTACCGAAATTCAAAATGGCCACTACAAGTCGATTTTTTAAATTATTTGTAGGCGCAAAAATAAATTCAAAACCTAATTTATGGCGGGGGGTGGTCTAGGACTTCAGGCATCTTGTTTCATCGTTGGCAGATAAACATGGTGAAATAACTCTATGCTCTATTTTTGTCTAAAATTATCGTCAGTAAACACCATTATTGCAAATTATATTTACAGGATTAATGAAATGGAAAATATACGTTGGGTACTGACTGTGCCAGCCATATGGAGTGAGCACTCCAAATCTTTCATGAGAAACGCAGCTTGTGAGGTAATTAAAAATTAGTTTTATTGTGTATTGCAGAAATGTATTTTTTCACAATACCTTAAAATACAAATAACGTTACTAATGCAGTTATGCAATAATCATGATAATATGTATATTAACTATAAAAAAGAAATGAATAAAAATACTATATGTTGCTACTCATATCACCTTACATATTCTTTCTGACAACCAGGCAGGCTTGATAAGGAAGGAGGACCTCAATAATCATGAAAAACTGAGGATTGCTTTGGAACCAGAAGCGGCATCACTTTACTGCAGAACACTTGACATCCAAACGTTTAGAAAAGAAGACACTGATGAACCAGCTACCAGGGACGGCGATGTCACCATGCCTCCTGGTACCGTCTATATGGTGGTGGACGCTGGAGGTTAGTGTCCCCCCCCCCCCCTCATAATAGAGATCAACATCCCATCCACCTTAATGGAGTACAATAAAATGATCTATGACAATTCATATACATAATATCTGTCTATGTTTTTTCCTATAGACCAGAAAGATACAACCTTTTTAAATGATCAGTTTAAAATTTTACTGGCCCAAAAAAAGTAAAAACAGGTAGATTTATGATAGCAGAAATACATAACAATAAATGTCTAGCTCCGGTCTTTTGATCTTAGACAGTAAGTGTACCAAATTGCCCGTAACTCAAAAACTATTTCACCTATAAACTTGGTTCTCAAAAAGAGCGATCATGTATCTGTTAATTGCTGCTTTTAATAACATTGGTAAGGTTGTATGGTAGTTGCTGGATGGTAATATCCATCAGATATCACGGTAAAACTGCCATTTCACATGTATGTCCCGCCCATACATGTAGACCTAGTTCACTTTCTGGGCACATGCGGTGCTCCGGTGCTTAATTTACATGTTGACCAACACATGAGCACGTGGCATCTACATGTTTTCTCACAACCTTGCCATGTGGTTCCGAGTACATACAAGCTGTACACCAAATTTCACCAAGCATAACAGGCTAAACAAATTCATGGGAATTCTATGATGGCTTGTTCTTGTCGTTCTATTATTAAGCAGTGATCCTATGCTACCTTGAAATGAATGTCCCTTCATGGCAACAAATACTTAATTAATTAATTGATTAAAGAATTAATGAATGAATTAATTTTTTAATTAATTGATTAAAGGGACCCCTTGGGATGAGACATTCTCAATATTGTCAATTTTGAAAAAAATAATTTATATGAAGCTATATAGCCTACTGATCTTAACTAAAAATACGAAAAAGTCATAAAACAGTTTTAAAGCACCGAAAAAGAGTGAAATTGTTGTATTTCCAAGTCGTATATTGCCATGTAAACAAAACAAGTCATCAATATTCAGCACTTTACATCACATATTCCCACGTAACAGACGGTAAAATCAAAGCAGTCGCCGCTAATTGGTGTATTGTAGTCAGGACACGGGAGGACACACCTGCAGCACTGATTGTCCACCCAACACTGGGCCGATGACATCGGCATGTACCCCAATGCTGTGAGAACATTCAATCGTCCTTCAGGTATACAAATAGTTTGTTTGGGTTACTTCTGGATTCATAGAAATGTTGATTCAAAATATTTGTAAAAATACGAAAATTCTGAAAAAAATAAAAACATGATCTGTGGGATACACTACTTCAGTACGGAATTAAACACGAAAATTGATGTCATCCCAAGGAGCTGCTTTAAATAATGATGTATTTATTTATTTATTTGTTGTATAAGTGTGGATTGATATTCGTTTGAAAACCACATACTGGTAATAACACAACAGTTTCTAGTTCTCCACAATGGGATACAGCAACAAATCAAAACGTCCAATGAGAAAGTACGTTGGTTGTCATAGCTACAAGCTAATTTAGTATTTATGGGCTTCAAATTTATCACAGAGGACCCCGGGACATACATGTGGACAGGCAGTTTCAGCGTGGTATTTGCTATTACCATTCAACAACTACCATATACTATTTTAAATGTTATTAATAATGCAAATTTAAAGATACATGATCGCTCTTTCTGATGGCATCATAACCAAGTATATAGGTGAAATAGTCTTTGAATTACGTGCAATTTGGTCAGCTTACAGGCCGGAGTTAGACATTTCTTGTTATGCATTTTCTGATAATAGGCATGCAAGAGAAAACTATTCTAAACTTAAAGGGAGTTTTGTACTAAATTAGAGAGGACCCATGACAACTTAAAGAACTGGTGATATTTAAGTACCTTCAAACCCTCACGATGCATTAAAGCATCATTTTGCATCTCTAAAGAATAACTTAATTTTCTAAAACCTAGGGATTTTAGAACGTAAATTACATGGAACTGTTTAATGATAACAACATCTCTTTTTCATTTGTCACCCACTTCATCCACTACAGGTACAGAATTGTGACAGCGATTGGCGGCTTGTAGTGGATGGAGATTACAATTCAGGCTTGAAGAGGCATATTTAAAACACAGTTATTTAATTTTCATCGTCTTAAACCTGTTAAACCTGATAAAGTACGAAAGTCAAACATATAATTTTTAGAGAAAAGAGGTGAAGATGTAAAACAGTCCCCTTTCAATAAATACTAATCCTAGCGCATTATGAGAGGACTGTGGGCCTTAGGGAGTGGTTAGCATCGCTGCCTTTCACGTTAGGGTTCTGGGCTCGTTTCCCGGTCTCGGCGGTTTGAAAGAAACCAAAATGTTTCTTCCCCATCCACTCGTAAAACTCAGTATTGTGGGGAGCCTCCGTGACCGAGAGGTAGCGTGCTCGACCTCAGATCTCCAACATTTGAATTTCGAATCCTGTGTCTGGATGGCAGTGTCATCTCACTCATCTTACTATCCTCAGGAGGTTGTCCTGGTCCAATTTAGCCTGTGTGTGCACAGACGTGGCCTAAAGCCCGATGTGCTACATTCGTACACCTAAAATTAAAATATGCACCTTTGTAAGCAAATATCATTTTCTGTTCATGGAAGTAAAATATAAACCTTAATTATTTAATAAAATAATAATATCTGGAATAAAACATTCTGAATCATGACAGTCTATTGGAAAAAAACTTATTTTTTGGCCAATCATTCTCATTATCATGATCATGGGATATTTTGCGTCCCGGCATACTCGATTTTCCAGATTTGATAGTTTTGATAAGCCCACCTATTTGCCAAAAATAAGCTACATCCCGATGAGATTATCTAACCAAGTATCAAAACATAATTTTTCACACTGATAAATGACATATCATTATAACCAGTATCCTCCGTCGAGGCCGCGAAATTCCAAATGTCTAGAAGTCATTTTTTATTTAGTTTATTAAATAAAAAATTAATCTTCCCACCGAACCAACTCCTCCTGCATGCAATACTTCTATTGTTATCACCTGTCATAAACTAATATTTTAATGGTATTTTGTTACATTATTTTGTCCATTGTATCATACAGGAGGAACGGTTGACATCACCGTGCATGAAGTTCAGCGCGATGGCAATGTAAACGAGCTGACAGTCGCCACTGGAGGGCCTCATGGGGGAACCAACGTAGATGCTGTTTTTCAAAAAATATTAAAGAAACTCTGGGGGATAGATTACTTGACAGCTCTACAGGAAGATCTACCAAAAATTTGGTGGGATATTGAAAATCGTTTTGAATACATGAAAAGACAAGCGTCACCTAAAGCAAAAACAACAATGAACATATTTGGTGTAAATGCAGGTATGTTGAGAAAATATTCAAAAATGTTTGAGGGGAAGGATTTTGCAGAATCCTTTGAAAAGGCAAAAATTCCTGGAGTAAGTCTTGATGAGAGCGAGTTTACATTTAGGCTAAGTCCTCTTGCCTTAGATGCCATTTTCCACAACACTGTCAGAAAAATTGTAGAATGTGTATCTACGCTTATGAAGAAGGATGAACTTGCAAATATGGAATACATTTTTTTAGTTGGGGGCTTCAGCGCGTCTGAATACTTGATCAATGCAATTAGAAGTTTATGTAGTGGTGGTCCCACCAGTGTGTTGATTCCACAGGATCCGGACCTGGCCGTCCTGAAAGGAGCTGTCTTGTTTGGTCAGAGGCCTGATTACGTTCGCACACGGATCGCACGCAAATCGTATGGAATACGATGTCAAGAAAAATTTGACCCAAAACGACACAAGGAGTCCAACAAAATCACAATAGAAGGAGTAGACAAATGCAGAGATGTACTTTTGATCTATGTAAAAAAGAACACTCCAGTAGAACTTTCAAACTCTGTCGTTAAATCTTTCCTTCCGTCAGTGTCAACACAAACATCAATCGAGTTTGAATTTTATTCGTCATCTCTAGATGTCACATATAGAAAAATTGAAAATGACACTCCGGGAACGGATGGCCGAGAAATACAGGAAATTGAAAATGTCATATATACAAATGACCCAGAAACACGGAAAATTGGGAATCTTTCAATTCCTTTGCCTAATATTTCCCGAGGCAAAAAGCGACTGGTTGATGTATCTTTCTACTTTGGAGGAACCCAGATCAAAGTGACAGTGAAGGACATGAGTGTTATTGACGGCGAAGAAAAAACTCTACCTATATCCTTCATTGCTTCATAAAATTGTGATGTTGTCGGTGAGAAAACGTTTGCATGGTAACTGATGATAATATCAAGCGAATCTAGAAAATGCAGCATTTCAGATTTTGTGATTGTAACCATTACGTACCAGTCAGACCGACAGATATTTTGTTGATATAAATACAAAGTCTTTACAGACTTATCTGTCATAGTAATATATTATATGTATATACAAGATGGCATGTTTGATAAAATCACATACAGAGCTAAAATTTTAAGTGGCATTGCCATAATAAAACACTGGATATTTTGAAAATGTAAATGATGACTACTTAAAATATAATTTAATTGCAATACCAAGATATGAAGACACATGTTACTGAAAAAAACATCACGGCTCAACGATGATAACATCTAACATGGCGACACGCCACACATTGAAATAATTATGTATATTTAATAAATGTATCGAATAAACAGTAGTTATGATTAGAATGCAATGGAAATTATAATTAAGTGTTTATCTTTTATTTTACAAAGGATACTGCTGACATAATATGTTGTTTCAAATGAACGTAATAGACAGTCTTTTAAAAATACAATGTATGATACTAAAATACCGGTAATTACTATTTTCTGTAACATGTACATAATGCAATTCTTTGAGACATTTCTGAAATATGTTATAAGTTTTTGAGTAACAGATTAAAACCGTATACAAGTATATCTGACCTCGATAAGATATTTATTACGTATAGGATAAAGCCCGATGATCTCTTCATTAGTAGATGTGAAACGTGTCTAGGCCAAAGGGCGAGGTTTTTTTAGAGCGGCTGGTGTGTATTTATCAATAAGATAGAAAGTGTGGACACTAATTGGCCCCCACAAAACTTACTTATATAACATATGCCATTACGATCAGTGTTATTCGAATCCCAATATGTGTACAATTTTAGCAGCTAAATGATTTGGACTTACTCGTCTGTCACTGTGGCCATCTTGTTATGCAGACGACTACAGTCGATACTGAGAGAAACGTATCATCCTATACATTTGTATGTGTGAAACAGTTTCTCAGCATGATTCTCTGCAAGAGAACTGACTATATCACTGGTATCACATCACATCACATCTCGTGTTTTTGCTGGGTAGATCAATAGTTCAGTCGTCATTGTGTCCCATGGCCGTCTTGCTCATGGTTATATAGGGGTGCTGACTCAAGGTGGCAATCGCAAACTGTACTGTCTGCCCTCACCCCACTTCATTGCTAGTGCGAGCAAAATGTAGTTAATTATATGTGCCACCCCAGTCTTGTAAAAAGCATAATTAGCGCTGATGGCTACCATGAAGTAAGTACATCCATTTTAGGGTTTGAGGTCTCACTTTGTGTATCTGAGCTGAATTTTTGCACACATTTATACAATTGGAAAAATAGTACACTAATTAACCCTTTCAAGTCTAAATTTACCATTGTCATCTTCATCCACTACAAGCCGCGAATTGCTGTCGCAATTCTCGACTTGTAGTGGATGAAGATGCTTTGATGTGGGTGGAAAATTGAAGAAAATGTCCATGTAGGCCTATTGGTAAATCAGTTTCATGGAAATATTGATTCTAAAACCCTTTGTTGTAGGAAAATTAAGTCTGTTTCAGGAATGTAAAATGATGCTTATTACTGTTTATAGTGAAGACCTGTGAACATAACCTTATTAAAGGGACTCAATATACCGATTTTTTTTATGATTTTAGTCTGATTGAGCCCTTTAACTAGTGATCAGCCAATGCTGATTTTCAAAATTGCCACGCCCACGATGCGAAGGTCGTTCAGTTTCTAAAACAGTTTGAACATCTCTTTCGACCCGAAAAAAATATTTGGTTGTGATGAATGATTTAAAGAGGTTGAAAATTTCATTTAGGTTCAGAAGAGTTAGGATGATTGATGAAACACTTGGCTAACTTCTATTGTAATTGCAATGCGCTATTCAACAATCTAAATAATCAATCTTATTCACATTGTATACATTTACATTTTTCTAGACATTCTGATAGTTTGAGCTCACTATGGGAAAAAGTCTATATATTTCATTTAAATTGAACATCCATCAGTGAGTGATTATACTGATTGAGCAATGCGCTATTCAACAATCTAAATAATCAATCTTATTCACATTGTATACATTTACATTTTTCTAGACATTCTGATAGTTTCAGCTCACTATGGGAAAAAGTCTATATATTTCATTTAAATTAAACATCCATCAGTGAGTGATTATACTGATTGAACACGGTACTCTTATATTAACTATGCAATGCTATTGAGACGTTTTTTGTTTGTTATATTGAGACCTTGTTTCTTTTTATCAAATAGTGTATAATATATAATATGTAATATAGCTGTATAAGCGGAGAACTGAGATATTGAGTGTTATGTGCGAACTATATATCCTCTCATATTAACCATGTATTGAAAAAATCACATACACTGGGCGTATTCTGCATGTGTCAAATAGGATATTTCATCGGAAATGAATGTTTACCATGTGTATGACAATATGTATTTTATATATATATATATCGCCCCGATGTGTATACAGTAAAATACAATTTGTTGGCTGGATGTTAATTGCTTTTAAATATGTGTTAATCGTGTGATGATATATATCCGATATTAATTTATTGTGTGATATGAAATATACTCAGACTGCAATCACATTGACTGTGTATTGACTGAACTATAATGCTATTATTAAAAAAATGTTGTAATTAGTTTAGATTATTATTTTGCCAAATCTCACATTGTTTGATTCTATAGAACATAACAGTTTATTGTGTGTTATGAAATATACTCAGACTGCAATCACATTGACTGTGTATTGACTGAACTATAGCGCTATTATTTGAGAGAATGTTCTAATTAGTTTAGGTTATTATTTTGCCAAATCTCAAATTGTTTAATTCTATAGAAAATAACAGTATTACTCTCAACATTGTTCAATAATGATAATTGGTGGAGAGCCCATCTATGTGTATTTGTTCTGCTTAGTATAGCTTTATTTGAATTAATGCGATATTTGTTCATTATACATGTTATAATGTCATATATTGATATAATAATGCTATAATCGACCATTTGCTAATCAACGAGGGGTCCAGTCTGTTACATGAGCTTATCATTCCCACCATTCAGTTGCTATGTATGCGGGACAGAATAACATACTTGAACCAAAACAAATCGTTCCATAGCAAACTATGTCACTATCTTAAACAAATGCTATCTTATTTTTCATTTATATAAAACATTATTTTTATTATGTGTGATATAAAAATAGTAGATACAAAATTGATAACCCTCACAAGATACAAGATACTGAGTCAATGGGATATTTTGTTTGATTAGTTACGTACACCATAACCATTATGTGTCTTAACCCTTTAAGTCCTCACGATGCATTAAAGCATCATTTCACATCCCTGAAAACAGACTTAATTTTCCTATAACTAAGGGTTTTAGAACGAAAATTTCCATGAAACTGGTTTACCAATAGTACATGGCAATTTTCTAAATTTTTTAAACCATATCAAATCATCTTCGTCCACTACAAGTCGAGAATTGCGACAGCAATTCGCGGCTTGTAGTGGATGAAGATGACAATGGTAAATTCAGGCTTGAAAGGGTTAATATACACTTCTATGCGGTATATTTTAATGATGTGAATAACATACAGTAACGTGCAATTTGTTCCAATTGTGTCTTTTATTAAAGAGCATAAAAATAAATATGTGTCAATTGTCATAAAAAGAGCAACCTAGAAAATCACACACAACTGCGATTGGGTGTGTTTTTATCTCTTTATTTTGATAAAACATAGCTATTTGTGTGTAAGATTCTTCATCATGATCATCTGGATACAAACATTATGTTATAGTTTAGATTTAACAATCCCCAGGTCATGTTTCAGCAAAACATATTCACGCAGGACAATCTGGTTATAAGAGGCTAGAAGTGTAGTTGGGGTACCATCATGTGTGTTTTTACAAAAAAGTGATGATTTCCTAAAATTTTGGATAAGCATGCATTTAGTCCTTCTTGGCCTTTTTCAGACAATTTTAAAAAAGATGATACGCTTTAACTGAGTACAAATAAATCGAATTCTTATATATTACTTTTGAAGAATCAGCCCACAGACTAATTTGATTTGACTCTATGAAGATTGTATTTCACTTTTAATCTCCATCCACTAAAAACCGTGAATTGTCGTCGGCATTCTGGACTGGTGAGTGGATGGAGAAATTTAGAAAAATTGTCAATATATTTTTAAAACAGTTTCATTTAAAAAGTTCGCTCTAAACCCTTTAGGTGTGGGAAATTAAGGCATTTTTCAGTTATTCAAAACGATGCCGAGGCATCATAAGGGTTTAAAAGCTTAACACACAGGATATCGTGAAATATATGACAAGTGGCAGTACAAAACACACGACCTTATGGAGCCCCCACCCCTAGAATGGACAAAAACGGATCATTTGAGAAAAAAGTGACTCACTAATCAGCTTTAATATTTGTCAAGCAATCCGGAACAAAGTGTTATACATTTCAGTGCGTGGACCATGTATAGACGTCAAAAATCGCTTCCTGAGATGAAAGAGTAAAATTATTTCATTTTTTTTATTCTTTGGTCTTTTAATTTATAGAAAAATAGTTCAGCGTTTTACGCTTACAGTGCGGGGATCTACTTTAGTCGTCAGAATCTGACGTCTACAGACGTCAGATTCTGACGTCTAAAGTAGATCCCCGCACTGTAAGCGTAAAAATATTTCTAATGGGCGTAGACCCACAACATAGGTATTCAAATAAATCAGAAAGAGTTCACTAAAACTTTTATGATGATTTCAAATTGAAAAGATCCCTTTGGTGTCTATAGTTTATACAAACATACTTCAGCGTTGTAAAGGTTAAGGGTTAAACGATCAGCTTGGGGTTTATCCCACTTTCTAAATTAGAGTTCTCGGGTCTAGGCCTGTTGTGACTGAAAATAATGGTACGAGTTTAAAATACAAGTATGGCTAGAGTTGTATCGTCCCGCACATCAGCCCTCCCTGGCTGTCTTCTCCCTCGGGTCGTGTGTCGTACCTTGGGCCTGCTGCTCCGGACCTATGACTCTCTGACGAATACAACTCGGATCGGATCGATGTGCGGGATGGTACAATTGATATAATCTATAAAGATATATTGGCACCTGGGTTGCACCTGTGGATTGGACAGCAAACGTGAGGCGATATGTATATTTATGAAAATACACTGCGCATTGGGTCATTTTATATGCTGAACATATGTAGATATTCATCATTATATATACACCTAGTTTATCTATTTGTCATAAATAAACATATATGTTTCCGTCATTTGAAGCTATAAATTGCGTTAGTTATTACAGCTTCGAATGAATAAAACTGAAAAACAAAATTCAACAACAAATGTAATAGGAGATTTATTATTTATGCTTTCGTGGATTAGTTCACTCTAAGATAATGTTAAGCCTTTGTTTCAATGCTATGCAAAAAATGCAGCTGAATGGAAGCAATTTGAATTAACATTTTATAACACGATTTACAAAAAAAATGTGGCGTACAAAAGATTTACAAATGAAGAGATTAGCCAAGCCATGTTGATATTTGGATGTTTTAAAGAATGACTGTGGTAATGTGGAAATGTGTGGTAAGAAGTAATACTGTACCTCCAAATAGATTCCTGTAAATATATACTTTAGTAATTAATGTAGGCCTATCCTGCTTTACTACATTGTTTTCGTCACTTGAATGTTATTAATTCAGTTAGTCCGTTTTACTAGATAGCTTTCTTCAATTGAATGTTAGTAATTCATGTCGTCCTTTTTACTAGTTAGTTACTTCACTTTAATTTTATTAATTCAGTTAGCCCGTTTTACTAGATAGTTTTCTTTATTTGGATGTTAGTAATTCATGTAGACGGTTTTACTGGGAAGTTTCTTCATTTGAATGTTAGTAATTTATGTAGCACGTTTTACTAGTAGTAGACAGTTTTCTGCACTTGAATGCTAATAATTCAAGTAGCTATATTTCTTCCTTCACTTGAATATTCACCAATAATGATGGCTCTGATTCTGATGTTCTCATTATTTTTCTCATTTCGAGAGTTCACCTAGCGAATCCATGAATTTCTGAAACAAAGGAGTAGATGTAATATATGAATGAATAAATTTAGGCTGCATCTACTGGTAGTTGCAAGTATTTTAATTGTAGTGACACATTCGCCTGTCGTGGTGATGATACATTACTTCAAGGTCGCTATGTGAAATACTTGCGTTTTGGCAACGGTTTAAAAAGGCCGTAGCATAGCCTGCCATGCCGATCCACAAAATCAGTATCATTTGGCACTGAAGCGCCACCTGGTGAATGCCTTACACTAATAATGTCTAGTGATGCTGCGTCTAGCCCCACATGGTGAGTTACACCGTTGCTTGGGGGTTATTGTTTAATTCCGGTATTAGATCCAGGTGGGTTTGGAGGGTATTTTTATGATGCTGTTTAACTGATCATGTTGTTGGGCAGGCTGCTCAGGTATGTTTGAAGATGGTGGAAGGAATACACGTTGAATATATAGTTTAACCTTGATTCTTTTTAAAATTATATCCTGGACATTTAGGATCCCGGCCCATGATTGAGGAAGACCAATACAGTTCACAAAATATTCAGCTAAATTTTTTGTCCATAGCTCTCAAACAACCTAATGCTGGGCATCGGATTTCGAGAACTCTAGTTCTAGTTTTTTCGATCATAATTAAATAAAATGGCAGAATATAATCGATTGGGAATAATCGAAAACGGTAGTAGACCTGTTTCATTATAATTTAGTAAAATTATATTTCGTCAATCCTACAACGGACCAATACGGCGGAACCCATCAAACACCAGACATTGAGCTATTGGTTCAAGACAGAGCACTGTGCAGGTTGTCCCGAACATACACAGATAGCATGTGCATCTCAAACTGCAGACAACTCACTACGTGTCTGTCTGCACCCGCCCCTCCCCTTTCATGAGAATTTAACACATATGCGCCAGCCAATCTGAGAACGTCTAGCAGAACAGGGTTTTGTCAACCGGCCAATCACAAGCATACTACGATAGACTGAAAAACAGGGTGGGGGAAATGTGACGTCAGCCCATCTGCACAATATGGGATGCAGAATAGCAGTGTCTACGGCTGGCAGTGTAGGAAGGTCCGCGACACACGTGTTACTCACCACATCCTGACTCCTGGATACATATGCCGTTGTGGAGTATAGGATTCTCTGATGGACACTGACATCGTGGCTCACAGATTTCTTGACATGTAGGGTTCAGATCGAAACAGGTTCGAGTACAAGGGCTGCCACAGTCATTCCAAACTTCACCAGAGTTTGCGTCACAGGTGACTGAAGCACAAGCGAAGTATTAATAATGGATGCATATAGTCAATCAACCGATAATAATGTTTTTTTTTAATGTATAGATGGTTGTTATATACAATTTAGGTGGCATTTATATTGTATGTCAGCTTGGTATACTTGAGCCTTCTATAGCCTACACATAATACAGTTAAATTCAAGATGACTACATTTTTCACTGACAAATATACAAATGAGGCCACATGTGGTCAAATTAAGTGTATTTTCTGTATTTTATAGCAACCCTTGCTACGGAATTGTGTGTTTCTATTTTGTCTTCATTTAAAGCTTTAAATTTAATTAAACATAAAAAACATATTCTAATTGAATTATTTAAATAAATGTACATCTATCACTAACCATCTTATCAATTTCAGTGATATGTTATGTGGTTTAAAACTCAATAGGCCTATTCGACTGGGCAGTTTGGGTGCAAAACATTTACAGTAATTTACACCACACGCACCTGCGCAGTGGACAAAAAGGTCTGTACCAGCCGAATACGATTTGATAAAGGTGCAGCGTAGAATAACCAAAAACATACTTAGATTATAGGTAAACTGACCACGTGACTTTACTGCACTGTTGTGCACCCTCTTTTTAATGGGTGCAAGAAGATCCTGCACCAATTTGGGTGTAAGACCACCCGAATACAAAAAGTGCTACATTTCTTAGCGGTGCTGCACCAAAACAGCCCAGTCGAATACTGGTACAGTGAACCATTACGGTCCTTTGGCATTATTTACCAGTAGCACGGCCTCATACATGTAAGCCGTAATATAACCCTTGAAGTGCTGAATTCTTTTATGAAAACCCTAAAGAACAAAATGATTTTTTCAACTTGAAATTATCATAAATGTCTTAGTTAGCTGTTTCCGATTCATTTGAATACCTATGTTATGGGTCTGCGGCCATTAGAAATATTTTAACTCTTACAGTGCGGGGATCGACTTTAGTCTTCAGAATCTGACGTCTACAGATGTCAAATTCTGACGACTACAGTCGATCCCCGCACTTTAAGAGTTAAAACTAAATGTGAACCTTTACGGTCCCATGTCATTATTTACCACTGGCACGGCGTCATACGTGTTAACCGTGATTCGATTGTTTTAATATGTGTGTTCAAGTTTCAAATTTGTCATAATTATAATTATATTTACGTGTTTCACAGGTTATTCCTGAATGTCCTGGAGTACATGTACATTCAAAACCAGTTTCTGTCGGCTCGCATGTGCCTCCGTTCAAGCAGGGTAAACTGGTACAGGCGGCTGATGAGAAGAGAAAACACAGAAAAAATATAGAATATTATAGCCTTAGCCAGTCAGTTATTGAAATATTATCTGAAATATTGAAATATTATCTGCAGATAATAATGATATTAATCAATTAATAAATAATTAGTGTGAGTTCACATATAAAGCACAATACAATGCTCTATGCACTTTCTCCATACATTTTCGAACACTATTATAAAACACGAATTGCTATCATAATTCTCGGCTTGTAGTGGATGAAGATGACTTAAGGTAGGTGAAAAAATAATATTGGTAAAATAGTTTATAGACTTGTTCGTTGTAATCCCTTCTGGTTTCTATCCTTTTGTTTGGCTTTCAATAAAGATCACTTTAAGGTGAAATGAACACTAATTTGTCAGATTGATATAGGTTTTAAATCTATTTTTAAGCTGTGTGTCGACCTACTTAACGAGAATCAACTTGAAGTGAGTAAAAATTCATTTATTAAATTTTAATGCTTTAAGGTGTAAATATACTTACAATTACAGGTGTTGCTGTGATATTCACATCTCTTGAGGTTGTCGTCCCATACAGTGCCAGGAGGACATGGTCTGTTGGCGATTAGGTAGCCATTGGAGCAGGTATGGTAAGCCGTGCAGGTGTCACATGACTGGTAATCACCGTTAAAAAGTTCGTTACAGTTATTCGTACAGGATGGTCCAGTGTCAGAAAAAACTGCAAAAAAAACAATCGTTAGCCATTATGCCAATCAAAGTTTTTTTTTTTAATTTGAAACATCACAAATGTAATTTGAGTACCTATTTTACAGGTCTATCTATGGCCATTATAAATATTTAATTCTCTCAGCGCAGGGATCGACCTTAGACGTCACAATATGACGTCTATAGACGTCATATTGTGATGTCTAAAGACGGTTCCCGTGCTGAAAGGATTAATTGGTAGATTGCTGGTAGTTTTTGCTAGAGCTGAAAAAATAGTGTACGCATATCGCATTCAAATAACAGTGTAAGTGTTCTTAAAAGTCCTCCAAACTGAACAAGAATTAAGAGTTTAAGTTTTAATGGCCCCATTCGGAGACCATTGTAAAAATGTGATAATGATCTAATATGTTGTGAATGATTGAACTGATTAATGTTAATTTTGCTATCAGCTAAATTTCGTGTGCCATTCCAATTCCACGGGGAGCATTTTGGTGCTTTGCACTTATCGTACACATTACCAGTTTTGTCCTGTCAGGTACTCAATTATACGTGAGCTAGGTGAAGCATTTGAGATTAAAATTCCGTACCCAAATAGGCCCCACACAATCATCGAAACGATGGCCCAACGTTGGGAGGGGGAAAATATGATATATCTCTGAAAGCCTACACCAAGCCGTTGTTGAGCCCACACAGCAGGCAGCGGCGAATAATAACAGATTGGTCCTCTGTAACCATTGCGCTCCATCCCTCTCTCTTAGTTCTGGTACATGTGAAACAGTTTGAAATTTAATTTAATTTTCTAATTCAAAAAGAACATTTAAAGGACAAATAAGCATTGAATTTTGTAAATTAGATTAATTATTTTCCTATCCAATTGCTATTGAGACATCAAGTGGATACAAAGTGGGTACAACAATATCATTTATTACTTTAAAGGTGATCTATCACCCATTATATGGTATGAATAAGTATATCCTTATATGGGGTGTTTGGCTATCATGTGACCCTCTCAGAGGGTCACTTGTGCCCCATCTTGTGGCTCAGACGTACGACAAAACATAATCGTGATCAGACTTATTGTCCAATTTCTTATTTCGGCCATGCATGTCCAAAATAAGAAATACGAGAATTTCGTCTGTATATCTCGTTTGACTGGTAAATGCGCAGCAAAACAATTAAAAAACTTTTGTAGTTCTAGTCTATTTACATGTTTACATCATATGGTCATATTAAGAAGGCAAAATAAAATTACAGATTTTTTTGATGATTTTAGTCTGATTGTGTCGCTTTCAGTTAGGGTACAATGGCACAATGGCAAACATTAGGGTGCAATGGCAAACATTCAGCAAAATCACATTTTGTGCGACAGCAAAAAACATTTTGACCCCCTAAAATGAAAAAGTGTTTTTACTTCTTCAAAATTTGTTTTAGAAAAAAAACTTCGAGCATTAAATCAAAGGTAATGATACAGTTCTTCACTAATATGCAGCACAGAACGAAACTACATTTACTGTAAAATTGTACTGACTAACCACTGTGCGAACTAGCCCCGGACTCCCCTACATCAGCCAGCAAGCACGACACATTGACCCAATGTTGGGCCAGCGTCGCAGACGGGTGCCAGACGCTTGTCCAACATTGACCCGACATTGGATCGATCTGTCGTGTTCGCTGGTCAGCGTGGCAGATTGAAAGATTAATTTCACGTATACAATCTGGTTACAAAAGTGTCAGTAAAACACTGACATTCTACAATAGTCGACATCTAATGGTTAATATATCCAGACACATTATATAATTATAATAACATTGAATTTAATAACCCAAGAGACGCATATTAGATCAAAATTAATCTCTATCATGTAGGCCTTCAGTTAAAGTAGAAAGTAGGATATGGTGGAAAAACTAGATTATATGCTATGATATCCACTAACCTTCGTGTGTCACTGCCAACCACAAGACGGATAAAATCAGTAGTGAATGTGCCATACTAAAAGGTTTTCTCTTGGTCAACAGGTCAAGACGTCTTCCGTATTGGTTATAATGAGGTCTGGTTGATCAGAACACGCTTTATACACCTTGCAATTCCTTGGTCGTGTTACCCCGTCAGTTTGACCTATTTCTTAGACTTGCAATTGGTCAAAACAGTGATTTTGACCAATCACATGCATATGATTAAACTGTTGCAGAATAAAGAGAATATTAATAGGCATATGGTTCACCCCTCGTGCCCTTTCCACGTATGCTACATTGTAAATCCACGACTCAATTATGTAATTTATACATTACATTTCTCAATACACCTAATGAGCTCACATATTAACCTGGCGATCCTTCTGATGTTAAATTCACAGTCAAAAATATATTTAATCCTTAATTCTTATACTGTTAATTTAATTTATTTAAATGTTCAACCACTTGAAGTTGTGGCTCGCTAACACGACCCACAACTTCAAGTGGGTGAAAATTACCCATATTTGTTTAATTTGAGCACAAATATTTGCAAATTGTGATGTTTAGACACACATTTCATTCCCAATAACAGTGATTTGATCGACTAAAAAAAACAGAAGAAAAACGACAATAGTCGAGATCAGCAGGGTAGGGGCTAAGGATATCTAACTAAAAATAAGCTACTTAACGTTGTATTCAGCTGATTCGGGTTTGGGTGAATGGAATTCAATTACTTGAAAACCTTGCTTAATGAAAACAAATGTAATTAAAGTGGAAATGAAAAGGTTTAAATACAAACTTAGTCGCGACTAGGGATAAAAGGGTTAAATGATTTGCTTATCAATCCGCCATCAAAACCAACTGTTGTAAGCTGAACAGCACAGTAAGCGACTAGGCTTGCAAAAGCTAACTTTGACGCTAAAAGGACTAACCCTTTCAGTATGGGGACATATTTTAGGTATATGCTTCTCAATTTAGTCGATCCCCGTATTGAAATAATTAAATATTTATAATGGCCGTATACCCATAAAATATTATTCAAAAGAAGGAGCTAACTAAAGCATTTGCGATGGTTGCAAATCGAAAGAAACCCATTTTTTCTATTGGTTTATATAAAAATATTTCAGCGTGTTAAGGGTTAATAGGGCAGGTATTGGTCTATAATTATTATGGTCACCAAAGCCAGTGTTATGCAAGATTTGAACCCGTGGTATTTACGCAGTATTTCTCAGAAACGTCTTATTTACAGTAAATTGACACAGATATACATCACGATAATTCCAGCACATATCACCCATTAAACCAACGTTGGCCCAATATCTGCTATAGGGGTCTACAAGCATAACATTGCACCGGTGTTGTCATCCTCTACACATATATGTGGCTCATGTCACCCCATGCTCTCACACCCTCTTTAATCTCTGTGTTCAGAATGAGTGTTCATCGGTCAGGATATTCGTGTTTTCTAAGAAACAAGGAGCAAATCTGCGCTCAAAATCGGGCCAACCTCACACGAATTGCAATAGTAATGAAACAGCTACCATATGTTAGCAAATTTTCTGACGAATCACATACTAAAGATCTGAGAGTTAATGAAATTTGCGATTGAAATCACAAACAGTTTCTGCTGAAAAATCAGCATTTTTTCTACGCAAACTGCCCATTTATGGCTTCAATGTGCATATAATATGTCAGAACCTTTTTAGAGAATTTCATTTCGTTTGCCTCATGTTTCATGTTTTTTTTTAGATCAAGTCAAGTTGTTAAAGTCAAGTAAAAAATATTACTTAATTAATTTAAAAACATTACAGTTGTACAAACAGTTATTGTGGCTAATCAGTTATGACTTATAAGACAAATAACATAGCATTAAATAACATACTTAAATATAATATAGAAATTATGTAGTCTATATTTACAAAATGGGTACTAGACACAATCCGCACGCTACATAATGTTCTCGAAGGCTTCCTCTCACATATCGACACATAGAGAGGCCCGACACACATAACTTATATGTATGTGAAACCCCTCTCCACACCACCATATGGAAAAGAACCTCAAACAGATCGTAATCATGGTAATACGGCAAAGGAACACACAGTGGAGAACCAGTATCGGACCGCCTTACAAAGCGGACCATCCCGGAATATGGACCACCTTTAGCCAGTCCCGAGTTTTCCCCCATTAACATACTGTAATGTGAGATTCAGAAAGCGGACCGACCCGTTTTTCAGTTCCACTTTTTCGGTCCCAAATTATAAAACGAAACAAACAGCGGACCAGCCCCAAGAGCAAAAAGAAATAATTCACACTGTTACAGTCTAATGGGAGAGACATGCCCCAAGTAAGGGACTAGCTGCGGCTGGATTCAGTTATGGGACCAGCTGTAGCTGGATCCACTGATGGGGCAATCTGTGTCTGCATCTACTAATAGGACCAGCTGTGACTGTATCTACTAATGGAACCAGTTGTAGGTGGATCCACTAATGGTACCAGCACTGGCATAATTTATTAAGTGGACCAACCCTGGCTGGATCTAATAAAGGGACCAGCTATGGTTCAATCCACCAAGGGGACCAGCGTTGGCTGGATCCACTAAGAGGACCAGGGCAGGATGGTTCCACTAAAGGGGTCCGCGCTGGCTGGATCCAATACGAGGAACAGCTGAGACTGGATCACGTGAAGGATTAGCGCTGATGAGGTAAATCATACAATGTTATTTCAACATGTAAACATAGTCATCAGTGAAATTTAAAATCAGTTGCCTTATAGACACCAGAATCCTGAACTATGGCTTGATGGAAAGTCATGTAATGCTAGCTATATTACTTATTGTCTCTCAGATTGTAGATGTATAGTTTTTAAGGCTAGTTAAGTCTAGCTTGACGATTTTTTGGGCAAGAGCCGTACAGCGCTGGGGGTTTAAGGTGTGGTTTGCTTGGCTCCTAGTGGCTCGTATACATGTGAGCCACTAGGAGCTGTGTGTCCCATCACGTGCCTTCTGGCGAGCCTATACTATTTGTGCATCTCTGCACTTGACTCTTTGGCCTATCTCGATAGTAGGCTTGAATCTGCCATTCTTTTAATATTTTTGGGATAGGGCCTTCTAAATTTACATATATATCCTCCATGATGAACCCCCGACCTTATTCTCCGCTATTGGCTGTGTTTCAAAGAAAGATTCTGATAAAATTAGAATAATTCATGACTGGAGCAGGCCACATGGATCTGTTTTAAATGACTTCATGTAGGCCTATATCCCAAAATTATCCTATCAATCCATTCAAGATGCGGTTAAATTTATAAAACCTCATAGCTACCTGGGTAAGCTCGATCTGTCAAACGCGTACAGATCTGTGCGTATCCATCCTTTTAATTTAGCTGAAACAGGGCTTATATGGTTGTTCAATGAAGATAATAAAGATGCTCTTGTGGTATGCACTCGCTTACCTCTGGGGGTCAAGAAGTCACCTGAATTTTTAACGCTCTCGGTAAGGCTGTTTGCAGAATAATGGCTGCTAAAGCTTTTGCCAAAAGTATTGCTAATTTATTTTATTTACTAATGGTCGGGACACTTTTGAATCTTGCCAGAAAGCTTTAAGTCACTACTTCGTGAATTAGGTCTCGATATAAATTCTAATAAACTATGTGGCCCATGATGCTGATCAATTGGTGCTTAGGCATACTACCCGTTTCTGTAACCTGATAATCTGCAGTAAAAGTAAAACAGCAGCCGCTCCCGACATTTCAATACAATATACATATACAATACAAATATACACTGAGAATAATATGGTTTATTACCTGATAACCAAGATACAATTTATTCTGGTTCTTTGTTCAAGTTACCATAAAATATTCAATGTCATTCTCGTTAACATAAATGTATCGCCAGGAAATAGAATTGGAAATCGTATTATGGATACATTAGCCAAATCATTCTAATCAATTAAAAACAGTAGTGGTTCTAAAATGAATCCATGTGGCACTCCACATGATATTTTAAATTACAAGATGAAGTGTTATTCTAAGCCACATAATTGTTTTCTATCTTGTAGATAGCTAGCTTTTCATCCAACCCAGTGCAGTTCCTCGAATGCCAATAAATTCAATTTTTTGCATTAAAATATAATGGTCAACCGTGTCGAATACTAAATTCTAAGCAGATACCCAACACATATTCACTATTTTCCATTGCACGCGTAATTTAATCAATCAAGACAGTCAGAGTTGTAGAATATTTCTGTCGAAATCCACATTGATATTCATATAAAATGGAGTGCTTATTCAAGAGTGTCAATGATACTCTTGTGTACATGAATCATTCTAATATTTTTGAAAAAAAAAACACCGAAACAGTTCTATAAATATGGGAAAACTATTTTTCACCATTTTCAAATAATGGAATTACTTAAGCTGATTTAATTCATTGGGAACTATATCTTGCTCGAAAAATAACTTCATATGATGGACAAGCGGATTAGCAATAATATTGAAAATACCATTGAAATATTCTTTCTCAATCCATCCCAGCCAGGACTACAATCTTTAGGTTTTGAAAATATTTTTTAAATTTCATCATTGCTGGTGGGAGTGATAAAAATAAAAGAAGTATTACGTTTATCAATACATGATGCACCGATAGCAGATTTACCTATAGTATCCACTTCTATTTTATTTGCTAAATCAGGTCCTACATTTACAAAATAATTGTTAAAACGATAGGCAAACTTTTGTTTATCTGAAGTAGTATTTTTACTAATAATAAATGTGTCACAATTGGAAGGGTTTTTCTTCTTACCAATAATATCCTTCAAAACTCTCCAATTTTTTACAATGTTGTATTTGTTTATTTCTAATAAGTTCTGGTCAGGTAATCTTTCAGCTTTTCGCATCTAGAAATTTATGACATTTTTATAACATTGTATTCCTTCTCAGTAATATCACCAGAATGTGACATCAGAGATGCATACAATTTTGTTCTCTAAGCCAAGGTTTTCTATTTTTATATAAGGATTTACTATATTTTTCAGGAAAACATTCATTAAAAGATTTGATTACCTTACCATGAAAAGGAGAAAATGATTCTAGTGCATCTTGAGAGGAATATATTTCATTCTAGTTTTGATTAATTAAAGCAGTTTTAAATGTGTCATAATTTACTTTAATATAAGAAGATAACTGTAATAATATGTCCTACTTTTCATAATAATCTTTAAATTCATATGAAACACAGGAGAATGATCTGTGATATCAGTTAAAAGTAAATATCATAGATAGTTTTGAAGTGTCATTGATTCGGTTATTACAGAAAATATTTTCAAGCAAAGTGGCAGATTTGTCATTGACTCGTGTGGGTTTGTTTATAAGTGGTATGAATGAATATCTGAATAAAACAGTAATAAAGTCGACTGTTGGAATATGTACATCTGTATTCAGTAGATTTATATTAAAATCACCCATTATGTAACAACGTTTGTTTTACTCAGTTATCATTGTATACAATACCAATCAAAACATTTGATTTCACATCTGCAATTTCCTTCACAATTTTAATAAATAAACGTTCCTTATCATAATCCAAATAGGTCAAATCATACCGTTTCTTGCGTTTTATATTATTATTAATATATAAAGCAAGACCACCGTGCCTGTTTTGATAATCTGTGATTATAAACACCAGTTTCCTATTTTACATAAATCAACATCATAATTATGGAGCCATCATTGAATTCAATTATGGCAAATGTGTGATCAATATGATGTAAAAAAATTGTAAATTGACTTACATTGTATTAGCACTTCTGATATTATAAAAGATTAGTGAAATGTGGGATGATTGTATATTATGAGACTGTGTCTCAGAATTGAAATAATCTTCCAAATAGTACTTAATTTCACCGTAAGTAGATAAATTCGATGCCTTAAAATACTGCACATCAGGATCAAGGTCCAAAAATTGTAACTCACTCTCAATATCACTGTCAAATGGTTTAAAGATTTAATACAATGGTTAGTATATGTCAGATTATTTAGTATATTCAGATGCTCATTAAAATCTTCAATGTGGTTGCATAGAAACATTTCACAAAAATTTTTGCACATCCAATTATTTTTATATTTTTACTAATAGAATTACTAATAGAATACAATGTCATGTTTAATGCCCGTTACATTGAAACAAATCAATTCCTTTATGGACTTTGTTGATTATCTTGTAACATATTTGATATATCAATCTAGCGAATAGGGTATTGTAGAGTTACAATATACTTTTTAAGTATTTAAAATGTCATTATGAGTGTGAATATTTATTGCAATGCCAAAATCAAAATAGACGATAATGTGTGTCAACATTGTTTGTGACGCACAGGAAGACTTTTAATTTTGCATACTATATTTTTGAACAGTTAAAGCGGTTCGTTATTATCATGCATTGATTATTTCTAATAATAACATTTCGTGTCTATTATTATTATTTGTTACTTCATGTTTTTCATGTGTATTTTGTTTAGACAAACGGTTGTCTTAGCGAATATAGAAGATTTGTTCCATAATAATTTGTAGAAATTGTATAGCTAATGATAATGTTTACACCAAAGTGACTGTAATAATTGGGGCCTTGCTTTTTCTACGTTCTTGCAGATGGACTGTAACATTTTATTTTTATTTTTAATATACCAAAATTTGTTCAATTATAAACAACACTATTCATCACTGGTTATGGCATACTACTTTATATGATTCAGAAGCAATATTTTATATCGGTAAAAACAATAATGTCATAAAAGCGTAAAAATGACCAGTGAGCTATGGGGCGTGTTCTGAGATGACTCTTATATCCACTATGTATGTATGTATGTATGTATGACAACATTCGTTTCTAGTTCTTTTGTTTTTTATATTTCGATTTATTAGCCGATCAAATCACTGTTGTTGGGGATGGAATGAGTGTTTATTATCAAAATATGCAAATTTTTAGTCTCCAATTAGAGAAATGTGAGTAGTTTTCACCCATTTCAAGCTGGGGCACAGTGGCGAGACAATAGATTGTTTCCTTCACTTGAATAGTATAATTCACGTATATCCCGTTTTACTGGATTGCTTCCTCGACTTGAATGTTAGTAATTCATGTAGCTCATATTAGTGCATTGTTTTCTGCACCCGAATGTTAGTAATTTCATGTGGGTACAAATTTAAATTAAAGAAGCAGACCCTTGTAAATGAAACAATTCCATTTGGGAGGTGTATATTTTTCATATTGTTTTCATATTTCTATATGTCTGTCTGTCTATCTGTCATAATAATAAATACTCTTCGTCATTTTAATTTGGAAATTGCGCTTGCAATTCTAGCTTGAACGAATGAAAAACGAAAACAAACAATTTAACGACACAATGTTTATATTATGAGTTACATTTGCAATTCTTACTGATAAAACACATATATCACTTTCAAGAAAATGCTTTCCGTCATTTGAAGCTATATATTGCGTCAACGTTGAATGAATAAAAAGAAAAATAGACAATTCAACAGGAAATTAATTGGGGGAGTTATTAGTTTTGTATCCGCTGAGATATCGTTTTCGTTCGTTCAATTGCAGCTTATTAGAAGCAATTTGAAATAACATTTAATAACATGGTTCACAAAAATATGGTCTACAAATGATCTACAAATGAAGAGCTTAGTCAAGCTATGTTGATATTTGGATATTTTGAAGTACGACTTGAATAATATGTGGTAATTTTATATTTATAATGTAAATAGATACATTAGTAATTAATGAAGTCCGTTTTGATAGATAGTTTTCTTCACTTGAATGTTAGTAATTCATGTAGCCCGTTTTACTGATGAGTATCTTCACTTGAATGTTCACAAATAATGATTCTTGTGTTCTCACTATTTTGTAAAATCTGAAACAAAAGGGGAGATGTAATAAATGAAAAATCTTTTTTTTTCTATGACAGTTTATAAACTTAGCGAATCATTTGATGTTGATATAAATTAGCTGTTGGTGTATAATTACAAATTGATATGCACTAAAATTATATAAGTAGGCCTACTAATAATTAATATGCACAAAAAGTGTATCATTACAAAATCATATGCTCCAAAAATGTTAATTACATAGTAATATACAATAACATTTTATAGTTACAAATGCATGTGCACAAAAACTATGATGCACTAAGAGTTTCTCTTGATAACATTTACAAATTCAGTTATCTATAGACAACAACTGGCGAACTTATCAAGAATTGTGTGCTTAATAGTTATTTTATCTGTAATTTTAGTGTGTTTTTGATGTACTTTCAAACTGTACAAAACTTCTATATTTCAGGAATGTAATCAGATGACTTATGGTCTCACCACCCCAAGTGCCAGTCCCATTGAAATACATGTAAAATGCCTCAATGCGACGGGCCGATGTTACTTCTTTTTGCCCTCCCCCTATCTAGTGCCGCATAGCACAATGAAGCCTGAAGCATTTTCAAAAACAGCTCCGATAAGCGGTTGCTACCCAGAAAGATTTTGAACTTGGCCCCCTAGTGTGCAAAAAAGTCACCATAGTTAAAATTAGGCTTAAATTCATACCCTCTTTCACAGACCAGACACACATCCTTTTAACCCACTGTATCCCTGTCAGATTATCACGAAACAGTTAATATAACTACTTTGTATTTGTTTTTAATTCAAGTTGAAACAGCCACATTGAAAATATTTTGTGTGATGAATCCATCATTAGTATACACCTGCCTGTACAGGTGGGGTACATAACTTCAACGTCTCACCACACATAATACTCGTCCCATAGACTTACATGTATTATGACCCATACACTCAGACCTCCCAGCACTCTTTAAGTGGAGAAATGTAAATAAACCTATGTATTTTTTTAACCATCAGAGACTGTTCTCTTTGAATATCAAAAATAAAAAAGGGGTGTGAATTGGATATAATTTGTTTTATTGGAGGCCATAATAACCTCTTGCCCCACTCTCCCCTGAGCGACCTCCAAAAAATTGACCTTGTTTTTTAGAAGAGCCTTGTTGCAGTCAACGGAAGGACTTCCCATTCGATCTATCTTTCATCATTTCGTTGCTTTTGGTACACCAAATCATCACAGAGTCGATGCAAATTGGTGGCAAAATGATATATCTGTAATATTTACCTCCGAGGCTGCTGCAAAGAGCCACATTTAAAAAAAAAGAGGCTAACTTTCTTATTCTTAAACTTTATTATGATATGCGCGAATGAATTTGTGTGGTGAGACCTTAATGGAGTGATCTATAAAATACATTATATTCTGAAATCAAGAAAGAAAACCTTGACCAATCCCGATGAACAGAAGGCAGACAAACAAAAATTAAAAATCTGCTGTTTTCTACTAGATCTGGAGAAATGACCAGTTTTTCTGTAGTACACCATCATTTTTCATTTTCATGAAGCATTTGTATGGAATTGTCGTTTTTACAGAGATTCATCTTGCATTTGGGCCACAAATCAGTTTGGTTGTTCATAATAATGATGTTCGGACATAAAACACGCAAGAAAAGAGTGATAAATATCAAAAAAGAGACTAACTTTCTTAAACTTTATAATGATATGCGCGAATGAATCTGTGTGGTGAGATCTCAACATCCTGCTTACCAGTGTACGTGGTGTACAACCTACATCAATTCAACATCTCGTCTATACAGGGTTTACTATGTTTACCTGAGCAAGTGGGGCTGGTTGGTTTATACCTCTACAAGGTTTACTATGCTTACCTGCAGATGGTTCTGGTTGGTTTTCACCTCTACAGGGTCTACTATACTCACCTGTGTAAGTGGTGCTGGTTAGTTCACACCCCTTCAGGGTTTAGCATGCTTACCTGTGCAGTTGGTCCTGGTTAGTTTACATCCCTACAGGATTTACAATGTTCACCTGTACAGGTGGTGCTTTCTGGTTCACAGCTATACAGGGTTTAATACGCTTACCTGTGCAAGTGATGCTAGTTTGATCACACCTCTTATATCTCGTCTTTGCATGGTTTACCATGCTTACCTGTGCAGGTGGTGCTGGCTAGCTTACACCTCTTACATCTCATCTGTACATGGTTTACAGCCTTTAAAGAAGCAGAACACACCGGACACCGACCACATACTTACTTTTTCTCCTCTTATACACACGTTATCACACATTTTGCAGTCATCAAAACTCAAGTGCCCCCACTGTGACAAAGCTATAGGCAAAACAAATATGCCCAGACACCTACGCGAGATACATGATGAAACGCTCGCCAGAGTCACTTGCAAGTTCTGTGATATGACCTTCAAGTGGCAGCAGGACCACATGCGACACATCTACCGTTGCCACTACGAAACGGACGATTTTCCCACACACACACCAAGCGCACGGGTAAACTATTGAATTACAAAATACCAAAACTCACTCTGAAGCAGGACTTAAAGGTGTAGTCAACTGTTAAAATTCACGGGACAAGGGTCCCCCAGAAGGCAGTAGTGCCCGTGGGTAGGCCAAGTCCCTATTCCATAATAATACTCAATATGCGTTTCATACCTAAAGCCTCATTAAGAGCAAGTTCTCAAATCACAGCAAGTTCATATATACTTGAGCGACATCTATGAGTTTATAATTCAAAGATCTTGGCCCTTACCCCTACTTGGTCGCTTGCTTGCAAACAAACTGACTGTATTACTGCGGGGATGTTGAAACTGCTTGACCCAAGCTTGTATTGACATGCCCAGTAAACACAAAACATTTGTATGACTTTATGCAATGTTGGACCAACGTCGAAGACGTTGGGCCGACGTTGTATAAATGTTATACAAATGTGTTGTGTTTGCTGGGCAGGCGGACTTTCTCTCAAACACTGTACATTTATTCAAAGTTGGTTCAATGTTGGGCCAGCGTCGCAGACGTTGGCTTAGCATTAAAACAGCATTGGATCAATGTCCCGTTTAAGTAGTATCTTGTAATCAGTTCAGTGGCTATATTAATGCCGTCAATCTGTACTCAATAGGCTACTGTTGGCCTACACTTGACCGTCCCAGGCATGCGCGTCCTGCAGTTGAATCATTCTTTAACACCTAAACCCATGCCTTCACCAAAGAAACAACACAGAGAAACGCTTTCACAAATAGAAGCTGGAAATCCAGCCAGTGAAGACCAGCAAGTTGTCCGCCTGTTTGAGGACACCTTAAACTTGACCAGCGACAGTTGAACAGATGATTCCGTTCAGCCGCCGCTGGAAGAATCCAGTGCCCTCTTCTCATTCCTAGACACCTGCCCTACGCCAACACAAGACGAGCCGCTGACCACCTGGAAGTTGATAGCAGAGCCACAACGCAGACAAGTGTATCATCCGCACACAGAGCCCATCTCACCCATCCGCACCGGAATCAAAGCAACCCAAACCGTACCATCCACAGACCATTTATCAGCCTCCAGCAGCCAGACGACAATCGCCAAACTAAAGCACAGAGGGGTAGATCTACACAAAACCCCACGCACAGCCCTGGGAGAATTCATCAACACAAAAGACCGAGCCACAGCTACATCCACCCCCAACACTAAGAACAGCAGAACACAAACATCCCAGTCTAAAGCCACAGACAACACATGCCAGACAGATCTAGAGAAAGACACAGCATCATCCGCCAAAAAGATAGATATCCAGACATACATAAACCGCACACACGCTAGCAAAGTGCAGATCGGAGACATCACCATAGAAGCCAGTGACGTCAAACGAGACTACAGAACCACAACGAACTTCCTTACATCTCATATCCTCAGCACAATCGCCAACAGAGCGGAGCTAGTTCCAGCAAGCCCCGCCTGGACACCAACCCCTACTTCCGCACCGGACGCAGAACATTAAGCACTCCCCTTTTGGATAACCCCTGCCATAACCAGAGAAGCATTCCCCTCAATATTAAATAATTAAGCATCATTACCAATCACCCAGTTTCTATACAACCGAACAACAGTCATTTAATTAACCACCGTTTTATAACTTTAATACTTCATTGGACTCTAAATACTTAATATACCAGTTTCGGTGCCGAACCAAGAACTCTATTTGAATAAATACCAGCTGCAGAGAAGCATAATGAACACTAAAGAAGAAAAATGAACATTGAATGCATTATAAAATTATCACCATATCAACCCTTTACTACTGTCACACCCGTAACCATGGATTACACCCCGTCCTTTGGACATACCGCCAAACCACCATCATATAATACTACCACTTATACCCATTTTTAACTTTAGGACTAACTTTGCTGGACACATCCGCCCGACGGAATGTCATTAGACATGCGGCAGCCGGATATGCACGACACACACCAACTTATAATCACAAATTACCACAGTCCATCCGGACTGTCCTTAGTGAGATGGCAGGCAACAGGACACGCAAAGCGCAGACTCAGTCATCCGGCCGGCTGAGTCCGGCCGAATGGCAGAGCCTGTGGCAGACTGTACAAACCAACCGCCTCCCGCCCCACTAGGCAGTCGCCACATTTCAACCCCCCACATACAAACGGCTCCATCACCACTGTACTGCTACTGCCGGCCAACCTCCGGCTTGGCACCTCGCGTCTATATACACACGGCCATCCCCCAGGTGGCAAGTACACCTTCCACAGTTCTCTGGCTTATCCAGATTACTGCGGCTATAATCATTTGAAATCTGCAGCATATAACTATTATATCTGTATTTGCCTTACACCAATATCCAGTGCATAGCGAGTATACGGACGGTTCACCCACCTGCATACCCGCTGTGACCATAGGATAACCCTTTCGATCTTCCACTTTAACTTGTCCGATGTAACACATCGTTTCTGTTAGCTGGATAGTGGGAGGCATGTCGGGTGGCCCATAACCCTTGCATACAGACCACTGTCCGGATGACATACTAGTAATGTTGAAAAACACTTGAAGAATGTAACTCATCTGACCGGCGTAGATCCGCCCGCCACAACCACCCTACCCTGGAACCACCTCGCTCCCCTCGATGGCCTACACATCCCTTATGAGATTGTGCCGGCCATCAAGGCGAGTCCACGAAAAACACCCAGCCCAAAGATAATTGACCCATTGCTAATCAGCGGAGTAATCTATACTTGATTTGTTATCATACTAATAACGAATATATACCTAATCATATGGATCAACATACACCTGTCACCATGTTATCATAAATTTCAAATTATTTATTATTTAGACAAACTTTTAAAACTTTTAGGATGTTTTATTTACTTTGAATGTTATTCTAAAACCACCACACTACAAACTTATGACACACATACACCACTTATTACTCACACATATACAATCTATACCACATTCTACAAGTCCATAACACATACACTACCACCTTCACACATACACGCAATACCACTGCAGCATACTTTGACCACAACACATCACAATTACAAACTACCAGTTATCACACAACACCCCAATCTCCACACATCTCACTACATTCCACAAATATTCCGCACCATATCTATTCATCCGGCACATCACCGACCAATCGACGACCAGTATTCATTCCACAACTACCAACAGTATACACCCACCTCTATGACGTCACAACTAACAATGAAACAACTAAATATATATTGTGTAGCACCACCCTGTGTTAATCACTGTATCCTGAAGAAGCAGCAATGCGAAACGCGTTGAAATAAACATATACAATTGAACATGTCTTAGCTTGATCAATCCTTACCTGTGCAGGTGGTGCTGGTTAGTTCACACCTTTTATATCTCGTCTTTGCATTGTTTACTATGTGTACCTGTGCAGGTGGTGCTAGTTATTTCACCTCTCACATCTCGTCTTTACATTGTTTACTATGCTTACCTGTGCAGGTGTTGTTGGTTAGTTTACACGTCTCACATCTCGTCTTCACCTGGTTTACTATGTTCCCCTGTGCAGGTGTTGCTGGTTAGTTTACACTTCTTATATCTCATATTTACAGGGTTTACTATGCTTACCTGTGCAGGTGGTGCTGGATAGTTTACACCCCTTACATCTCATCTTTACAGGGTTTACTATGCTTAAATATAGGCCTATTCACTGAGTTATCAGTGAGTGACACAGTCACCCACTGAGCTTTTGTATGGCTTTTACACAGATTTAACACCAGGGGTCTCCGTCGTCTGTTACGTCACCGTCTGCAACCCGCAGCCAGCAATTCATAAATCAGGCACGAGCGGTGAGGTAGATCCGTGATTGGTCAGTTGTGTTTAGATGCACACCTGCCCACCCGCCAACTCATGGGAATTTGTGCACGCAGTGCTCGTCATACAAACCAGAGGGTATCCATGGGTATCCACTTTCAATATTATATTTATTGAGAATTAATTTAATAGAGTTTTTGAAAGTATGAGCCAAGCACACTTTTTACTATATACGGTATATATAAGTGTATATTCAGCCTAGATATTTTTATCTCAGTTTCAGAAGCGTCAATGGTAATAAACTGAATCGGATTATTATGCATTCTGTGAGGCTATCGTTCTGAAAGAAGCGGGGGGTTTTCCCACGCATCTAGACGCGGCAGTACAGAGAGTGGTTGTGAAAGCTCTGCCCCCTGGTGATGAGTATTAGCTGATCGGCGGATGATTACCAGTGTTTGAAGTAGAGAGAGAGACACCGGTGACAGGAGTGAAGTCGGCCTACAGGTGCTGCTGGTTAGTTATCTAATCTGTACAGGGTTTAACTTGCTTATCTGTGCAGATGGTGCTGGTTTGTTCATACCTCTTACAACTCATCTTTACAGGGCTGACTGTGCTTACCTGTGAAGGTGTTGCTGGTGTTTATACTTCTTATATCTCGTCTTTATATGTAGTACTATGCTTACCTGTACAAGTGTCGCTGGTTGGTTCACATCTCTTCTTTATATCATCCCACACTCGTGCTGCAGGGCATGGTCTGTTTGGGTAGAGGACACCCAGAGAGCAGGTGTTGTATACACTACAGATCGCACATGACTGGTAGTCGCCATCAGGGAAGCCCACACAGTCCGTTATACAAGAAGGTCCTGTGGTTAATGTTTCCGGTACAACTGAAATAATCATAAATAATCTACATGAAGTGTTAGTGTAGTGTAGATGATATGATGTAGTGTAATACAAGGTTATATGCTATGGTGCATTTTTCTAGAACATAATGTGCAGTGTAATGTAATGTAATTGAATACAATGCAGTACAGCACAGCACAGCACAGCACAGCACAGCACAGCACAGCACAGCACAGCACAGCACAGCACAGCACAGCACAGCACAGCACAGCTCAGCACAGCACAGCACAGCACAGCACAGCACAGCACAGCACAGCACAGCGCAGTGCAGTACAGTACAGTACAGTACAGTAGAGTACAGTGCAGTGCAGTGCAGTGCAGTGCAGTGCAGTGCAGTGCAGTGCAGTGCAGTGCAGTGCAGTGCAGTGCAGTGCAGTGCAGTGCAGTGCAGTGCAGTGCAGTGCAGTGCAGTGCAGTGCAGTGCAGTGCAGTGCAGCACACTAGTACAATAAATACAGTGCAATGCAATGTAATGCAATACAATTTTGAAATATATTCAATTTAATCCGAAACAATTAAATTCAATGTCAAATGAAAGTCAACCAATGTAGTACAATGCGATGTAATTAAGTGGAGTAGGCCTACAGCGCGGTACAGTGCAATGAAGTGGAGTGCATTGGAGTGCAGTACAGCACAGTGCCGTGTAGTCCAGCACAACACAGCACAATGCACGGTGCGAACAATACAATGCAAAGTGATGAAGTGTAGTGCGATTGCAATGCAACGCAGTGCTAGGCTTTACTCAATGTAATCCAATACAAAACAATGCAAATTTCAAATGTAAACGTCAAATGTAAATGTATAACTCAATGCAATATAATGCATTGTAGTGTAATTTGTTGTAATGTAATTCAGTGTCATGTAACGGTCTCCAGATATTGTATTGTATTGCCATTGACCATACATGGGCCAATTGTAGCCTTCATTATGATTCACGTGCAAGCTGAGGATGATCTAAAGTGGTTAAAACATCACCCCACCCACTAATGTACATTTCTTAGAATACAGTGTAATTTAAAAAAATATTGTTTTAATATATGTTAATAGTTTCAGATTTTAAAGATTTTAATAATTGTAATTCTGTTTACGTGTTTCACAGGTTATTCCTGAATGTCCTGGAGTACATGTACATTCAAAACCAATTTCTGTCGCCTCGCATGTGCCTCCGTTCAAGCAGGGTAAACTGGTACAGGCGGCTGACGAGAAGAGAAAACACAGACAAAATATAGAATAATATAACCCTAGCCGGTCAGTTATAGAAATATTGTCTGATCTACAAATATAAATTATATTCATAAATGGAATAAAATGTATCATATATATATACATGATAAAAAGGTATTGAATATTTTAACACGAACCAATTTAATTAAATACGGTAACCAGTGTTAATTCGCTTAAAAATTGTCCAGCAATTGTAATATAATAATAATTAGATTAATATGCTACCCAAGGTCAATTCTGGTAGACATGCAATACTTGATATAGGTCTACTATAATAACTTACCATTGCAAATCTATATGCATTAAATAAAGTCTGAATTTCACAATGTCATCTTCATCCACTAGACGTAAATTAGTCTTGCAATTCTCGGTTTGTAGTGGGTGAAGATGACTTGAGGTAGGTGACAAGTTAAAGAAAATTGTCATAATATTGATAAAAATAGTTTCGTATAAATGTTCGATCTAAACCACTTAGGTGTAGGAAATTAAGTTAGCTTTGCAGGGATATAATATGATGCTTGGAGCATCACGAGGGTAAACTTATATTTACCTCTTCACGTCGATAGCAGTTTTTAGCCTTCTGTGTTTGGCTTTCAATCAAGATAATTTTAAGGAGAATTGATCAATACGTTTGTTAGATTGACATGTTATTTCGATTGTTTATTACTGTATGTATTTTACTCGTTTGAAGCTGTGGGTCGCATTACTTAGCGAGAATCAACTTGAAGTGAGTAAAAACTCTTTTATTAAATTTAGTGCTTTAGGAGTTAATATTACTTATGAAGTTACCCAGCAGAATAAGGACTAAGGGTTATTTTTTACTTATGAAGTTAATTAGCATGACAAGTGTTGAGGGTTATTTTTACGTATGAAGTTTCTTAGCAGGATAAGGGTTAAGGGTTATTTTCACTTATGAAGTTACTTAGCAGGATAAGAGCTAAGGGTTATTTTTTACTTATGAAGTTACTTAGCAGGATAAGGGCTAAGGGTTATTTTTTACTTATGAAGTTACTTAGCAGGATAAGCGCTAAAGGTTATTTTTTACTTATGAAGTTACTTAGTAGGATAAGGGCTAAGGGTTATTTTTTACTTATGAAGTTACTTAGCAGAATAAGGGCTAAGGGTTAATTTTTACTTATGAAGTTACCTAGTAGGATAAAGGTTAAGGGTTATTTTTTACTTATGAAGTTACTTAGCAGAATAAGGGCTAAGGGTTATTTTTTACTTATGAAGTTACTTAGCAGGATAAGAACTAAGGGTTATTTTTTACTTATGAAGTTACTTAGCAGAATAAGGGCTAAGGGTTAATTTTTACTTATGAAGTTACCTAGTAGGATAAAGGTTAAGGGTTATTTTTTACTTATGAAGTTACTTAGCAGAATAAGGGCTAAGGGTTATTTTTTACTTATGAAGTTACTTAGCAGGATAAGGGCTGAGGGTTATTTTTTACTTATGAAGTTACTTAGCAGAATAAGGGTTAAGGGTTATTTTTGCTTATGAAGTCACTTAGCAGGATAAGGGCTAAGGGTTATTTTTTACTTATGAAGTTACTTAGCAGGATAAGGGCTAAAGGTTATTTTTCACTTATGAAGTTACTTAGCAGGATAAGGGCTAAGGGTTATTTTTTACTTATGAAGTTACTTAGCAGAATAAGGACTAAGGGTTATTTTTAACTTATGAAGTAACTTAGTAAGATAAGGGTTAAGGGTTATTTTTTACTTATGAAGTTACTTAGCAGGATAAGGCCTAAGGGTTATTTTTTTACTTACAATTACAGGTGTTGCTGTGATATTCACACCTCTTCAGGTTGTCGTCCCATACAGTGCCAGGAGGACATGGTCTGTTGGCGATCAGGTAGCCATTGGAGCAGGTATGGTAAGCCGTGCAGGTGTCACATGACTGGTAATCACCGTTAAAAAGTTCATTACAATTATCCGCACATGCTGATCCAGTGTCAGAAAGAACTGCAAAAAACAATCGGTAATTGTTAACCTTTAGAGCACTGAGCTAATAAGTTTAAATTTTCAGCCACATGAAGTTGTGTCTCGCTACCTCGATCCACAACTTCAAGTGACTAAAAATTAGTTTAATTTGCAAAATCTAGGTTGAAATGTATGTGATTATCACAGATTTGAGACATACTTAATTTTTAAAACCTGGTTATGCAATACAATTAAAACATGAGAAAAAATACTATAGTCAACTGTAGTCGACATCAGTGTGCTAAGGGTTAAATTTATGGTAGCTGTTGAGGAAGTTCGAGAGTATTGTAAGACTATCACATTCAAATGACGGTTTTTGATCATATTGTCCAAATTGTCCAAAAAACTAACTGGTTTAGCTGGCCGTATTCTGAAACCATTTTGAAAATTAAATAATGATCTCTAAGTTGTTGTGCATGGATGTCATCCTACTGGCTATGATGAGTTTTTCTATCAGTTTTTTTTTTAAATCGTATCAAGATACAGCCCTTGTTTAAGTATTATGTGACAATCTAATTAAAAATAACTGATGACATAATAATAATAATCAGAATATACATGTATCAGGGGGTAACACCCCTGTAGTCTCAAGCTGATGTAATTCTCATTGGCCTCCGATCCACCTAAATTCAGATATTCACAAGAATACAGTGTATCTGAAGATTTCTACATCAGCTAGGGTGTGGTTTATTTATATCGTGTAACAATAAAGTAGACTTGAAGGTTTATCACAGCAAACACAAAGCATTTCTATAACATTTATGTGATGTTGGACGAACGTCGAAGACGTTACTCTAACATTGCATAAATGATATACAATTGTTTTGTGTTTGCTAGGCTAGTCTGATTTGTTTTACATTTTACCCCCTGGTCACTGATTATGTGCCATTTTTAATACACTGGGAGCATACGCATACAGATATGCAGCCATTTCGTTGCATTCAAATTATCGTACATATTACTATCTTTGGCCTACCGGGTACTACCTTACACCCGAGTAAAGTGCAACATGTGATAGTAAAGTGCCGTGCCCAAAGATACAAACATCGAAACAATAATCTAACGTTGAGAGGGGAGAAACATGACCTTTATCTGGAAACCAAAACCAAACAGGCATTAAGCCCGCATGGCAGGTAGCGACATTTTTTTAATTGAAAAGCGCCACCCTGTGACCATTGCGCCACGTCCCCCTCTAATAAACTTAGAAGCCAGATATAATAACGTTGAATTTAATGACTTACACTCAGAACTATTTCCTCGTTACAACAAAAACAAACATATTTATATGTGTAGCCAATAAATAAAATATGTTGTGAGACCTGCATTGACTCTTACAGAGCTGAAATATCTTTATATAAACCATGGAGGCCAATGATGCATTTGAAATCGTCATAATTGTGTTAGTTGGTTGTTTCCGCTTCATTTTAATAGTGATAGACATTAGACGTCATACTCTGACGTCTACAGATTCTGACGGCTAAAGTCTATCCCCGAGCTCTAAGGGTTAAGATCAAAATTGATGGTCACTAGTTAAATTAGAGTGTAGGATATGGTAGAAAAAGTAGAATATAGTATATAATTTCCACTAACCTTGCTGTGCCACTGCCAACCACACAATAGATAACATCACTAGTGAATACGCCATAATAAAAGGTTTTATCTTGGTCAGGAGGTCTTCCGTGTTGATTATAATGAGGTCTGATTGATCAGAACACGCTTTATACACCTGGCAATTCCTTGGTTGTTCTTCTCCGTCAGTTTGACCTATTTCTTAGGCTTGCAATTGGTCGAAACAGTGATTTTAACCAATCACAAGCATAGGATTAACCTGGTGCAGGAAAAAGAGTATAATATGGTTCACCGAATCGTGCCCTTTCCACGTATGCTATATGTGACGCCATGAATCACTTATGTAATTCATACATTAAATTTATCTGTACATCTAATTGAGCTGACACTTTAACCTTGCGATCCATTTTAATGCTCTGATATACTTATCTAATTTAGTTTTAATTTCAGATGTATTTCACAGTAAAAAAAAGATTTTAATTCTAAAGGTTATTTAATCTAAATTTTCAGCCACTTAAAGTTGTGTTCCACTGATGGGATGCACAGCGTCGAGTTGAAAATTAGCAAAATTGGCCAAATATAATTCAATTGTTTTTATACCTTGCCAAATGAAAACACGTTTTGCTTCAAAAATGTTCCTAAGTGGAAATGAAAAGGTTTAAAGTCAATTTTACTCCCAACTGAGGATAACAGGGTTAAATAATATGCTTATCGATTTCACCATCAAAACTGATTGTAGTAATTAAGCTGAACGCCACAGAAGGCTACTCTGCTTACAAACGTTAACTATCTCCTGAAAGGGTTGATATGGTTAGTATGGGCCTGTAATTACTATGGTCATCAGAGCCAATGGTATGCAAGATTTGAACTCGTGATATTTCCGCAGTATTTCTGATAAACGTCTTATTTACAGCAAGTTGCCACAGATATACATTAAGAAAATCACAATAAACTGCAATCATTAACTCTTAAAGCGATGACATATTTCACCATAAACCATGAAGACCAAAGTAAGTCTTTTTTTTAATTTGGAGTCATCATAATTGTCCTGGTCAGCTCTTTCTGCTTTTTCCATTCCATTTGAATACCTATGTTCTGGGTCTACGACCATTTTTTTCATATATCGGTGCGGGGTTCAGACGTCAGATTTTGACGTCAATGTCGGTCCCTGCGCTGAAAGTTAAACCAACTTCGGTACAATATTTATATAGGCCTAACAGCCTAATATTTAACCCTCAAAGCGCTGGATAAATTTGTAAAAAAAAATCGAACCAAAGGGTTTTATTCAATTTGAAATCATCATATGTCTTAGCTAGCTCTTTCCGATTCATTGGAATACCTATGTTATGGGTCTACAGCCATTAGAAATATTTTTTCCTTACAGCGCGGGGATCGACTTTAATAGTCAGAATCTGACGTCTACAGACGTCATATTCTGACGACTAAAGTCGATCCCCGCGCTATGAGGGTTAAGCAGTTTTGCTCTGCCCGGATATTTCATAATTTTCTAAGAAATAACGATACATATAGACATTATGATAAGAATATATCTCAAATTCTGAGCAGTGGTTTTCATTAGACCAGTCGGGACACGGTGACGTAGAAAAAAGGTTAAAGCTGAAATGCCTGGAAAGTCACAGTTCGTGGGTTTGTCCCCCACACTAGCATTCCGGTTTTCAAATAAACCATTGTCGATCTCTTCTCTGCTCACTCGTAAATAAAATATCAATATTGTGGGGAGCCTCTAAAAGTAGAGTGCTCATCTGATTCATCTCATCATCCCCCATCCTCAGCTGTTCTCCTGGTCCAGTTTAGCCTATGTGCACACAGCTCGCATAAAGCCCCATTTATTCATTTCTTCATTCATCCATTCATTTGTTTATTCATTCATTCATTCATTCATTCATTCATTCATTCATTCATTCATTCATTCATTCATTCATTCATTCATTCATTCATTCATTCATTCATTCATTCATTTATTTATTTAATCATTCATCAATTAATTAATTAATTAATTAATTAATTAATTAATTAATTAATTAATTCTTGAATGAATGAATGAATGAATGAATGAATGAATGAATGAATGAATGAATGAATGAATGAATGAATGAATGAATGAATGAATTAATGAATTAATGAATTAATGAATGAATGAATTATTTAATTTATTAATTCATTAATTCATTCATTCATTCATTCATTCATTTATTCAATTATTCATTCATTCATTCATTCATTCATTCATTCATTCATTCATTCATTCATTCATTCATTCATTCATTCATTCATTCATTCATTCATTCATTCATTCATGCATTAATTAATTAATTAATTAATTCATTCATTCATTCATTCATTCATTCATTATTTCTTTCTTTCTTTCTTTTATTTATCCATTCTTTTATTTATCCATTCATACATTCATTTATTGATTGATTCCTTTATTCTCTGGACGAGTAGTGTATTTTCCCCTACTAAATAAACACTGCTCGTTCGTATGCACATCGCCTGTGCATCGTAGCCACCCCCCCCCCCCCCCCATTTGATTTTCGCGATATAGTCGTTATTGATCTCCGTATAAACTCTTGACAAATACAGTTTAAGTTAAATCAGCTTTAACCTGTAAATTTATTTTTCATTTTAAAGATTCTCGCAGAAATTGTGCCAGTTGGTTGAACTTCCGTTGTGGGTGACAGAATATTTTTTGTGCTGCACAAATTCCTGATTTATAATTAATGACATGTCAAAAATAGGAAATGCGGGAATTTCGTCTCTATATCTAGCCTAACTGGCGAATGCGCAGCACAAAAATTATAAAAATTTGCAGTTCTAGTCTATGTACATATGGTCACATCAAGAACCCGAAATAAAATCACCGATTTTTTTGATGATTTTAGCCTTGGCCAGTCCCTTTAAGGGCGTCTGCTCCAAGTTGAGCAAAAGTGGTGTAAGATAAGATAAGATAAAATAAACTTTATTTTGTCGCTATTTAAAAACAAAATGGCGACAAAATAAAAAATATGTATTTTGTAACACTGCTTCAGGCCTGCGTGGTAAGGCCGGAAATGCGCAGCTGCTAATCACACCTCCAGTACTGGAGAGCACGCTGTGTTTTTGCTTAGCCTCAGTCATTAGATGGGTCAGCTTAATAACATCCCTCTCGGCAGATTTCCTCCAGCTAAGAGGACTATTTTGTGTTATAGTTCTATGTGATGCTTCCAACAGAATCTATAATGAGCAAAAACAATGTATGGTGCTAAATATTGGGTCAACACGTTTGGTATTGTTCCATCATTCATATATTCAGGAAATATACGTCACATCGCGTTTACCGGCAACACGAGACGTTGGCCCAATGTTGGCCTTAATGTCTACTGACGTCAGATGCAGCTTCATATCACGTGACAGTGCGGACAACGTACCAATCAGAGAGCTGATGATTCAGGATTCACCCCAGGTTCACACCAGGTGTTGAGCCAGTGTTGGCTGAACCCTTACCACGCTGAAATATTTTTGTATAAACCATGGAAACCAAAGGGTTTTTTCAATTTGAAATCACAAATGACTTAGCTAGCTGTTACCGGCTCATTTGAATACCTATATTATGGGTCTACGACCATTATAAATATTTTTTAATTCTTTCAGTGCAGAATCTGACGTCTACATACGTCAGATTTTGACGTATAAAGACGGTCCCCGGAACAACATTAAACCAAGATCAATAACCAGCAAACCGATATTGGCTTAATGTTGGACTAGCATCGTAGATGGTGGTGTAACTTCAAACAAGCATTGGCTCAATGTCACATGTTTTACTGGGTTAACATTTACAGATATTTCAATCTGGCGAATTAAAAATTATCGCAAATATTCCTAGGAACATCGTATCATTATAGTATTTCACCTCCGACCGGGCACAGGACGAGCTAATCACCGCTGCTATTGAGTAACTATTTAAATTATAATAATAATAATATAATAATATATAATGACTTATATAGCTCCAGTATCTCAACAATATTGAGACTCAATGGCGCTGTGGACTAAAATCAGTATTCATTGGGGAGGTCCATAGTCGGAAAAGGAATTCATCATGTGACAGTCGGTGGATGCTCAGATTAAGGTGGTAGGTCTAATGTAAAAAGGTGTGTTTTTATTTTTTTCCGAAAGATAGTGACTGATTTTGCTTCACGTATTTCAAGAGGCAATTTGTTCCACAAGCGCGGTGCGGCAGCTACGAACGATGAATGGCCGTAATTTCTTTTTGACCGCGGTCCAGGATGTAATAACTTCGTACTTTCGGATCTCAGTGTTTGCTGGTGTTTCTTGTAATGTAATAAACCACTGAGATATGAGGGAGTATCCATGAATAGTGCTTTATATGTCAGAAGGTTCAGTTTATATTTGATACGTGATTTAATAGGTAACCAATGCAGTGATTTGAGCAGGGGCGTAGATTCTGAAAGCCTACTTGACCTGGTCACTACTCGAGCAAGGCAATTCTGTACACGCTGCAAGCTTGTTTTATTTTTTTCGGAACAATCAAACAGCAACGAATTACAGTAGTCAAGGCGACTGCTCACTAGAGCATTGGCTAGAGAAATTGCAGTAGATTTATTGAAATGAATTCGAATGCGTCTAAGATCTCGAATATGGTAGAAAGCTGATCTACAAATATTCGGGACATGTCTCTTGAATGAAAAAGCCGGATTAAAAGCCACACCCAGGTTCCGTATGGAGTCTATTTCTGCAAAACTGGGAAAATATGAGCAACTTTTTTATGTTGAGTTAGATTACCAATGATCACGAACTCTGTCTTACTAGGATTAAGTTTCAGCATGTTTTTATTCATCCAAACCTGGATTGCCAGCATATAATTTTGTACAACAATTAAAGACTGTGCTATATCTTCTGCAACAAAAGATGTGTATATTTGTGTATCATCAGCATAAAGGTGATGCTTAAAGCAGTTATTGTTGAACTGAGAGGAGTAGTATACATAGTAAAAAGAAGTGAACCCAACACAGAGCCTTGCGGAACACCGCACAATAACAATTGCGGAGTAGACACCATTATTTTTAACAAGCTGAGAACGACCGGTCAGGTAGGATCTAACCCACTGCAACACCACACTATCAATGCCAAACCACTCAGTCAATCTACTGAGCAAGAGGTCATGATCGATCGTGTCAAAAGCTGCAGACAAATCCAAAAGCGAAAGAGCAGTAAGTTCAACATGATCTTGAGCTGACAAATTATCATTTTTGATATACAAAAGGGCCGTTTCGGTGGAATTTCCACATTTATATTCTGATTGAAAGCTATTCGAAATACCCGAATTTTGCATGTGAGATTTTATTTGGCTAGCAACGATTTTCTCAATCAATTTGGAAACAAAATTTAATCCAGATACAGGTCTAAAATTGCTTAATGCATTTCGATCTAGTGAAAGGGGGCTTTGGCTGAAAAGGAAGGGATGCATTCAACTTTTGGTAGTTTCTCAGTCTTTATACAAATCAGCACTGTCCGGGGTGATAATAGCTGAGATTGTCAACGGAAAACATTACACATATCTTCCTCTCTTCCAGTTCTTGATAACCAAACAAACCAGTTGACTCGACGGGAAACCTGGGAGTCCTATTTGACAGAACATTTAATTTTCGCCAACATGTATAGCAATTGTGTATAGTGCCTGGTTCTATCATATACGTGATGCTCGACGCACCAGAGAAAGTTTACCACTTGCTCTTTTCTGAACAGATTGTAGTCGCATTAGTAATTACTAGTAAACTGGACTATTGCAATTCTCTACTACATAGCACATCAGGTGCATTCCTTTTAAAATTACAACACGTTCCAAATTGTCTGACTAGGACAGTCATTAAGGCCCCAGGCTTTAGTCATTCCATCCCTCTATAAACGTCATTTTAAAATGGCTTCCAGTTAAATTCCGCATCCAGTTTAAAATATGCACATTTATTTTCTGCTGCATGACTTTTAATCAACCAGAATACCCAGGCCTATTCAAAACCTATTCTGATACAAAAAAACAATAATTATGTTCCCCGAATAAAAACAAAGAACGGCTCGAGGGCATTTTTCAAGTCCAAGCTTCTGGAATCCGTTACCTGTTACCATAGGAACATCAACATCAATTACGAATTTCAGAAAAAAAAATATATCCATTTGATTCGGCTTTTACCCTTGCTTCAACCCGGCACCCTTGACGCTGGCCCAACATTAAAACAACATTGGGTCAAGGTATCGTGTCTGCTCGGGTGGTCCAATGCTATTTTAATATTATCATACCGTCTACAACGCTGACCCAACATTAAAACAACATTGGGTCAAAGCATCGTGTTTGCTAGGGTGGCTGTGCTTGGTATCTCAGTCCATAACGCCGTAATCACCGCTTACGGCAACTGCACTACACGGATGAACTACTGTCGCCGCCTAACCGGCTGAGAAAACATTTACACTTTTGCAGGAGACAGAGCCTTATCCTATTCTCAACCGTTAGTTTAGGCTTTACGAGATAATTAAATAGAATGAACTTTTCGCGAATGAGAACCGAACACTGGCAAATTTACTCTGAAATGTAAAATGTATAACTGTACAGTAGCAGTTGCAGAGGAGCAAGAGGGTTTAGTGGTTTCACTTCCCCACCCCACCGTGGACCATCAAATAAAAAAAGGATTGGCAACCCAGATCCTCACACATGGATTATGACCATAATTGGTAGACAAACCCAACTTTTTTCGAGGTGTAGACCCTATGAAAAGAAAACATATTTCTTCGATATTCCTCCCTGACCAATGCCAGGGGAATGCCAGGGGGAATACCCTTCGTATCTGTATAGAGGGGAATATCAGCCACTGACCTGGTATTTTTTAATTGAGCCATCGCCACTTATCCCAGTGAAGGATAAGTGATAGCAGTGTCTATACGCGGACACGTGACACTCCAGAAGGAGTGTAACAACCATACTTAAGAATTTTATATTAATGGAATCCAAAACTAGGGCTAGTATTGACCCGGAGGAAGGAGAGCCGACCAAAGTTTAGCTCGGAAAAATGTCATGATGTTGCCTATATGATTATATAATTATTATTTTCAGGTTCATTTTAGAGTAGGGCGGAGGCCCTGGTGCAGTGATTAAAGCTGCATGTCTGGAAAGTCAAAGATGCAACATCAGTGACCGAGAGTTAGCATGCTCGGTCTCAGAACGCCAGGGCTCGCATTTCGAATCCTTTATCCTGGATCAGTGTCATCTCATTCATCTCTCCTTTCCCAGTGTAGCCCATATGTGCACAGATGTTGCTTGAAATCCCATTCATTTTAAAAATTTAACATGTATTTACAACATCTCTCTCAGACAATTATTTATTTCACTAAAACATTTTTCGAAAATACCCCCCCCCCCCCACATGATAATTAAATTGTAGTCCCATTGGGATAGATATGACCTCGACCCGCGGTGATCTCGGCCCCGTAACCTCGGCCAACTCTGGTGATCTCGGCCCAGTGATCTCGACCCATTTTGGCCAACTCGGCCCAGCCTTGCAACAGTTGATTATCCAGTCAATTCCTTTAATTCACTCCACTCATAACAAAACAATGGTGACCTCGACCCAGTGACCTCGGCCCACTATTATACATCTTAACCTTTGCAGTCAAAGCAGGATTGGTATATGCTATCATTTGACAGTATTGAAACGATAATTGCTATTAAAGCAATAAGGCCAGCAGACGAGCGAACATGACTATATTTAAAGTCGAATCTGCTGTAATCTTATTGCATTCGTTTATAGAAATGTGGGCCGATGTCACCTGGTGAGAGATGGCTGTGGGCCGAAATCGCCAGTACCCGTTTCGGGCGGGGGCCCTAGGGTAGTGGTTAGCACCGTTCGGGGTTCGTTTCCCGGTCACGGCTAGTTTGAAAGAAACAAAAATGTTTCCTCCCCGTCCACGTGTGAAAGTCAGTATTGTGGGGAGCCTCCGTGACCGAGAGGTAGCGTGCTCAGCCTCGGACCGCCAGGGCTCGAATTTCGAATCCTGTGTCTGGAGGACAGTGTCATCTCAATCATCTCACCATCCTCAGGAGGTTCTCCTGGCCCAGTTTAGCCTATATGTGCACAGAGGTGGTCTAAAGCCCGATTCATTTCAGTACCCGTCCCATTGTGTCGATCTGCAAAAATAGGTGATTTAATCCATTTGATAGATGTTTCCAAAATTATTTTAATTTGAAAATTTATAATTTGTGTTATTCCTGTCATTTACTTGATTGTTCCAGTAGTGTTAATTTCCAAAATTATATTCAAAGCTAAACTTGTCATGGTCCCTTTTGAAACATCGCCAGATTTCCATCGTATTAACCCTTTCAATCCTGAGTTTACCATTGTCATCTTCATCCACTACAAGCCGCGAATTGCTTTCGCAATTCTCGACTTGTAGTGGATGAGGATGATTTGAATGTTTTTTAAAATTAAGAAAATCACCATGCATTGATGGGCGGGGGCCCTAGGGTAGTGGTTAGCACCGCTGCCTTTCACGCCAGAGTTCGGGGTTCGGTTCCCGGTCTCGGCGGTTTGAAAGAAACAAAAATGTTTCTTCCCCATCCACGTGTGAAAGTTAGTATTGTGGGGAGCCTCCGTGACCGAGAGGTAGCGTGCTCGTCCTCAGACCGCCAGGGCTCGAATTTCGAATCCTGTGTCTGGAGGACAGTGTCATCTCAATCATCTCACCATCCTCAGGAGGTTCTCCTGGTCCAGTTTAGCCTATATGTGCACAAAGGTGGCCTAAAGCCCGATTCATTTCATTTTTTTACCATGCATTGATAAACCAGTTTCATGGGAATATTCATTCTAAAACCTTTGGTTGTATGAAAATTAGGTCTTTTTTCAAGGATGTAAAATGATGCTTTAACCCATTAAAGCCCACTGGCAAGTTTTTTTGCCAGTGACGTTTTTGTGTGACGTCGCCATAAAAAAAAATATTTAAAAAAACTACATGACTTGAACCCATTGTGAACTCGTTTGTCGTGTTGGTTTTGTATATTTTATGCAATCGATATTTGATACCAACGTTTCACAACGCTTACGTTTGTCAGAAAATAGTAATTCCAGATTGCTACTTTTTGGTCGTGGAAGAGACCAATAGGTAGTTTATTACATATCTCTCAGCATGTAGGTCAATATTCATAAAGAAACTGTCATGTGTGGTGATTTTCGCCATGTAATTGTAATGCTGAAAAAAGATTCATACCTGTGCATAAAAAGACTAACAATTTACATGGCAAAAAAATTTGCCAGTGGGATAATACATGGTATTATAGTCTGTAGTAATAAACCATTCTGTAAAATGATGAAACGAAATACATTATGTTTATTATGTAGTCTGTTTGGTACTAAATCATCGTGCATGCTAATATGTTAAGCACATTCCTCATCCTTTTCTAATAATAATTGTTTGTCGGCTAAATGACATATACTAGTGAGACATTGCATTTGAAAATGTAGGTACTGGCAAGAAAATTTGCCAGTGGGCACTTATGGTGTCTTTGATGGATATGTGTATGATATATGGTGAATGATATCCTCTCCATGTTTGAATACGCTGCGAGGGATGGTCCAACTACTGTAAAGCAGCTCGGAAAGCGAGGAAGTAGACAATATCATTAAGATATGTATAAAGTGTCCTAGATTTATTGAAAGAGAATGCAAAATCTCCTGGAACCGTATTTCTCTCAATGTTCCCTCACAATCTGATTGCTATCATGCAGAGGGAGTGCAACCTGTATTCTCAGCAAAAGGGAAGATATCGGTATAGATAAGATTGAGGCTCTAACATGTTAGGTGTCATGCTTCTCTCTGGCATCTTCCCTAACAAGTTATCTTACCCACGAGCCCGCAGGGCGATACCTTGGTCTATCAACCTAGCGTCCAACGATTTTAAATAGAGATATACAGTACTGATTTCACAAAATGGGACAGATTTTTCATCAGTGGCTGGCCTGCGTTAACGCTGGCCAGCCAGTCATTAGCCCGGGCGCAAGCCCGGCGAGACAGGCGCAGAATTGGTTGCGCCCAGCGCATGAAATGGGCTCGAGCCCCCACACGGTTCGGGCCAGGAAAATATACCCGCCCAAATCCCACTTGGGCTTGCACCCAGTATACTGTGTGGCGGCTAACATGGATGCTGTGAACCATGTGTCATCTCGCCGGGCTGGCCAGGCTCGCTCTGGGCAAGACAGGGCGCGCTCAGCTTGACCACATTCAGCATCATCTAAACAGCTCTGAGTTGATCTAAACGTGCAATAATTGAGTGTCCGTACGCGTATACATCTAGACCTGTTGCAGTCCTCATTTATTTCTGCTTAGCCATTTAGCATTTAGCCTTTAGCATTTGGACATTATCTTTAGTATCGGAAAAGCATTTCAGTGTATAAATTCAGAAAATGGGTGGTTTTATGAAGCTACGGTCACTGGAATAGACCTAACTGAAGATGAAAAAGCAGGCACCTGGAAAGTCAGGCTCACCCGGCGCACCGGTCGAGCTTGAAACTGGACCAGACGAGAAGCGCGCCTGACTAACACATACAGGCGTTGACTCAATTCGCCGAGGCTCTAGATTGGCTTGAGGACCGGCGATATGAGCGCGGCTCCAGTTATATGAACTTATACCAAAACGCACATTGCGGCCCGGCTAAATGATTTTATAACTTTGGGCGCATACATGCGAGCCCCAAATGGGGTGGGGAGAGAACATGGGGCTAGCCCAGGGCTAGCCTGCGTTAGCCGGGGCTAGCCCCACTGAAAAAGCTTGTCCCATTTCGCTAAATCAGTACTGTACCTTGAATGTCGCGCTTCTCAAGACTGGCCAATTAGACAGCGCTTGACCAACTGTTGACAGCTGCCTGGGAGCAAAGCTTGCTTGTTTCCGTTGGTATGATATATATAGACAAGCTCGAAATCTCACGCTGATGTGTACTTAAACTCCATGATGGCGGTCACTATATGATTACCGGCCGCCATGAGGGAGTTCGGTACACCTAACTGTCTAAAATGTGAGATTCCCAACATGTCTATATAATACATCTAGCAGCGGAAACAGGTGACTAAGCATGAGAGCTGAACAAGAGGTCAATTCTTCGTGACCCTTAAATAAATCTGAAACATCCAATGAGGTTTAAATCTCAGACACACACCCAAGATGCCCACATAGACAAATATCGTACTCGATACGGCCAGGCTCCTGCGGTCGCAAGCGAGTGGGACTGGCCAAGGGAAGATGCTCTCTGGGTACAACCGACTACCTTATCGACAGCTTTATTGATCAGAATCAGCTGATATTCACAATTCTCTGAGGCGGAACAGGTTTGATGATATCGTAAGTGACCTTTAATTTGTTTTGTCAGGTGACAGATATAAAGAGCTTTCGAACAGCTAGATGTGGCTGAGAATATCAGCATTGACGAAACCATAATACCGGGATTATTTTGGTAAACATGGCACAAAGCAGCTCATCTGTGAGAAGCCAATATAAGGCTCAATTTCAATTCGTGGTCTCTATGATATACATGTATTCTGTAAAACTGCATTGCGGGTCTAGAAACATCTAGCAAATCTTCCCCTAGTCTCAGTATTAAATCAAATACATTTATATATGATACGCCTCGTGGGAGTAATTAGCAGTGCTGGTCACATTAAACACATTTCATTGACCCCTCTAAAGCCCACTGGCAAAAAATTTTGCCAGTTCCAGAAACCACTTTAACAAATTTTTTTTTTTTTTCAATTGAAAATTGTACGTATTAATGGCCTAATCGTAGCAATGTGCTACATTTTCGGCTCGGAGGCTCTGCCTAAAAAAGTTGGGCTTTAATGGGTTAATGCATCGTGAGGGCTTAAAGGGTTAAAATAAATAAACACGCATTGTGTCTAACTAAAAACTTAATTTTATTAAATTAAAGTAAGGTTCAAGAAATAAAATAGCAGTTTTAGTTCTTCATTAACCCTTTCAAGCCTGAGTTTACCATTGTCATCTTCATCCACTACAAGCCGTGAATTGCTGTCGCAATTCTCGACTTGTAGTGGATGAAGATGACTTGAAGTAGGTGGCAGGTGAAAAAAAACACGTTATTTTTAAAACAGTTCCACGAAAATTGTCGCTCTAAAACCACTAGTTGTAGGAAATTAGGTAATTTTTCAGGGATGTAAAATTATGCTTTAATGCATCGTGAGGGCTCAAAGGGTTAAATACAGTAAATGGTGTTGTGGAGCAAATCAAGGATTAAATAGAATATTATATAACATAAGAACAGTTAATGTATTTAGAATGTGCTAAAATATGATTAATGCATTTCGACGAGTTAAATCGTCTCCATGGCTTAGGTTGTCAGGATCTCTACAACATCTGAAATGTAATAACAAGAGTAGTTAACCTCTATTTAATAACATTGATCCATGCAAATTATCATCAGTTCTACACAATAAATGTGTAATAAAGAGCTAAATAAAATGATATTTCTGTCATGCTTCAAAATAACAAACATGTGTACTAATCCGCGAAGCCAAAAGTCAGTATCTGCTTACTTTCAAAGACTGTCGTTTTGGCTTTTAGCGGCAGTGTAGGCCTATGTTAAACAAACAAGATTAGACTATTGAAAACTGCTGCTCCTTAACTGTCAAATGAATATTATTATTCTACTAAAAAGCTAAATGAATTATGCTTGTTTTCATTTTTTTTATACCTCCGCAACCTGAACTAACATGATAGCTTAAAATAAAAAATGTTAAACATTTTTATTTTACACTAGCCTTGTTTGTGCTAATGATTTAAAAATAAAATGTGCATCACAACAAAAATTAGTTGTTTAAGTCTCATGTACCTTAGAGAACGCAATCCGAATCGTTATCACCAACTTGAAGTTCATCCATCTGGATCAAATTTTTCCCCTTCTTTCTTGAGGCTCTCTTGTGAATGCTGAAAATAAACAAATTCTGAATATGTATAAATATATATACATCCATGTGTATCTGCGTGCATGCGTGTATGTGTATGTGCGTGCATGCGTGTATGTGCGTACATGCATGTACAGTACTGCCAGACCAAAGTTGAACAGCTCGGGGCACTTGCCGTGGTAAGCGGGGTGTTTCAACTAACCCATCGCGAGCACAGCCCGGGGCAGTGTTAAAAGTGCCACCGTATAAATACTTGAGTTGTGGTTTAACCCGCTCACAGGGTGAGCCTCTTAGCTCGGGTCTTGCCCAGCATGTTAACCCGGTGCAATACTGAGCCACAAGCTTTTGCCACGGGTAACTTTAATCCGTGGCAAATTTAACACAATAAATAAATAAATGAATGAATGAATGAATGAATGAATGAATGAATGAATGAATGAATGAATGAATGAATGAATGAATGAATGAATGAATGAATGAATGAATGAATGAATGAATGAATGGATGAATGAATGAATGAATAGCTAATTGCATGAGTGAATGAATGAATGAATGAATGAATGAATGAATGAATGAATGAATGAATGAATGAATGAATGAATGAATGAATGAATGAATGAATGGAATGAATCATTTAGCTAAATGATAAATTATGACTAAAAAAAACAAAATAATTGGTGCTGCTCTTTTAGATTCGTTCTAGATTGATGAGACTATGATAATAACATTAAGAAATTATATACCGATCACACTGGCAATATGCATGACACGATCGACGCACAACAAATTACGGCTCCTATCATGGTCAAGTATAGCCGTTATTCAGAGGCTTCAAAAATGTTATGGTACCAATGAGCACATAGTAACCATTCTGTAATAAATAATATTTTGAATAAAATAAGCAAAAAAGTAATGCAGCTTTAATCCAGGGTAATGACCACAACTCGAGTCATATCTGTCGCTGAAAAGTATCCCTTGGCATTACCCCACAGATTGCCCCGGGTCGAGCAATTCCGGGTCATCATTTTGTTGGCTTGTTTAACCAAGAATGAATGTCATGGGTGATATTTAAATTTAACCAGAGCTTGTAACACGGGGTAACCCGGTGTAAGCTACGGGGTAGTTAGGTAGGTAGGTCAGTACAGACAGTGGGGGCGCACAATGATGAGTGAGCGACGCACACCCCTGTCACACTTGTTAGGGTGATGCGAACCTCCACGTCGCGTCACGCTGCACAGTGGGGGTGGTGTTAGGCTGGGGCATGCGGCAGGTGGATCAAACCACTGGGCCTCCAGTATCTCTGACCAGCATTGTCCGGTGCATAGGTGTGTACACGTGTATCATCAACAGGGGTGATCTCTCTGAAGTAGATATAGTCAGTTTTGTTGCCTCTAATAGCATGTAAAAATAAATATATCCAAATATTTGGTTTTCTATGACTAATAGCGTATATTACTTAACATAACTTGTATCGGTTCGAGTGGTTTAAATACTTATAATGGGGTTATGTGTGTTGGACTCCAGGAAAAACATTGTCTTCACCTTCCACCCATATACTATATCTACTGCAGAGAGATCACCCCTGTTGATGGCAGGCTTGGGGCCAAAGTACTCGGTACTTCGGTACTTCGGTACTCGAGTACCGATTTTGCAGTACTCGTCGATACTCAGTACCTGTACTTTTAAAAAGTACTTGTACTCGTACTTGTACTCAAGTACTTTTAAAAATGAAAGTACTTTCAACGAGTACTTACGAGTACTTTTCGAGTACTAGTCATCTTAAATTGATTCAAAATAACAAATCATAAATCATTATAATCATAAATCATTATAATGAGATATTGAACAATCATTTAATGATTCATTTACCATCCGTTTAGCTATTATATAGAAAATTGATTTAATTACTACTTTAAATTTATTTCAAAACTATTCCAATTACTTACATCAACATTACTTATAACAAACATGCACCTTTTTACCATATCATGCTGCTAATTGCTTGTTCTGCCTTTTATATACTAGTATCCTTGTTTAGTTCACAAGATAATTAAATACCTATTCTTAAAAAATAGCAAGAGACGTGTCTCCAGAAAACAGGAATACTTGTTGATATATAACATTCACAAATGACTATACTATACGGTAGGACAAGTAATCATTGAAGGGGAAGGCGTGATTTCAACAATGATGTCACGCCATTTTAAAATCACACTCACAAACACCCCTTTCTTCGCAGCTAAGCCACAGCAAACACGGGGCATTGAATCAATAGTGGTATAATGTTGGGCCAGCGTTGAAGACGGTGGGCCGGCATTACCATTGGTTCAACGTCTCTTGTTTGTTGGGACGATCAATCGGTATTTGCATAATATTTGCACAATATTTACCCAATTGCGAAGACACTCAGCAGACACTGCCCCAGCACCGGACAAATAATGTCACTTTAGTGAACAAGTGAACAAGTAGTTTATAACTGCGACGACTTATCTACAGTGCCGGTAATCCTACAATGCCGGGCCAATGTCCAAGACATTGGGCCAAAGATTAAACAGCTTTGTACCGAGGAGTACCGGTACAAAGGATTAACACCTGATAGAACAGTAGTGTTCAAACAAAGATGACCAAAGTAATTAGACGGCAGACTTCACCCTTTAACTACGGGACGCTACTATTATTTATATATCATTATTACAAATCATTTATAAAGCGGTCCGTCCAGAAAAATCCGGATCGCTGTACATACTGAAAACAAGAACAAATTAAAAGTAGACAAAATTATGTAGGCCTACAAGCTTACCATAGACGTCAGGTGTCTATCAAACTAAACAACCCTAAAATGTACAATATCATTGTGTCAGGTCGACAGTAAGCAGGTAATTTGCATTGTCTATTTTTTTAATCCCGTGATCATTTAGTTTATTATTTGAAGCTAGAAATTATAGCTGCAAATGAGAGAATGATATAATTGAAGACTTTTGCAGCGGTTAGTGGCGCGTAAGGGTTAAAGGTGTGAGGTTACATAATGAGTCAATTGTAGGCCTACGGCGGCCTTATATAACCCTTTCCGTCTCCGAAATGTGATGACAGACCGAGTATAAAAAAGTGAGGTTCTCCTCATATAAATCACATAAAAAACATATTCTCAAACTAAGAATAGGCTGATATTTTAGCGTATATGCCCGGGTTGAATTCTGTACGGATATAGATGTATTAGGATAATACATTTGATTTTATATCACGGTCACCAGCAACTAAAGTGTGCCTGTTATCGCAAAATAATTCTGCCGTGGAAAGCCTAAAGGCAGTTCTGTTTACTTTACAAGTAAGCAGATACTGCCTTTTAGATTTTCAGGGTAAAATTGTGATCCGTGTACCTTATTAATAGCCTTGATCTTTTTCATGACACAACGTTTACTACATACAGTGGCGGCCAAATGTTGGCGGCACTGGCCCAAAATTTTACCATCATTATAAGATAACTGCAAGTTTTCAAGCTATCGTCTTTTGCAACGTAAAGCTTCAGAGACAGACAACCAATTTACACATGAACTTATTTATTTATTATGACTCACCAAATAGTGACAAGTCATCTTCCCACGCAAGGTTCGCTACTCCCGAGGTGGCCTGACGGCCTAGCTGTGTCAAGCCTCCCCGCCGGGAATATGCAAATAGTAGGCCTATGTAGTATACATTACTTTGTAAACTGATGGGAAAAAGCAATATTATACTATTGGGTGGGACATGGCATCAGATATGCAATATTATCTATACTAGAGCCTGTCCATAAAAAATATTTTCACCACTCATATTACTATATCTATAATTATGTGACCCGATCTGGCAAAATGAGTCGTAAGTCGCATATTCAAATATTGGAGTTATTAAGATATCCCGAACCTACACAAAATTACCTTTAAAATGGTATATCACACAATGGTATATTTTTACTTCAAAAAATATCACTTTCGTCATTTTGGGAAAATGGCCTTTGAAGTTCAAAAAGACAATTTGTGCACTTTTTCAAAATAACACAATTGGATCAAAATAAACTAAATAGAATAGATATTCATTTCCACCTCATTTTTTCAATAATAAACGTATAGTTTTAACATTTTGTAAATGTTAAAAGTATATGGCAGGTATTTTCATCGTCATGATTTGTTTTCACTGCACGAACATTTCCTACTTATTAGCGACTGTTGCTATGGCAACGTGCAAATATAAACAAATATCACTAAATGGAGTGTAATTTAGACGAATAATAAAATAACAGGTATAAACAATAAAAAAAATCGACATTTAGCTATATGCCACACAATCGTAGGATTCTTAAGTATAATCATATGTAAAAATTGAAAGTAGGTCAAATCAAGGTCATTTTTGCTTGGGTCTTGCCATTGTTTGCCAAAGTGCGACTTACGACTCAATTTGTCAGATCGGGTCATATATATCTACACGAAGTAACAGATATTTTATTCAATTATTTATTGAATAAATTATATGTATTTAATTAGAGTTTAAAACAAAAGTACTCAGTACTTGTACTCGAGTACTTTTCAAAGTACTTGTACTTGTACTCAAGTACTTTTCAAAATCCAGTACTTGTACTTGTACTTGTACTCGTCATTTTTTCAAGTACTTGTACTTGTACTTGAGTACTTTTGTTCAGTACTCGCCCCAAGCCTGGTTGATGGTACACGTGTACACACCTCTGCACGGGACAATGCTGATCAGCGATACTGGAGGCCCAGTGGATCAAACGCAGACGTTAACGAGGTGATAACGCTATGCACTGCTGTTCAGATAAGCCAGTTTAACCTGACCTCTCTTACCACTCAATGAGTTATTATTAAATCTCGAAAAATACAAACTTTTCAAAATATTATTTTATTCACAAATTTAAAATATGATTGTATTTTCATAATTGTTTTATTATCAACGGCATTGTTTATATTTTTACTAATTTTCTAAAGTGCTAATTAGTTAATTAGTAACAACTGTCTTACTGGATGCCGCAGTTGTTCCTATGTTTTGTTGGTTGCTGTCTCAGGGAAGTATAGGCCTGCATATTTACACACTGCTTAATTGACGCTACTCGGATTGGATCTAACCTCTCTTTTCCTCGCGTGCCGGAAACGTTATATTTTTAGTTAAAATTGAGAATTTGTATCGCCAAGTAAATACAAAACATTTGTATTACATTTATAGAATGCCGGCACAACGACTTCGACGCTGGTCGAACATTGTATAAATGTTATACAACTGTTCTGTGTTTTCACACCTCGCTAGCTGCTTGTCTCAGCCACGCCAACACTGAAAAACCCTGCTAACCTTTCCAAATAAATAACTTTTCGAGCTTGCACTGACTTTCACTGACTTTACCTGCTAATCAGTGGTGTAATTGCACCTTGTAAAGCCAAGGGTGGACTAGGTGTTAACAGCTCCGCATATAAATAAATATATGCTTTGATAACCCCATTCGAACATGGTTTTAAATTAATAACAGAAAAATATAATTACACAGTGAAAATAGTTATATCCCCGGGAATAATTTTTCAGCCACTATAATCTGATATGCGTCCTGGCGCTGTGCCTAGAATATTGACGTTTTTTTTACATAATTATAAAACATTTTTATATAAGTTATTTTTTAGCAGCAAAATTATTTTCAAAATCTTTCACAGCCGACCATAACACATCTACATGTCTTTTTCCTCTAAGCTGTTTCTGAATGGTAGCCGTTTTATAGCCCTATATGTGTTTTTCTATGATGAAAGGAATTGTCTTGTTGAAATAATTGCATTTGGATTGATGTTGTATGTCCTATGTATGTAACCGACGATGAATTGAGGAATGTGAGTTTGTTGCAATAAATACTAAAAAAAACATCTATCTAACTCAGCAGGGCACGCCTCAGAGACAACTCGTCTGACAGTCTGTTAGCAAGTGTCTGGGTAAGAGAAACATGACACTTTGATTCAATGCTGGTTTAATGTTGGACAACCGTATGCAATTATGGCAAAAATTATGGCAACAGAAGGGAACATTACACATAAATAGTACATAAAATGTAGTCATTCAAAACAAACCATTGCAATGAAAAATATAATATTACTGGTTAAAAACATGAATACATTTAAAACACATAATACTCATTAACGCTGAATAATATATTGTAAGTAAACGTTGAAGATTACCTTGGTTGGATTGTTTCATCTCTCAATATATCTGCTAGAAAAAAAAATAGTGCCACAAGTTGAAATTATTTATTATAACTATCGCTACAGTGAAATAAAATGTTGTGTTCTTACTTGTCTAATCTTGGCTTCACAAAAACGGCATCTGGAACAGTACAATTAAGACAATATATGAATCTTTAGTCCCCCTTACAGCTCTGCACTATCAAATTCATTCACATCAAACTGTGCCATGATGCCGCAAACACCTTCTACATGTGACTTAAGATTACTTGCATTTTTTCAATTTAGGTCACATTGTATGTCCGTTTCACAGATTTCAAATATTTGTCACTTGCAGTCCAGACACGGGTTACACATGTGGTGATAAAACCACATAAATAACACTTATAATAGTCGACATCCGAGGTCTGAGAGTTAAATATTATTATTACAATGCTGAAATTTGTTTGTATAAATCATGGAGCCAAAGGTGTCTTTTTCAAATCGAAATAGTCATAAATGTCTTGGTTAGCTCTTTCTGCTTTATTTGAACACCTATGTTATGGATCTACTGTAAATATAAATGTTTTACTCTTTCTGTGTTGATAGCTCAGAAGGTCAAGAGGTCAGAAGCTCAGGCGGTGTTAAGTAAGGCTGACCAATATACATGATATATGCAATGTTATTTATATTAGTCGTAGAGAGATCAGCAATAAGTATCAGGATCAACTATCAGGAACAACTATCAGGAATACAAATAGATCGCAATGGGAAGAAAATTAACCTAAAAATAACTCAATGATGCAAATAATCCTGTAATCATACTAAGTAATATTTATATGATAAAGAAAACAATGTTACAGCTGCAAAACATTGCCAATGTGACCGGCCTTAATCAAAACATGGATAAAACTAATACAATAAGGTCAAAATAAAAATAATATTGGTACTTTTCACAGAATCAAAATAACAGATAAATTCTTCAAATACTTAGGAATATGTATATATTGTGACAAATTTAATTGCAACAAAAAACTACTTACAGCCCAAAAAAGAACCAATAAAATGAAATTGTCGTGATGTAGTATTAGCTTATGGGGTGAAATTATCATTCTTAGAAAATTATTACTGTCTAAATTTACCAATTTTATGATGGATACCATAATAGACAAATATTTTATAAAAACAATTAGAAAACATATCGGGGAAATGAGGCAAACTTCGTAAGGTATTAGCATATTTAAAAATGAACAAATGAACAAATTTGATTTATCAAAGTTTAACACGTCGATCCTAAAAGGCCACGTAGGTCAGACGAATTTCAGAAGGATGGGAAGAACATTTTAGAATATTTGCTAGAATATTCCTATCAATCTATTTTGAAGTAACCTCATAATCTATATGTGTATCCGTGATATTAAAATGTTAACCATCCTTCAAGAATGAACGTGTCACTAGCCATCTACAGATTCATAGTCGACATAAACAGCTTTGGCTATATATTACCTTATGAGCGCCACAAAGAGGCTGGGAGATTTTAGAGAATCACACAATGTCTGGCAAGCAATCCGGATGTGCACAAGATGTGATCTAAATGATAGGTTATCTGGAACGATATACATCTTCTTCTTCTTCATTGTAATGCGATTCGTGAGATTATGGTTTAATTTATTTTAATCAGTGGAAATAATTATAGAAGTGATTTGTAACGAGATCACATGATGTAACGTAAACTATCATTGCGAAAAACCACGTTGTTCACGCCCGCTCAGTGGCGGATCCAGATGGTGGGTCAGGGGAGGGCTGCTGACCCCTCCCCCCCCCCCCTTTCGAAGACTAAATGCCTCAAAGTCGATCAAAATATCGTTATTTGCCACCCAAAATTACTAGGTTAGTGCCTTTTGTCAAGCCTCCATATAATTAGATGAGAACACCTAAATGTTTATATTTTTTTATCGGACTGAACCCCCCCCCCCCATTTTCAAAATTTTGAATCCGCCTCTTCTACTTATACCATGTGTAAAGATCTGGTATTTTGTCTGAGATTTGCTATAGTCTCAGTTATGGCATCACTCCCAAGAACGTTTAACAAAAAAAAAGTATTTACTGGGAATAATACGTTTAAAAAGTGTATTAATCTTACCAGAGCCTGCATCACGCCGAGTTATCTTGTGAATGCTGAAAATAATCAAATTCTGAATATGTATATATGTACATCTATGTGTATGTTAGGCAGGCAGGCAGGAAGTCAGGTACATTTCTATACTATTGTACCGACGCCATTTAATTTAAAACAAATTACGCTGTTTTGGCGTGGTGCTTAGATCATCTTAATCTAAATATTAAGACACTGTTTATGTTCCGAGTACACTAAAATCAACATTGATTTGGTGGGTAGGTCTAACTAATGCTGCAGTGAAATAAAATGTTGTGATCTTACTTGTCTGGTTTTGGCTCCACAAAAACGGCATCTGGAACAGTACAAATAAGCCAATATATTGATCGTTATTATCCTCAAAAGCTCTGACCTATTATAATAAGCCAATATATTGATCGTTATTATGCTCCAAAGCTCTGACCTATTATAATAAGCCAATACATGGATCGTTATTATCTCTCAAATCTCTGGCCTATTATAATAAGCCAATTGGATTGTTATTATCCCATAAAGCTCTGACCTATTATAATAAGCCAATATGGATTGTTATTATCCCATAAAGCTCTGACCTATTATAATAAGCCAATATGGATTGTTATTATCCCTCAAAGCTCTGACCTATTATAATTAGCCAATATGGATTGTTATTATCTCATAAAGCTCTGACCTATTATAATAAGCCAATATGGATTGTTATTATCCCTCAAAGCTCTGACCTATTATAATAAGCCAATATGGATTGTTATTATCCCATAAAGCTCTGACCTATTATAATAAACCAATATATGGATTGTCATTATCCCATAAAGCTCTGACCTACTATAATAAGCCAATATGGGTTGTTATTATCCCTCAAAGCTCTGACCTACTATAATTAGCCAATATGGATTGTTATTATCCCATAAAGCTCTGACCTATTATAATAAACCAATATATGGATTGTCATTATCCCATAAAGCTCTGACCTACTATAATAAGCCAATATGGATTGTTATTATCCCTCAAAGCTCTGACCTATTATAATAAGCCAATATGGATTGTTATTATCCCTCAAAGCTCTGGCCTATTATAATAAGCCAATATGGATTGTTATTATCCCTCAAAGCTCTGACCTATTATAATAAACCAATATGGATTGTTATTATCCCTCAAAGCTCTGACCTATTATATTAAGCCAATATGGATTGTTATTATCCCTCAAAGCTCTGACCTATTATAATTAGCCAATATGGATTGTTACTATCCCATAAAGCTCTGACTTATCATAATAAGCCAATATATGGATCGTTATTATCACTTATAGCTCTGAACTATTATAATAAGCCAATATATTTATCGTTTTTATCCCTCAAATCTATAAACTATTACATTTACATTTCCCCTCACTTCAAACTCTGCCTCTCTGCCGCCAACACATTGTACATGTGACTTAACCCGTTACGTCCTCACGATGCATTAAAGCGTCCTTTTACATATCCCTGAAAACAGACTTGTTTTCTACAAGTGTTTTAGAAGGAAAATTAAGTTGTCTTACAATACATGCCAATTTTGTATAATGTTCCCCTCACTTCAAATCATCTTCGTCCACTACAAGTCGAGAATTGCGAAAGCAATTCACGGCTTGTAGTGGATGAAGATGACTACGGTAAATTCAAGCATGAAAGAATTAAAACTTGCATTTTTCAAATTAGGTTACATTGTACGCCCGTTTCACAGATCTTAAATGGTTGTCACTTCCAGACACGGGCTACACAATCATGGTGTGATAAAACCACATAAATAACACTTATAATAGTCGATATCAGTGATCTGAGAGTAAACATTACAACGCTAAAATATTTTTGTATAAACTTTGGAGACAAAGGTGTTTTTTTCTGTGTGGATAGCTCTCCGAAATTATACATCCTTCAGGAGGTGTTAAACAAAGCTGGCCAATATATGTTATTTATATTAATCGTAGAGAGAGTAGCAATAAGTCAATAAGTATCAGGGACAACAGAAACATAAACGCTATACAAATATATTACAATGGAAATACAATTAACCTAAAATAACTAAATTATGCAGATGATACTGTAATCATACTAAACAATAGTTATATCATAAAGGAAACAAGGTTAGAGCTGCAAAAAATGTCAATATGAGCGGCCCTAATCTAAACATGAACAAGACTATTGGAATACGATGAGATCAAAATGAAAATAATATTTGTTTTTTTACCATGGAATCAAAATAACAGAGGAACCCATCAAATAATAAGAATCTGTTTAAGAAGAAATATTGTGACAAACTAAATTGGAACGAAAAACTACTTACAGCGAACAAAACAATATTAAAATGGAATTGTTGTGATCTAACAGTAGCCTCTGTGTAATATTATCGTTCTTAACAGCCTAATAGTGACTAAAGTTAGATATTTAATAATGAATATCATGATACATAAATATTTTATAAAACATTTAGAAAATAAATGGGGAAAAAAAGGCAAAATTCTTGGAGAAGTAGCATATTCAAAAATGAACAAAGCCACCTTAAATTTGGTAAATCAAAATTCAAGATGTCGATTATTAAAAGTCACGTGAGTCAAACAAATTGCAGAAGGATGGTAATCTCATTTGACAATATTTGCAAAAATCAAACTATTTTAAAAGTACCCTTATATTCTATATGTGTATTCACGTACGATGTCCGATCAGCAATTCGGCGGGTATCGGCCGGACTAAGTAAGTGCCGGTATATGTGCACAAGATGTGAACTGAATGAGGGGCTAATAAGAACGATATATTCTTTTAATCATTGTAATGTTATTGCTAGCACGATTCGTGAGATTCTGGTTTAATTTATTTTAATCAGTGGTAATAATTATAGAAGCGATTTGTAGCTAGATCATCCTTCTAAAACTATATCGCCTCAACTGTGATCAAATTGCCAAATTAACGTGCTGACCCCCCCCCCCTTTCTAAAACTAGTTTGCCTCACATCGGTATATTTTTCGGATATATGTCATTTTATAGATTTGAGCTTATTAGCGACCATCTTGGAAATATGTGAATACAAGAATTGCCACTGGGTCAAATTTAGTACTCCCGGTAGAAATGATGACTGTAGCCTCTACTGAACACAAATCAATCAAAATATAAACTCCAGTATATGAATTTCCAGGTTATATCAGAATTCTGTCTGACTAGTGGTAATAATTATAAAAGTCCATTATTATAGCGATCAAATTGCCAAGATATTCCAAAACTAGATTGTCTCACGTCGGTATTTGACACTCAACAATTACTAGGTTAGTGCCTCAGTGTCACGCCTCCATATAATTAGCTGAGAAAACACCTAAATTATCAGGTTAGTGCCTCAGTGTCACGCCTCCATATAATTAGCTGAAAAAACACCTAAATTATCAGGTTAGTGCATCAGTGTTACGCCTCCATATAATTAGCTGAGAAAACACCTAAATTACAAGGCTCACACCTCAATGCTTATCGTTTTTCCATTGGACCCCCCCCCCCCACTTGTGTCAAAATTATGGATCTGTCTCTTCCGCTTATGACAGCTATGAAGAGCTGGGATGTAGTCTGTGATTGGCTATAGACCAATCTCACCACTCAAAACATTTCACATGTAACATTTCCAAAAAGTATTCACTGTGAATTATAAAGTAATTAAAGTACGTGTATTATTCTTATGGTATGAACATTATTCTTACCAAAGCCTCCTTCACTCTTGGATGGCCCGATATATTCAACTGCACTTCTCTTAGTTTTGCCATCATCACCAGATGGGGCTCTTTTTACCATTCGTTTCTTGACTTCGCACACTAAAACAATATCAACAAAGCGGTAGGAAACTCACTGCAATAACAAACAAAAAACATGCAAACAAAACGGTAGGACATCAACGCATATGATAAGTTTGGAATATGCATGTGAAATATAGTCAATATGGTATAAATGTGGTATCTGTGAGTGACCATTCACGCAGAAATACGTTACGATTATTTATGATGTGATACAATTTTAGTTTTATTGATCACATTGCTAAAAATTAAAATGTATTTTATTTGACTTTTAGCAATCCATACCATAAATTGATAGATATATGGAGGAGTATTAGGGTCATTGTGAAAACTGTTGTATCCTGAAATACGTATGCGAAATTGTATCAACCCTTGATATAATTTTCCACCATTTAAAGCTGTGTCTTGCAGTCGCGATCAATAACCTCAAGGGGGTTGGAAATCACTCATGTTTACTCAATTACTCGAATTTGACAACACACATTTACAAATATTGATGTTTAAACACTTCTTTCATTCCCAGTAATTTGATCGGAAATACAACAAATTATTAAAGACTACAGTCGTGATTGTAATGATTAAAATAGTATTTTGCTATGACATGCTAGCTTACGAGGATATAATACGTTATGACCTAGCGAACAAATATTAGCAAAATGGTGGACGGTGATAAATGCATTGTATCAGGTTTCGTAGTTCACAATTCACATCTAAACCACAAAAATCAGCATTCATATTTCCAAAGATGCCGCACTTATTAAAGCATTTCATGGACAACCAGAGCCGTGAAAAACATCAAAATATCGCCTTGGGTATCATGTTTATACTACAGGTCCAAAAGGCAGTAACTGGTAAGCCCTTACTGCCTTTTGACTATGTAGCTTTTCTCGGCAGTATCAATATTATCACAAAATTCACTTACCAATTTTACGTATTCTTTGTTTTATTCGCTCAAACTTTTCCCCGTATCTGGTAAAATAAAAAATATTTTCAAAATTGGTAACTGGTCTATTCAAAGGGGTACTTTTTTAGTTCAATAATAAATAGTGAATAGTGTATTGCACCCTGCATTTCAAGAAGACTCCTTCGTCATCGAAGATATCAATTAATTGAATAATTGTGACTTGCGGACGCATGATCTGCTCGAAAAGGATCACGATGCTTTCGTACTACGTGTAGTCACACCCGCAATCAGTGGCAGATACACCCTTCCATAATTATCTAAGCGGACGGATTATAGTCGTGCTTAGTGCTTAAAGGGTTAGCTGCTTTTTTACAAAACCAGTAATTATTTTTGGGGGCGATAGGATGATGCCTGGTGGGGTAAATAACATCCAATTTGTAAAAAAAAATATTTTTAAGACCTTAGGCTCTTCAGGGCATATATTCCTGTAATTTATCATTATGTTAGTGGTTTGTTCCATCAATAGAATTAGGACACGAGATTCTTCCGCAAAATTTAGTGTGTGCAAGATGCACAGACCCATCGCACACTTGAATCGGTATAAGTAACACTTACCCAATTCTTTTAGTCTTTTTCCAATTTCAGAAAACCCTTCCTCTATATCTGCCACAAAAAAAATACGATGTTAACATGGTAAACGTTTTTGGGGGTGAGAGTAAATATTTGTATTTAAATATTTTTTAGACATTTATTTATGCATACATACATACCTGCCATACCAACTCGCGGTCCATTTGCATGGTTTATGTTTTCCTGAAAAAACAGTCATGTTTATTGTCAATTTGCTAGGCATCTATTATAGAGAATATAATGGTGTGATCGGCATCTCAGAAGGCTCTGTGATCGATTCACAAAATATCGAAATCAGCCTTTGAGAAAAATCAGCCGTTGATAAATATATACTGTATACCCGTTTAATGATATGTTTTATTGTATTATTATCAACACATCAGAGGGTGTTCCCTGGTAGGGTATCGAGATTTTACTTACATGCTAAAACTACATATCAGGCCCTCGTAGAACCGTATAAAGTAACCAGAAGTGTAATGTAACCGATTATATTACACGTATGATTACATTATACAGTTCTACACCCTTAGTTAGGCTGACTGGTAAAAAAATTGTTCATTTAATGATAAAAGCATGAAATTTTGCATGCTAGGAGAACATACCATGACGGTAAATTTTAGCTATAGGGCCATTGCAAATTTGACCCTTGACCTTAATGGCGGCCATTTTTAAAAATGGCCGCAAGAACATACATGTATCAATATCTCAGTCTCTAAATCACTTGAAAAAATGATATTGGTGTATAAATCTACATTTTCAGGACCAAGTATTACAAAAAAAGACAATAACAAATACGCAAATTTGACCTTAATGGTGGCCATTTTTTTAAATGGCCGCCGGAATATACATGTTTTAATATCTCAGTTTATAATCCACGTTGACAATTTTTGTTGGTGTCTAAACATACATTTTCTGGGCCAAGGATTATAAAAAAGACAATAAATACGCAAATTTAATATTAGACCATCGTGGCAGTCATTTTTTTTTCAAAAATGTGTTTGACGTGTACGTGTTTTATTATCTCAGTTTCCAATTGATTTAGAAAAAAAAGGTGTCTAAATATACATTTTCGGGCCCAAGGATTACACGAAATGCAATTAAAAATGCGCAAATTTAATATTTTTATCTCAATGGTGGTAATTTTTCAAAATGGCCGCCAGAATATACATGTCTGATTATCCCCGCTACTAATCAACATAGAAAAAAAATCTTGTTTAAATATACATTTTCAGGACCAAGACAGGATTATGGACAATAATCTGAAATACGTATCTAAATGATCTGATAAATACTTGTTTTATCGTTCTATTGATTTATTTGCAAATCATCGCAACATTAATATGAATGCAGATAGGATATGCATGGTAATGCTTTTTGGTTGATACAGGTTGAGATCGGTAGCATTTAAAAATTATGTTTGCCATCAAATTTTATTTCCCGTCTACAGCTAGTTGACTAGGCGGAACATTTAAAACCCAAAAGGCAAATAGCTTGATGCATTTTATTTACAATCTAACAAAACTAAGGTTGAACAAACTGACAAGAGAAAAACAGCATTAGCAGACATTACATTATGTACTTCAGTGGCATGACAGATCTGTTTTTGCATGGAGCCACCAACAGACACAGAACTATTGTACCATACGCTTGATCTTCATGCTCTAGTCAGAAAATATGCCCAACACCTACAAGATGCAAGTATGCTGGTTGAACTAAACAAAGGTGATGTTATTATTTAGAATGCCAAGTACCATATTGGTGTCTTGTAAACACTGTAAATGAACCTCTACAATCGCGTCAGACGAGTAAGGGAGATAACTGGAAAAAGGAGACAGACATCAGCGTAGTGCTGATCCACAACAAGAGAAATAACTGGTAAAGGCTCTATTTAATTTGGCACTGTGTATTATCATAATGGTAGTGTCATAAACAGTTCTACAAGATTGGGGAAAAACCTCTGTCATTATTTTAACACAGATCAAGTTGTATATACACCAAAACTAAAGAGCAAACACCATCGTAGCCATCGATCTTTTTGACCATAAAACGCGTTTGACAAGTCAATATCCTCGAAATGAGGCGAGTGGATTGAGCCACACACATTTGAACAGTGATCGTTTTATTTATGGAGGTTTTAGACAAGCTACAGTAGTCATACACTCCACCAATTTATCCGGCATCCTGGTATCCGGCGTCTTATGTTTACTGGACCTAATAAGTCAGACTGTAATTTGAATTTAAAAACAAACCTCATTGTCACATATATTGATATCTGGTCAGTTTGGATAATTGTGAATTGGGGTGAAGTGAAGTGGGCAAGATTAACCTTTTCACTACCATACATGACGGAAATTTCCGTCGTCATTCGTCAATGAACGTAACCATAAAATGACACAAATTTTCGTCAAATATATACTACATTTATGTATTTTTCGTCATTTGAAGCTAGAAATTGCGTTAGCAATTCCAGCTTCAAATGACGAAAAATAGAACTCCCACACCAGTATATCTGGATCCTGGCATGCACCCCGGCCTGGAAGTCAAAGGGTTAAGCTGTGTCATACTTCAGGTCTATGTAACAAATTAAAATATGTTTGATTACACACAGTGTGTGCAAGACAGATGTAATTAGATATATAGTGAAATCTGTCAAAGCACTTTGATCTATAAACTATTTTATTTGTAGCAAAAGCAGGTTAAAAGCTATTTATATTTTCATATTAAACTGAAGGTTTCAATGGTAACAATGTTTGATTCTAAAATGAGTTTTCTAATTGGTCTGAATTATTAAGATATATATATTTTTAGGCTATATATATCAACTCCAAGTGAATTTAAAGATATTGAAGTTACTAATTAATATGCGTTTTTTTTGGACGAAGATTTTTTTTCAATATATATTTTAAGCCCTTGCATTAACAAATTATATTTAGACACAACAATAAGATTGTGACTGGATTGTGGGTGAATATATTTTACGTCGCTTTCTGCACAATCATGGCAATATCGCGACAGAAGGAAGCCTTATATCCTACTTTTATCGAATAACTTCAAGGGTTCTTTATAGAGCACATCACCAGTAACTGAACTATAATTAAAAAATACCAGGAAATCTAATACATTGTCTACATTTATTAATTTTTTGACCGACAATAATATGACTGCCATTGAATTCTTCTGTGGAGTTAAAGTGTTTATGGTCTATTTTTTGTAATCCCTGCCCTCGAGTGTTGACACATATATCTATTAAAATAGCTATATTTTTTAAATGTCCGCAGTTGGGGTCTGTAAAATGTTTTTTGTTGTATTAAAATATTTAAACATGTTTTTGTTGCTATCACTGCCCTTGAAAATGTAGGCCTATATTAAGATACAATTTTTTCGCTTATAAAGGAATGATTTGCCGGGATATTCACACTTAAATATATTCGGCCATTGAATAAATAAAATGTTCTTTTGTTGGATTAATTTTTTTTTTAATACTTTTTTATCAGTGCCCCTAAAAACATATATTTAGATACAAATATTCCGATTTTACGTGGATTGGAAGCTGTGATATTGACACGTATACATGTAGATTTGGTCGGCCTGTTTGTAAAATGACCACCACTGGAGTCAGTTGAAAAAAATTGTTGTTGTATCGATGTGTTTAAAAATACTTTTTTTTAGTATCAGTACCCATGATAAAAATATTTCGATTTTAGGTGGATTAGAAGCTGAGATATTGATACGTACTCAGATTTGGTCGGCCATTTTATGAAATGGCCACCACTAGAGTCAATACAATTCTGTTGGATTAATGTGTTTAAAAATACTTTATTCTTTATCAGTACCCCCGAAAATATATATTTAGATAAAAGTATTTCGATTTCATGTGGATTAGAAGCTGAGATATTGGCACACGTTGTATGTGGACTTTTTTTTTTGGTCGCTTAAAATTATTTTGTTTTGTTACAAGTGGCCTTCAAAATATACATGTAGACATAGATATTCAGAATATATGTGTGGATTAGAAGCTGCCATAACAATTAGAGACACCTAATTATCATATATTTGGTCAGCCATGCTGCCATTAATGTCATTAAAATGTTCTGTGATGGATTATTGTGTATAAAATACTTTATTTATTATCAGTACCCCTGAAAATGAATATTTAGATTGAAATATTTAGATTCTAAGTGGATTAGGCGCTGGGATATTGACACTTAAATACCTTTTGGCGGCCATTTTGTAAAATGGCCGCCAGCGAGGTCACATGTCATTTTTTTAATGGCCCTATAGTTAAAACATTCTTAAAGGTGTTTTTCATGCTTTTATCATTAAATGAACAATCCCTTCATATATAACCACCAGTCAGCCTACCTACCTCTTCTTATTTGTATAAACATGTCATCTCAGATAGGGGTGACATGTGAGGATCGTGCAGCGCGGGACCCTGCGCGAAATTAACGTCGATACACTGGTCTCAACCTTAATTCGAGGAGGCCGCCATTAACGCCCTGAAAACCCCACGCGGAAACAGCGGGGTTCGAAGCCGGGACGCATGCATGACTGGAGAGGCAGTCAGGCGCTCTAGCCATTTCGCCACATCTCCTTCCCTGCGTCTTTGTAGAGTTGCCTTTTAATACAGATAGGTTTAGCCCCTCCACCCTCCTCTCCCGGCCACTCATACCCCGCTGTGCTGTACGAAGAAATTCATTTATCACAAACTTGATGTCATCTCTTTACCGAAAACAGTGGTTTGATGAGCTTATAAAACAATTTAAAAGCGGCAATTGTCGTGTTTACCAAATAAAGGATTAAAGTTAAACTATTAGATTATAATATTACCTAGCACTTTGAAGGTAAGTCATGTTTATTGAAAACAAACTAATAGGAATTTATATTGGAATATATATTGAAACTATAACATCCCAATTCTAATTAAAATGGGCGTTTTAGTTTAAAAATTACTTAAGGTATATGCCTATTTTGCACAATACTAAACTTATATCCTAGTAATCAAACACAATAGGTTTGAGCCATCGCTTTGATTAGAATAATAATCATGTAAAATAAAACCCTAATCGGCACTTGTGAAGTGACAGATGCGATTATAATGATGAAATTTACCTCTAGATCCGCGAATAATTTACCCTTAGGCTTACAGTAGCCTTCCTGCCATCCAATAGACAGGACCATAACACCCAACAATAAACAAGATGAGTATAGCATTTTGCTAGGTTCTTCAGCTATTCAGTCTCAGACCTAATCCTTGTCTCAAATAATTGATATTTCTATCGGTTCGCTGTTTTATAAGGCCTTTGGCAGCCAGCATGTGATTTAAAAACCGATTAACTATTGTTAATATAGGCATAAGCACTGATGAATGTATTCATTACATAGGCTATCCCACCGAAATGATCCCATTTATCTATGAGTAAAAAGTATTAAAACCACATATTTATTAAAATGTTGATTTACAGTTGGAGACATTTCATTATACAGCTATTTTAGAAAAAGTAGACAGATTTTACCTTTTATCTAATGTAACAGCTTTGGAAAATAATAACTGGTGCTCTATGAATTTGTTCGTGATTATAACTATGTTAACGTCATATGATGCAAAATGATATTCGAAAGTAATGACCGTGTAATGACCGTATTACTCTTCTGACAAGCTATAACGCCCCCATTGTAAGTAGCAATGAAGCAATAACACCGGCACCAATGTCGCAAATGTCGCAACAATCAATTAAACTACTATTAATGTACCTAGAGTAAATTAAAATAATTGTGTATCATTAAATAACAGACATATGCATGCACGAAGTCCGATCAACGTCAAAAATCAATATTGCTTTGTAGTACATTGCATTGTGCTTTATGTTACATTGCATCGTGGTACATTACATTGTGTGTTGTGATACATTGCATTGTGGTACATTACATTGTGCTTTGTGTTACATTGCATCGTGGTACATTACATTCTATGTTGTGATACATTGCGTTGTGGTACATTACATGGTGCGTTGTGGTACATTGCGTTGTGCGTTGTAGTACATTTATATTGCATTGTGAGTTGCGTTGTTGATTTGTGTGTACATTGCATGATGGAATGTGGCACTCTGCATGATATGAACAGATCTAGAAAAAAGTAACTTATTAGATATTATAACATGTCAGTTTTTTTAAGGGGGGGGGGGACATTTATCATTCATTTTCTAGTTTGTAATTTCAACAGCAGCAATATCAGCTTTAATCTTTAAGCGCTACACGCGCCTTATGTCTTGTTTACTCTTGTTTTTTTCTTAAAAATAGGGTACTTCTAAGAAAACAATGCAGTAAATTTACTATATTGGCTGATGTTTTGATTCAAAGTGTGTATATTTTAGTAGTTTTCACTCACATTAACCATAAACAATGCGTGAAAATTAATCCCACGCAAAATATAATAGTATTAGAGTAGCTATTAAAGCGTGTAAATAAAGACATAAATACATGGAAGGCCTAAGTACATTAGCGTAATGGCAATATCAAATAAGATTATATTTGTCACGGAACGGAAAAACGCGGTATGGATTAAGAACATTTAGATTGGATTTGTTCCATATCGGCGTGATATTTATAGACGTATGTCTCTTTTTCATATTTGCGTATGATTATTTTTTTTATTTGAGAAACATTTTTTTCAAATCTAACAGTAGGACGGTTTTTTTCTGTCTTTATTTCACTGTTTTTCTTAATAATAGCTTCACGTAAATGAATATTGAAGCGAGACCAAACAGTATCAGATCACATACTATTAACGGATTAAGTATTCAAAGATTCAGGTAAAACAGGCAGAACGTAATCAGGACAAACAATGACAGATATTAAAAGCATAATCGGGGTATTCAGCTTCTTAAATATGTCTAGGTGTAATTGGCAATGACATGTGTTTTAAAATCGAGCTAACCATCCCCCAGGTTATTCCTTTAACCCTTTCCATGAGAGGACACTCTTCACTCGTCACAATCGGACATCAAATAAATAATTTACTTCAATAACTGTTCTATAGGCTATAAACATGTAAAAAAATTTGGAGCGGGTTGAAAAAAAATCCGCGACAAAAACTCCAGCCTCCCCCCGCCCCCTCCATAGAGATTGAATGGTGGCCCCTTACGATCTGCTGTTCGCACTAGCCTACGGCAGATAATGATTAGCAATCATGTGTCTCTATTATTGTTAAAATATTTGCCATTTTGCATAATACCATAAGCATAATAAGCATGGCGCCAGATAATGCTGATTTCAGCACAGCTGATGAACCTAAAACACTAAAGTTGTCACTCTCAATCCGACAGCTCTAATTGTGAATACAAAATAACTACCATCAACTCATTAAACATACCAAAACCATATTATGATTTATTATTATGTACGATGTCTACAGCAAAACGTGCTTTTTGTGACGTTTATCGATCCTCTATTCTGCAGCAATAAGCACCGTGTGCATTTGTGGATGGACTGTCACACTGGTTTAAGTTTCTGGATCCACATCGTCCAGACATTACTCTGCCTTCTTCACAGCTGATATCGTCCCCGTTCCCGCCATAAAGCCATCCACAAGCGCTCGATTTAATAGCAATAACTGGAGACTCTGTTAAAAATAGATACACATCTCGGTAGATTTATCTTATAGGTTAGGCACTCTTACAACTCTGAAATATTTTTGTATAAACCATGAAAACCAACGTGTTTTCTTCCAATTAAGTTATCATAAATGCCTTAGTTGGCTCTTTCCGATTCATTTGAATACCTATGTTATGGGTCTACGACCCTTAAAAGTGCAGGGATCGTCGATGAAAGGGTCAAGCTACCATTTAACCCTTTCAGTGCGGGGACCGTCTCCAGACGTCAGAATCTGACTCTAAAGTCAAACCCCGCACTGAAAGAGTAAGCTATTTATAATGGCCGTGGACGCATAGCATAGGTATTCACGTTAGAAATCGAAAGCAATGAGTAATTAATGAAGAGTTAACGAAATCTTGCCCTAAGGCAAAAAATTAAGATAAGGCCTTTTATGTATCAGAAGAAACGATAACATTAATTAAGTTATAAAACAGATTAAAATTCAAACCCGAAAAAAACTAGAAAAAAAGTTCCTGAACTCCGAGGCCCGGCTTTACTCTGTTTGAGTGCTTTAGACAAAAAATAGCCTAATATTTTGTAAACATAGCTGTATTGGTTGTCCTCATGGGCCAACATTCTAAATGTCCGGGATATAATTATTGAAAGAACCAAGGAGACAAGTATATCTTCAACGTGTAGGCCTATTCCTTCCACCACAACGCTGATAAGTCAGTGTACGCGTCTATACGATGTACCTGGTACACACAATGTAGGTCTACCCTCCCAATACCGGTTCAATGTTGTGCCAGCGTCGCAGCCCATTGCTGGTTCAATGCCGGTCAATTGTATTCGACGCTGGCCCAACATTGAAACAGAATTGGGTGATTGTCCCCTGTTGCTCTGACTGCCATACGGGTGACACTTTATGCCCCGAAAGTCCACTACCCGGATAACACGATACATTAGCCCAAAAAATAATGTTGGGCCACCGTCTGCAAAGCTGGGCCAACAATATTCCAACCAAAACCCTTTTAGTTCTTAACCACGAATATAATCGTGAATATATTTTGTTCTGAAGACTTTTAAAACACGAAAGTACTTAATCTAGGGACTAGATACTCTAGTAACACAAATCAGTGCAAGACAATACAAGAAAAGAATGGAAAACAAGCACTAGACTCTTTGACAAAATCAAAGAGTGTAGACTATATTGGAGAACAGGTTATAACATAACTGGAAAAAAATCCAATGGGGTTTCAAAATCCATAATACAATAAGAAGGTCCTTTAACAAAAAATGAAGATTAAAAACCATCACAAAATTAGCCAAAACTCCAACCTATTTTCACCCCTTTCAATGGTGGAGCAAATGAGCCAAATACAGGGAATGACAATCCAATAATGAGAGAAATAACAGTAACTGAAATTAAAATACAATTAAAAAAAATATATATATAATAGGCCGATGGAATAGAATATTCACTTCTAAAAAAATGTGCTGATATAGTTTTTGAGAATTTGGCACATATTTGCAATAGATATTGATAATTGGGTACTTCCCTAAAAAGTGTAAAGAATCCCTGGGGACAATGATACCAAAACCGAAAAAATACGCAAAATTTGCAACAAACCACAGGCCCATCAGCCTATTGAGCTGTGTAGGGAAACTTTCTGAAAAAAAAGTAGCAAGCTGAATGCGGACCAACTAGAAAAAAGAAAACATACCTCTTGTGATATTTTATATATTATGTGTTTAAATCCTTTCTCTTGTACTGACTTTCCGCCAGTATTTCTTATCATACAGTGCCGCATACTATAGCACAGGTTTCTGAAAGGGTGGGGGTCTAGCAAAGAAAATGAAAATATATCCCAAAGTTTGATGTCATTTCACTTAAAATTGGCACATTTTAAGCACTAAAACATAAAACTCTGATTTCCTTTTCGCCTGACTCCCCCCCCCCCACTCTATCTGGACCTCACCCCCCCCCCCCCACCTCACTCAAACATTCCTAATAAAAGCCCTGTAGCGGGCTGATAAACTTACCGCAACACTGCATAGAGAATGTATAGTCATTATTACGTCCACAGCTGTCAAATCCACCGGAGCCACACACCCCGTGGACCAGCTTATCTCCTGTACACTCAACCTGTTCACCACTAGTGCCTTCCCTCCATTCACAATCGGTTTGCATGCCACCATCTTCAAAACAAAAATACATGATTAATTTGAAGATACCTACTTAAATCAAGTAAGTCTCAGCTAAGCATTATTGCATTATGTGTTGCAAACAATCACAGAGCTGCAACATAAATGACCAGCTTTCAGCAATGTTCCATGACCTTTCCATTTAGTGTTTTCAAAATACTCACGCTTCATTAAGCAGCACTGAATTCCTTCAGCATTATTGTTACATGTATCCCCAGTTAGGGACCCGCATGCGCCAATTCCCACATAGCCGTCGTTACACTCGATATTCTCTCCGTCGCCGGCATAATCCCAATAACAGCTCTCATAGTCAATGTATGGGGTAGGTGCCTGACTCATAACAAGAGCCACCAAAGACATGACGACAGCTGAGAAAAACATCTTGATTCTCTGAAAATACACACATTATCCTGCTTGAGCCACATCCCGGCAAACACAAAACGTTAAACCAATAATAACAACAACAACAACAACCATTACAACAACAACAACAAAAACAACAACAAAATCAACAACAACAGCAGCAACAACAACAACAACAACAACAACAACAACAACAACAACAACAACAACAACTACTACAACAACAACAGCAATATCAACAACAACAGCAACAACACTAACTACAACAACAACAACTACAACAACTACAACAACAACATAAGCAACAACAACAACAACAACAACAACAACAACAACAACAACAACAACCATTACAACAACAACAACAACAACAACAACAGCAACAACACTAACTACAACAACAACAACTACAACAACACCAACGACAACAGAAGCAACAACAACAACAACAACAACAACCATTACAACAACAACAACAACAACAACAATATCAACAACAACAACTACAACAACAACAACAACAACAACAACAACAACAGCAGCAACAACAACAACAACAATAACAACAATAAATTGCGCTAATAATGTATTGTTTCAGAAGTTAGGTGTATCGAATTTTTAACCGTTACGTCTGGGGAGAAATGTTGGGAATGTACAATATATCATGTGAAGTAGATCTAAAATGTATTAATACAAATGTAAGGAATAGTGCATCGGAAAAATATTAAAAATACTAGAAAGTCAGTCAGTCAGAGACTGCAAACCTCCGCCAAAATTAATGATCGTAATGATCATAAAGCCTTTAGTAGTATTATTGCATTCATTGATAAAGTGGGTAGTAAAAATCCACTCGAGTTAATAAATTAATACGTCATGAATTCAGCATATTTTAGTCATTCATAAAGATGGGTATGTCTAGTAACAGTATACAAGAGTTGTGAGACCATGACCTCACAAAGTCGTCTTCCATACATGTAGATCAAAATAGTACTTTATTACCAATCTATGTGATTCGGATCATAACCCAGATTCTGTATCCGGGGTTTAATCCTAATCATTCCCCCAAAAACATCGATTGTTCCTTGTCCCGAAACACTCCTCTGATACAGCGGCATATCAGAATAATGTGCATTTTGTGAAGAAAGCACCAAATTTGGCAAACTTATAAAATATTTCATAAAAAACATTTTAAGATTTGGAGCCACTCAAAATGTACACCGGGTGGGCACCATATTGGACTTTAAAATGGCGGCTTCAAAAAAATATAAATTTTCAATATTTTAGGTTCTATTTCTGCTGGAGAACTAATTTTAGTGTCTTGAAACACAAACTTCAGGCCAAGGAGCTGAATCATTCCATTATAAAATTCCCTTGGCGCCTCCATTTTGGATTTCAAGATGGCGTCTTTTGAAAATCTACTAGATGATATTTTATTTTCGCCCCAATGATATGCTTTATTATAATGTTTATATGACCAACAAATATAATTTGATGTCATTCAGGAAGTGAATCGTTTTACTTAGACAAAATCTGATATATATAAGTAGTATATTAGGTGTATATCTATACGTACATGTACATTTAGAGAGAGAGAGAAGTAGTCAGCGAGATATATCATGTCAACCTACACTGTTTTGTGATTGGTCACCATCACAGGCAAAAAATAACGTTACTGCGCATTTGGGATTAACATATATCATTACAACCTATTTGCACGTAATTTGCAAGAGATAATTTTATATCAGGACTTGGTAGCTTCAGGAAGTGTTGTCCATCATTCTCCAAACACCACCAGTGACATGGTGATGGAATAATGCAGTGTGGAGCAACACATTGTCCCCAGCTGTCACAATGTACTCAATCCAATTACTGTTCCAGGGCTTAAAGTTTTCCTTGGCATTTTTGCCGGATTTATCTCAGAATATGAGCAGGTGTGGTCATACCAGGAGTACAACAAATCTCTCGAGGATTGTGAGAGTCATCAGCGGTGCAGATACCAGGTCCAGAAATGCATTAGCCACTTTAAAGAAGTGTCCAACACTGTTTTTTTCCCCTCGTCCCGCTAAAGTTGATACCGTTTCCTGTGATCGCATGAACAATTAACAGTTCTTCTGAGCTCATTTACTACCTCATACATTTCCTGGGTGAGACTGACAGCGAAAATCACCACATCGGTGTCCACGGTGCGGAGAAGTATTATGCGATGCCCAGATTTCATAGCAGCAGTGTCTGGTTCTTCTTGCTTGAACAGAGAGAAACAGGCATGGCTATTGCCACAGACGTAGATGGCGATGACTGACGCGCCTTGTTTTTAATACCTGCTCTAGCACCATTGAAAGTAGGCCTAATGTCAACAGCAGTATTTTCTCAATATTCCTCTGGGAATAAACCACCGAAAACGTGAGATGATTCAAACATTTATAATATTACGTACAGCTTTTTCTAGCATCACTTGTTGGCATCACAAATCATATTAGCATGCCTCAAGTTAATCAGATCACTGCCAGTGTACAAACTGGATGTATTTTCCTTTCTTGTGCTGCTGTAAGGAAGTGCGTCAACATACATTAGGGTTGTGTAGACTCAAGTACAACTCCTAGTTGTTCCAATCTTGACATGTACAGCTTATTGAGGTATTCAATCTTGAATAGAGGAGCAGTATCTGCCTCTTCAACTGTTTCGCCTATGCATGGTATAAGTTGACAAAGTTCACAAACAGCCTTTTGTGTTGGCATCACACTATTGCATAGGGATGTGACAAAGTTCCCGAAGTACTTGTCATTTATTGCCCAGTATTCAGTTGAGATAAAAAAATATGGTATCCTCAAGAAACATCCAAGTGAAAGTTAATCCTACTATCCTTGGTGAATAGGTAAGTATTATTGTTGGCAACAGAATAGTCCAGGAACATTAGGTTTTGGGGTGAAATAAATTCGTAACAAGCTGATTTTTTCAGGAACTACTCAGAAAACAGTCCTGAAAAAACATATTAAAAGTCCCCAAGAATCCCAGCTCGGGAAAGTACCCAAATTCAAGATGGCCGCCAAAATCCCGTTTCGGATAAGAAAAACGCAATACAAAAAAATTTCATTTGCACCGTGTCATTGGTGGCACAGGGTACACCAAATAACTTATCTATCTTAGTGTGAATGTCATAAAATGAGGAAACAATTAATTTTGTTTAATGGCACAATATGTCGATAAATGAACCATTTTTCGCTTAAAACTGAAATACATATTGCAAATTTTATAATTTTTTGCAAAACTTTAATTTGACAATTATTTCTATTGCCAGCAAAATTAACAAAATAAAAGTAGCCGTGAATACCACCTGTGACTTCACAAAATACATAAAATCTAAAATGGCCGCCAAATACAAACAGACATTTATAACAGAGTTGAGACGTTAGATGGCTGTCACAGCTAGTATTTTTATCTCACTAATTTTTAAATGTGTGATCGAAGTATTTTCTTTGGCACAAACAATATTTAAAATAAAATATTACATTGAAAAATATGGGTCTATACAGAAATACATAATACAGTATTATGTATTTCTGGTCTATGATATATCGGTCATATGATACATGTATAACACTGAACGCATTTACACAAAAAAGCTTGATTTTTCAGAACAACAAATATGTTTTTTTCCGTTTACTACCGTTAGTAATTCTCCGACATAATTATGTGACGACTGATCCAAAATAAATGAAATGGCTTTAGAACCTATATAATATAATAAAAATAATATAATCTATCGTGAAACTAAACTACTGTATAGGCCAATATATTAAATAGTATAACATTTTCATCATTGTAGTTACGTTTTCTTTCACAATTGTAAATTTTTGACAAAAAAATGGATGTAGTAACAATAATATTTTCCTTATATGCGGAAAGTGAACAGCTTATAAGCCTAGCGTTTACCAAAATTTATTTGTATTGCCTAAAAGCAACTGAAAAGGGATCGAAGCTCGACCCTGCGTTCAGCGGTCATAGGGAGGTTTCTCGTTTACATCCATGCATACTGCCCAAAGGGTTATTCATATTACCAATTGAAAACAAACATGCAAGATGATCAGTATGACTGCGCACAAGAGAGGTAGTGACACTAAGGCTCACCCCGTACTGCTTAAATTGTTTTATTTGTGTAAATCTCCATAAACTGTATTTGTTCTGATATGTGTATCAAGGATAATAGTGTAAAAATTGTGATCAACCTACTGAATAAACATGATTTACATTGGTACGTGTCTCCAACTATAATACTATTTAATCAAATGGCTAGATATTTCCACATCTACTTATACACATAAATTAAAATAATATAATGATAAAAAATAATAAAATATTAATGATATATTGTATCCGATGCCTCCTTTACTTTCCACAAATAATCCTATCCGATGTGTATTAAACCTGTTCTTATAAGTTTATAGTATATGGTGTCTTTACAATGATAATGAAAAATATACTGGTGAGAGGCTAACAGCTCCTATTTAAATACGTAAAAAACACATGCATGTCGTATCATTCCCCCTGCATAAGCCTATCTAATATAAAGAGAAGCTACCCTTATGGGGAGCCTTGACCACTCCCCAAACTGATATTCTGTATACAAATGACAGTGGCGCGTCCAGGAATTGACAAACGGGGGGACGTAGACTTTTTACAATAATTTATACACACCACAGGACACAACCACCTTCTTAAATGCTCCAGATACATCTAAGGCTTCAAATGGTGCATTCTAGAACATATGTTGGTCCAAATATGAGCGGTTTTTGGAACCGTGAACGGGGGGGGGAGGCTCTGAATCCGCTACTGAATGAACCTCCTATGAACAGCCACCTGTCTTGAATGGTCACTTGTCTGTGGTCCAAGAGTGGCTGTTCATAGCAAGTCCAACTGTATTGTTTTTCAGAACAATCATTTCTAAAACTTAGTAATAGCGGGCTTAAATATTATTGAAATATGATAAAAAGATACAAAATAACATAATAGATTTTTTTGAATATTTTTTTTGAAATATTTGCTAGTCTGCTTTAAAAAAGTAACAAACATTTAGATTAGTACATTAATAGAGACGGTGTAAGATATAAGCAGACATAATCTGGGATATCAGGTGAAGCGCAGAGGTTGAAATCAAATTTCATCCCATACGTAAAGCCCACCTGCAACTAAAGGTTGTTGTCCTGGTGTGTGAATAGCTTGATATTACAGATGTTGTTGAATCAGTAAGAAAAAATAATTGATAATAATTGCTGCTTTAAATATAATCTACTGGTAATAATGGGTAAATTTAATTTTAAATGTTGTAATCTGTTTGTTGAAGTGATATATAGTGTACTTCCCTTTTATATATTTTATTATCAATGGGATGTGTATTATGCATAATTAGGATCAGTAGCGTTCTATTTCACTTCAGATTTGGTAAACATTCTCAGGATTTTATTCGAACCTAGTTTAGCCTGTCTCTGCACAACAGTGACCCTCCAAACCCGGTTGATCGATTAAAAAAAAAATTGTTAGGTCAACATAGATTTAGAAATTATCGAATATTCAGTTTTTTGACAATTTTATACTATGTTAACCTACCTAAAACAAACAAAAGATAATTTTAATTTCTTCTTCATTCACACTGAAAAATATACTTTAATTAGCATACTTTGTGCCACGAGTGAGACCATGTACATACAAATATGTATGCATTAGACAAGTTCTGCTCTTTCAAAATAACATTTTGGCGGCCACCTTGAATTTTACCCTATTTAAAACAAAAACAAATATATTTGGACTCTCTACTTCATTTACACAGACAAATATACGGTTATTATCATACTTTGTGCCACCAATGAGACCATGTACATAAAAATATGCATGTATTTAACAAGTTCTGATCATTAAAAACTGCATTTTGGCGGCCATCTTGAATTTTTGTACTTTCCCGAACTGGGATTCTTGGGGACTTTTAATATGTTTTTCAGCACTATTTTCTGAGTGGATCCTGAAAAAATCAGCTTGTTACGAATTTATTCCACCCTATAGTGTATGATCAAGCTAATGTTCCTGGACTAGAAGCACACATTGTCTAAATGAGGTGACATAGATATAGTTCTCAGCTGGTTGTGTACTGGGGAAAGAGCTCTAATCATAATGATTTTTTTATCTGTGTTCTTTTCAGCTTAGTAGTTATATTTTTAACCTTCGTCCATTGGGTGCTATGCAACGTCCAGTGGCAGCTTGTCCTTTATAAAGTAAGCTGACAGGTTACTTTGAGTGTCTGGTATCCCGTTTTTAAATATGTTCTTTTCGCTGCGGCAGGATACTGCGATGTCTCTCCTATCAATTTGATAAAGGGTTTCCAGTATAGAGGTGACAATGGCTTGATAGGTACAAGTTTAATAACAACAACTAGTTTAGGTCAGAAGTAGTTAACTAAATGAGTACCGGTAACGCTAGAAGCGCACATTTTAAATTATGGATAGCCGGCAATTATCTTGACGTCTCTTCAAAAAAGGCTGACTTCTGGTTGAAGCCTTAAGGTGGTCTAATAAACCACACACTACATAATCGTTATGCAACCTTCAATTATATTATCAGCAATACTATTTATTTAATTAGATTCACAAAAGTCATACACCAATTTATGCGTTCAAAAATGATCAGGTTAATCACGAATGAATGAATGAATGAATGAATGAATGAATGAATGAATGAATGAATGAATGAATGAATGAATGAATGAATGAATGAATGAATGAATGAATGAATGAATGAATGAATGAATGAATGAATGAATGAATGAATGAATGAATGAATGAATGAATGAATGAATGAATGAATGAATGAATGAATGAATGAATGAATGAATGAATGAATGAATGAATGAATGAATGAATGAATGAATGAATGAATGAATGAATGAATGAATGAATGAATGAATGAATGAATGAATGAATGAATGAATGAATGAATGAATGAATGAATGAATGAATGAATGAATGAATGAATGAATGAATGAATGAATGAATGAATGAATGAATGAATGAATGAATGAATGAATGAATGAATGAATGAATGAATGAATGAATGAATGAATGAATGAATGAATGAATGAATGAATGAATGAATGAATGAATGAATGAATGAATGAATGAATGAATGAATGAATGAATGAATGAATGAATGAATGAATGAATGAATGAATGAATGAATGAATGAATGAATGAATGAATGAATGAATGAATGAATGAATGAATGAATGAATGAATGAATGAATGAATGAATGAATGAATGAATGAATGAATGAATGAATGAATGAATGAATGAATGAATGAATGAATGAATGAATGAATGAATGAATGAATGAATGAATGAATGAATGAATGAATGAATGAATGAATGAATGAATGAATGAATGAATGAATGAATGAATGAATGAATGAATGAATGAATGAATGAATGAATGAATGAATGAATGAATGAATGAATGAATGAATGAATGAATGAATGAATGAATGAATGAATGAATGAATGAATGAATGAATGAATGAATGAATGAATGAATGAATGAATGAATGAATGAATGAATGAATGAATGAATGAATGAATGAATGAATGAATGAATGAATGAATGAATGAATGAATGAATGAATGAATGAATGAATGAATGAATGAATGAATGAATGAATGAATGAATGAATGAATGAATGAATGAATGAATGAATGAATGAATGAATGAATGAATGAATGAATGAATGAATGAATGAATGAATGAATGAATGAATGAATGAATGAATGAATGAATGAATGAATGAATGAATGAATGAATGAATGAATGAATGAATGAATGAATGAATGAATGAATGAATGAATGAATGAATGAATGAATGAATGAATGAATGAATGAATGAATGAATGAATGAATGAATGAATGAATGAATGAATGAATGAATGAATGAATGAATGAATGAATGAATGAATGAATGAATGAATGAATGAATGAATGAATGAATGAATGAATGAATGAATGAATGAATGAATGAATGAATGAATGAATGAATGAATGAATGAATGAATGAATGAATGAATGAATGAATGAATGAATGAATGAATGAATGAATGAATGAATGAATGAATGAATGAATGAATGAATGAATGAATGAATGAATGAATGAATGAATGAATGAATGAATGAATGAATGAATGAATGAATGAATGAATGAATGAATGAATGAATGAATGAATGAATGAATGAATGAATGAATGAATGAATGAATGAATGAATGAATGAATGAATGAATGAATGAATGAATGAATGAATGAATGAATGAATGAATGAATGAATGAATGAATGAATGAATGAATGAATGAATGAATGAATGAATGAATGAATGAATGAATGAATGAATGAATGAATGAATGAATGAATGAATGAATGAATGAATGAATGAATGAATGAATGAATGAATGAATGAATGAATGAATGAATGAATGAATGAATGAATGAATGAATGAATGAATGAATGAATGAATGAATGAATGAATGAATGAATGAATGAATGAATGAATGAATGAATGAATGAATGAATGAATGAATGAATGAATGAATGAATGAATGAATGAATGAATGAATGAATGAATGATTGAATGATTGAATGATTGAATGAATGAATGAATGAATGAATGAATGAATGAATGAATGAATGAATGAATGAATGAATGAATAATTGAATGAATGAATGAATGAATGAACGAATGAATGAACGAATGAATGAACGAACGAACGAACAAACGAACGAACGAACGAACGAACGAACGAACGAACGAACGAACGAACGAACGAACGAACGAACGAACGAACGAACGAACGAACGAACGAACGAACGAACGAACGAACGAACGAACGAACGAACGAACGAACGAACGAACGAACGAACGAACGAACGAACGAACGAACGAACGAACGAACGAACGAACGAACGAACGAACGAACGAACGAACGAACGAACGAACGAACGAACGAACGAACGAACGAACGAACGAACGAACGAACGAACGAACGAACGAACGAACGAACGAACGAACGAATGAATGAATGAATGGGGTTTAGGCCACCTTTGTGCACATCTAGACAAAAATGGGACAGGACAAGCTTCTCGGGATGATGAGATGACACTGCCCTCCGGACACAGGACTCGAAATTCGTGTCCTGGCGATCTGAGGCCGCGCACACTACCTCTGGGTCACGGAGGCTCTCACAATATTGATTCTTTACGAGTGAGCGGGGAAGAAACACTTAGTTTCTTTGAAACTTGAAGACCAGAGTGGGGTTCGTACCCGCGACCTCCGACTTTCCAAGTAGTAAGCTTTAAGCACTGCACAAGGGCCCCAGCCCAGAGGAATCACAATAACATGTGATGAAGCATAATTGCTCGAAATATATATCTAAGTTTTACCGGTACTTATCACAAGAATGTTAATTATACTAGCAATACTGCACTAATTTTTATATGGGGTTTGAGCATCATCAATTGACGTCACAACGATGTGCCTTCCCCGGTGAGATGATCATGAACTGTTCATGAACATTCATAAAGAGTTCATGAATGTTCGTGAACAAAAAACTATGAACGTTCATGAACGTTCATCAACGTGTTCATGAACGGTTCATGAATATTCTTGAACAACAAATAATACTTTCATGAAAGTTCATGAGTTCATGAACTTATTCTGTTCATGAACTCTCACTTTGATCATGAACATGGGTTGTTCATGAACGGTCATGAACTCAGATAATTCATGAACCAGGGCTAGTTCATGAACAACCATGAACACAAAAAAATCATGAACCAGATAGTTAACGAACATTTATGAACGTTCCTTAAATGTGTTCATGAACTATTCATGAATGTTCCTGAACAACAAATGAGACATTCATGAATACAATAACTGTCAACCTAGCTCATGAACGGCCATAAACTCTAATAATTCATGAACCAGATAGTCAATGAACTTTCATGAACGTTCCTTATATGTGTTCATGAACTATTCACGAATGTTCCTGAACAACAAATGAGACGTTCATGAAATTCATGAATTGTCAACCTGAAGTTCCGATCCTAATATTTATGAAATTGAGGTTGTTCATGAACAACCAGGAACTCAGGTGGTTCTATAAAGAACCAGATAAGCCAGCAACACTTAAACTAATTTCATGAGCTTCCCAAACTAAGTTCGTGTTGATGTTAATGAATGTTCACGAATTGTTCATGAAAATTCATTCACTTTTAAAGTCTAAGTCTTTTGACCGGTAAAATACATATAGTATTTTGATTGAGAATTATATTTTTCTGAGGTTACTTCTCACATAAACACAACAAGCTAATTAAGCTTTATTTTGTTAATTAAAAAAATAGATCTCCCCTCTTACAGTATTTCACAGAACTTAACAGAAAAATGAGAAACTAATTATTTTAAAATATTATGTATTATGTGGTTGATACTCAAACTTAGAAAGGCACCATTTTCTAATTAATTAGTTAATTAGCCATTGCGTAGCTGACACCATACTCGCCAGGGTAATTAGGCTGTCATTCACCACAGTTCATGAACTTTCATGAACAAACCATGAACTAAGCTGAGATTTAGAGCTCATAACAATTTATCACAGTTCATGAAACTGTCTCTCATGAACTTTCATGAACTAGCCATGAACCGAACTTATCAAGTTCATAACAATTTATCACAGTTCATGAAACAGTCCCTCATGGACTTTCATGAACTATTCATAAACCGAATTAAGACTTATAATGTTCATAAAGATTCATCAAAGTTCATGAAAATCTGTCATGAACTTTCATGAACTAAATAATGAGACTAATCAAGTTCATAACAATTCATCACAGTTTATGAAACAGTCCCTCGTGAACTTTCATGAACTAGCTATGAACCGAATTAAGACTTATCAAGTTCATAATAATTCATCAAAGTTCATGAACTTTCATGAACTTTCATGAACTTATCTATAAGCTGAATTGATCCTAACAAGTTCATAAAAAATCATTATTATTCATGAAACTCCCCATTTGAACTTCATGAACTAATTCATGAACAACATTAGTTCATCAAGTGTTCATTAATATTCATGATTTGTCATGAACTGTTTTGATAAACAGTTCATGAACACAGTTCATGAACTGGCTTGATGAACCATTGATGAACGTTCATGAATGTTCATGAACATTCATCAACGTTCATCACTTGATGAACTTCAGCTCACCTGGGTGTACTTGTTGATATCAACAGCACTCACCAGCCCATAACACTGTAGACCTAGACAAGTGTCCATAACAGTGATGTTTATTGTAGAACACAGCTAATGTTTTCTGCTGATCCAGTTTAACCTACATGTGCTAAAAATATGCAGGAAGCTTGATCCATTCATTCGTTATTTATGCATCTTTCACCACTACAGTTCGATATAGGAAATCAAGAATAGTACTCCTCTTGTAAAAATAAATTGATAAGAGTGCACTAATCATGCTAATTATAGCAAAAATATTAACAAATTATTGTGTGAATTAAAACATCAGCAGAGTCAATCGCTTCCCGATCTAAAATATGTACATCTCGAGGTCACAATCAAATATATAGCTAATATAAAACTAAAACGATTGATAATTGAAAAAAATTCCGGCCCCCATTTTGAAATCCAAACTGGCGGCCACCTGGTGCGAATTTTAAGTGGCTCCTAATCTCAAGAGGTAGTCAATGTAATAATATATCGTTGTAACAAGTTTGGTACAAGTAGAGGTCACACTCAAGTATCTAGCTGGTGTAAAACTAAAACGATTGAAAATTTCAATTTTTTTGGGTATCCATTTTGAAATCCAATATGGCGGCCATCCGGTGGGAATTTCAAGTGGCTTCAAATCGAAAAAGATGGTCAATGGAATAATATATCATTGTGCCAAATTTGGTGTTTTCTTCACGAAACGCACAATTCCTCCCAAACAGCTTGCTATGCCGCTGCACTATGGTGAAAGTTCAATGAAAATATTTCACACAAACAAACAAGACCAAGTTACATAACCTGCCTGGAGAAGGTAATAACAATAATTATTTAACCCTTTGACCCTTAAAGCGCTAAAATGCCTCGAAAGTCAAAGGGTTTTTTATAATTTTAAATCATCGTAAATGTCTCATTCAGCTCTTTCTGATTCATTTGAGTACCTATGTTATAGGTCTACGGACATCATAAATCGATGGTCTAAAACAATAGTGGGTCAAGTCGACTTGACAGCGAAATTGTGTTTATCTTTTTGCTTAGAACTACAGTCTGCTAAATCCACTTATCAGCATGTAGACTTGGACTTATAATGATGAAATACACAGCGATTGGAATTTGGCAGTAGATCAAGTGAAGTTATCACAGTATATTTTTACCTGCAAAAGTGATTTACAGAAGCAAAATTGGGATCAACAAGAGACCAAGTTGACTTAGCGCTTTGTTACACCAGGAACACAGAATATACAGAGATTGTCCCTAGATCAACAATAAACTAAGTCCATGCATTTCCTCTGTGTTGTCTCCACAAGTCTCAGAATAAGAATGCGCTAAGTGCACTTGCATCATTTTTGTCCCAGAAACAGAGCCCATTTCAGCATATAACACCAGAATAACAATGTGTCAAGTCGAATTGGTCCTGTGTTGAACAGATATTATGCTGAGAGAATAACAATGTGCTAAGTCGACTTGATCTGTTGTTTTAGCCTGAATTTGGAATAAATTCAAACTTTATACATATTATAGATGACTTAGCTGGTTATTATTCTAAAGGCCAAAAATGTCACTTAGCACACTATTGTTTTAACCCATCGAAATATGTTTACTTTTACAGTGCGGGGATCGACTTTAGACGTCAGAATCTGACGTCTACAAACGTCAGATTCTGACGACTCAAGTCGATCTCCGCGCTGTAAGGCTTAAGCCCTCACGATGCATTAAAGCATCATTTTAAATCCCTGAAAACAGACTTAATTTTCCTACAACAAAGGGTTTTAGAATGAATATTTCCACAAAACTTGTTTAACAATACATGGCAATTTTATTTGATTTTTCACCCACTTCAAATCATCTTCATCCACTACAAGTCGAGAATTGCGACAGTAAGTCGCGGCTTGTAGTGGATGAAAATGACAATGGCAAATTGAGGCTTGAAAGGTTTAATTAATGAAGAAAGACTTTAAATAACCCGGCATACTCACTCACTTCCTCACTTAAACCGCTTGACTAGTGGTACCATGTAATATCCATTGCTCCCTTCGGATACTGGGTATTTTATACCACCCACGTGTGATTGTCACATATGGGGTTTAACCGTTTTGCTGATAAAAAAAATTCTTCCAGCAAACTCCATCTTCAAAATAATGACGAATATATTTCCATTGATAAAACAAATAGACCATTCTATATTGAATTGTTTGATTTACCACGTCATATTTTGTCAAACTCTTTTATCAATCTATATGATGACATCAGTAGGCCTACGTGTATCTATGCGGTTGTTAATAAACAATTATTCACATTGAATAACTCTATAGGCCTATTTTATTTTGCTTCATAATTGTCAACGGACATTTTTGAAACAAATGTGATCATTTTTCATCAAAAATATATTGATAGGTGGAAAGATATTTTTTTTGTTCAGTTGTTTTTTGTACTTGTAAGCGTGACATACCTCACAGTATTTCACTGTAAACTTGTTATAGGTTCACAAGTATAAAACACTAAATTAAATTTCTACCCACTTGAAGTTAAGTCTCGCTACCTCGATCCACAACTTCAAGTGAGTAGAAATTGCCGATATTTGTTAAATTTTTTACAAAACTTTGCAAACCCTTTCAAAGCGGGAACCGTCTCTAGACGTCAAAATCTGACGTCTGTAGACGTCCGATTCTGACGTATAAAGATGGTTCCGCACTGGAATAAATACAAAATTATAATGGTCATAGACCCATAAGGTAAGTATTCAAATAAAGCGGAAAGAGCTACCTGATACATTAACCTTTTCACTACCATACATGACGGAAATTTCCGTCGTCATTCGTCAATGAACGTAACCATAAAATGACACAATTTTTCGTCAAATATATACTACATTTATGTATTTTTCGTCATTTGAAGCTGGAAATTGCGTTAGCAATTTCAGCTTCAAATGACGAAAAATAGAACTCCTACACCAGTATATCTGGATCCTGGCATGCACCCCGGCCTGGAAGTCAAAGGGTTAATGATGATTTCAAATTGAATAAGACCCTTTGGTCTCCATGGCTTATACACAAATATTTCAGCGTTGTAAAGGGTTACAGGTTACGAGAACATGCTATCCCAGTCAGCACGATACACTGACCCAGTGTTGGTTCAATGTTAGTCCACCGTCCGCGACGCTGGCCGAACATTGAGCCAACATTGGGTCAGTGTGTCGTGTTTGATGTGATGCTACCTGGTTGGAGTCAGTATCTTACATATTCTTCGTATACAAGTTTGAGAGATCAAGATAATTCGTTGACGATTATCAGCTGATTATGCCGCCTGTTTTCATTGATTTTGAAACAGGTGATATGTTCTCATAAGTTACACGTATCGTAACAGTGCATAAAGGACAAGGTTGTTTATTTTGAGTACCATATGACTTGACCAGGAGGTTTATATCGAAAACTACCATTTGCATTCATATTATGTAAGAATTCGCAAATGCTGCGCGTTGCCATGATCACGATAAAAACTACAGTAACATCTATACTGGGGAGAAGATATCGTGGTTTAAATTATTTCCTGCGTACATGTATGATACTCGAGATTAAACATGAACAATATTTTGCTGGTAACTTGCCTAGCTTAGATCACAATGACCCCAACGAACGCCGTACAACGATTGTTAGGGCAATTTCTTGCGGCTTTTTCAAGGCGGTCGTGATAAAGAAAACACTTTTGTATCCCTTTACTATGTTATTTAAAGTAGTTTTTAAGCTCTTACAACGTACTGCAGTTGACAAAATTGTAGTTTGCGGTATATTCCATTGAAAACACACAAATATTTAAAAACACACGAATATTCAGCCAATCACAATTATTTCTCTCAATTTGTATGCGATCCTCTCGACGCTCGCCACATGTCTTTCCACCTTACAAATTTTGTAATGTTTCGGATCATGTATCCAGAATTATTCGGATACATCCACATTTTTCTGGCGCCCTTGATTTTGAAGATATCTAAAGTCTATTTTTATTATGTTCCTCTTGGCCAGATCGCCGATGTCATCCATATACTGTATATCATCCGGTTGTAGCGAAATTCGCGACTTATGTAGTTCCTATTGACCTAAAATTAAAGATTTTTCAAAAAATTAACCCATTTTCAGCTGCTAATGACTTCCTCGATAATCAACATTTTATCACACATTCTGATTCATATATGGGTCTACTGCTATAATAAATGCTGTAATTCTTTCAGTGCGAGGATCGACTTTAGACGTCAGATTCTGACGTTTTTTGATGTCCTCTGAATATGGATCTATTGAAATCCGTTTTTTGCATTTAAGCTGTTGTGGTTTAATAAGCTAAAATATGCAAATTAGGCAGCCATTCCCGAAAATCCAGTTTTAATCAATATCTAAACTAATCGAGTTAGAATCTTAAAAAAGTTTCTACCCTGTGGTTTCCGTGGTCAATAAATGCATTAAAATATACGGAAATAAAAAAATTGCATTAGCTATGCAAGTAAGCAGCCTTTACCGAAAATATAGTTTAAAGCAATATCTCCAAAAAAAATCGAGTTAGACTCTTGAAAAGGCTACCCTATGGTTTTAATGGTCAACGATTGCAATAAAACATATGTAATCAAGATTAGAAAAACAGATTAGCATAGAATATGCAAATTAGCTATCACAGAAAATCACCTATTACAGGAAAGCAATATCTCAAAGACCAATGAACTTAAAGTCAAAATAAAAATGTCTACATCACCATTCGAGTTGTCAAACTTTCATCTAAAAATGTTTTCATAGCTCTGAAATGCAACATTAAATGTAAAATGTAAATAGTAAGTTTGTACACACACGTAAGACGTTGTAAAATGCATGTTCGTATGAGAAGCCAAAAATTTAGGACCTATTCCGCCACACACGACCTCGCACTAAGCTTAGTGCCCATGACTAGTTTGAACATTTATACGAAGGAAAATGTACACAGAACCCGTCAATATATTTATTTATCATATTTCAATAATAATTATGTTTCAATTATCCGATTATATGATGTTAGTCACCTTTCTACATTTTTCAAATGTATGAAATTGATATATACATAATTTTCATAAATTATATTAATTATATAAATTATATCTTTTTTAAATATAACTGAGTTGGGACTGGTTGAACTTGGGACTTCAAGGGTTATTACATATAAGAAAATATCTGTTATTTCAAGTTATATTTATTTACATAACATATTATACTAGCATAACTAGTGTCATTCTTTTATCCTCGTGATATTTACCTGGAGTTGAAAAAATATTTACAACTCCGATAATACATTTACTGCCCAGAAACAGGACAGTTTATATATTTCATGCAGTTTTCCTGTCATAATACCTTGACGGATATTTAATATACATATAATAAAGTGGTATGGAAACATTACTTGTACTCTTCAACCCCCCCCCCCCCCAGGAATGTGGGGGTCTAGAGATTTCATATCTGGTTTTCAAATACATGCAGCAAGCAGAATGTGAAATCTGGAATTTAAAGGGTTAATACAAATAATAACAAACACCGTTTTGTCTCAATATGTCTCAATATCTTTAGTGCAAACAAATAAATATTGAATAGATATATTGTAGTTTCTAAAAATCTATTGTTTTTTGCAAATCCCCCGCGAGGGAGAAGTGGGGGGTGGATTTTCATATCTGTTTTTTTATATAAGATGTGTAATTTTGGATTTAAATGGTTATTACTTATAATATTGTACCCAATATTAGAATTTTTTTATTATTTTTGATTCTAATAATATCTTCTAGGAATATAAATGGTGTTTAGTCCATCGTTTTTGTTACGCATAGTATCTTTTCTGTTCTGATTCTGATGATTTCGTATTTGGTTTTTATATGCACGTAGCGTTTGACACATGGTATTTGGGATTTAAAGGGTTATTATATATATTAATGATTATATTATTAAAACAAAATGTATTGTTTTTGTTTCACATAATATCTTCTAGCAACATAACTAGTGTTTAATTATTGGGATAAATATGTGGAATTGAACAAATATACAAAACATGCATTTAGAAAATTTAATTTACCGCTTAAAATTCAGGGGGTACATACGTTTGATGACCCAGTACTTTTACCTGCCGCAATATTTTGAGTCCTAACAAGCATATTTTAAAAAGATATATAATAAGCTGTCTAACAATTAATGTCTACAAAATTCCGCCCCCCCGGGGGGGGGGGGGATGGGAAGGGTTCTCATATCTGGTTTCCACATACACGTATCACTTAATAGTGTAATTTGGGATTTAAAGGGTCATTACATATATTAATGGATCTCATATTTTTTTTTTTTTTAATTTTCGTATTACAACACATCTTCTAGTAACATAACTAGTGTTTATTCCTTGGAATAAATACTTGGAATTGAAAATATATAAACAACATGCATTTAATGAATACAAAATTAGCGCTTAAAATTCAGGGTGGGTACATATGCTTGATGACCCAGTATTTTTCCCTGCCCCAATATTTTGAGTCCTAGCAAGCAGTAATTGAATAGACATGTGTTTAAAAAATAATGTCTTAAAAAATCCTGCTCCGGGCGAGGGGGTGGGGATGGTTCTCATATCTGGTTTTCACATACAAGTATTCCTTAATACGTGCGATTGGGGATTTAAAGAGTTATTATATTATTTATGTACCTCATATTTAAAAAAATTAATTTAATTTTCGTTTTACATCACAACTTCTAGTACCATAACTAGTGTTCAATCTGTAGAATAAATACCTAGAGTTGAAAATATCTCTACAACATGTCTTTGTAGTTTGCTTTTGTAGTTTGCGGTATATTCCATTGAAAACACACAAATATTTAAAAACACACGAATATTCAGCCAATCAAAATTATTTCTCTCAATTTGTATACAATCCTCTCGACGTTCGCCACATGTCTTTCCACCTTACAAATTTTGTAATGTTTCGGATCATGTATCCAGAATTATTCGGATACATCCACATTTTTCTGGCGCCCTTGATTTTGAAGATATTTAAAGTCTATTTTTATTATGTTCCTCTTGGCCAGATCGCCGATGTCATCCATATACTGTATATCATCCGGTTGTAGCGAAATTCGCGACTTATGTAGTTCCTATTGACCTAAAATTAAAGATTTTTCAAAAAATTAACCCATTTTCAGCTGCTAATGACTTCCTCGATAATCAACATTTTATCACACATTCTGATTCATATATGGGTCTACGGCTATAATAAATGCTGTAATTCTTTCAGTGCGGGGATCGACTTTAGACGTCAGATTCTGACGTTTTTTGATGTCCTCTGAATATGGATCTATTGAAATCCGTTTTTTGCATTTAAGCTGTTGTGGTTTAATAAGCTAAAATATGCAAATTAGGCAGCCATTCCCGAAAATCCAGTTTTAATCAATATCTAAACTAATCGAGTTAGAATCTTAAAAAAGTTTCTACCCTGTGGTTTCCGTGGTCAATAAATGCATTAAAATATACGGAAATAAAAAATTTGCATTAGCTATGCAAGTAAGCAGCCTTTACCGAAAATATAGTTTAAAGCAATATCTCCAAAAAAAATCCTGCTCCGGGCGAGGGGGTGGGGATGGTTCTCATATCTGGTTTTCACATACAAGTATTCCTTAATACGTGCGATTGGGGATTTAAAGAGTTATTATATTATTTATGTACCTCATATTTAAAAAAAATAATTTAATTTTCGTTTTACATCACAACTTCTAGTACCATAACTAGTGTTCAATCTGTAGAATAAATACCTAGAGTTGAAAATATATCTACAACATGTCTTTGTAGTTTCAATGAGAATAAATTTAACGCTTAAATTTCAGGGGGGTACATATGTTTGATGACCCAGTATTTTCCCAAGTCCCAATATTTCGAGTGCAAACAAGCAGATATTGTATGGACATATAATAAGATGTCCAAAAATAATTGTCATATCTGAGCCATGCTACTTGAAGTCTTCAAAATTAATGTGATTTGTGTAATTCAAGTCCCAACAAAGATATATCAGTGTTTTAAGATTATAGGTCATATTTTACTTTTTAGAACTGGTTTTACATGGGCGTAAAAAAACACAGAATGTCTACTGTAGTCGATATCAGTGGTCTAAGGGTTAATATGCTTAATGGGAATATAATTGACCACTCACATAAGCAAACGCAGTAGCTCACGTAGGTAAACAAATCTATTGACATAAATGATGGAATTACTTCATTCACAAATCCCTGTAAATGCTTATTGATGTTATGCGACTATTATCTAGACATTTATTTTAGTTTTCAGTGAAAACATGAAAAGACACGCTTATAACTGATAAATTACAGTTGATCAGATTTTATGCAGCATGAATTTCTCGTTGACTGGGAATGAGACATCCGTAGATGTTGCAAATGGATCCTGGGATCATTTTCTCGCGGCTTGTAATTATTCTACTCCTGTGATTTGTTTCATAGGAAATGTCCTGGCTTTGAGAGTATTTAACAGCACGGGTGTATTCGATTCTCCACGTCATCTCCTCCTGAAAAGTTTGACAGTCTGTGACTTGACGTTTGGATTGATACAGGCACTGTTTTCTATACTGATCGATGTGATATCCATTCTGGATACTACAGATACATTTGGTTATATGATTATAACATCACTAACAGGCATCCCTGTCATAAGTTCAATATTGCATCTCATTTTTATTGGCATAGATAGGTGTATTTCTATATTTCTACCATTGAGATACCAACAAATAGTAGTCAGACGACGCATATTTCAGCTGATCACGTGCTCGTGGATTTACTCTGCCGTTTCTGGCTGTTCCTTTCTCTTTGCAACTGTGCACAATCGAGACCGAATGGAAAATATCAAATTGTTATGGTCCATATACATACTTGTATGTTATATAATTATTGTTCTCTTTCAATTGATTATATTTACCAAAATCATCCTGGTTGTGAAAAAGCAGAGACGAACAATACAAATTGTTGAACAGCACTCGACTACCGTTAGCTCATTCAGGTCAACAATGAGACTCATAATGTTTTTGACAAGCTTCACTGTGTTATGGGCGCCATACGTCTTCATGAATTTTCTTACCAACTTTTTCTCAGTTACCACAGACAATTATTATCCTAATTTTAGATTACGCTCTACATTTCTATACATTGCTAACTTGAACTCATTCTTAAATATATTTGTCTACGCCGTCACTGACCCAACGTTTTACAAAACGGCAAAGCAGCTTCTCAGGTGGAAAGATAGGCAGAGGTAATCTTAGGTATGAACAAAATGATTTCAGTATTTACGACGATTACTAATTATGTGGTAATGACTTGTTATGTTCTGCTACTATAACTTATAGCGTTTAATGTTACGTTTCGGAGCAATGTACATGTTAAACAAGAATGTTTTTTTTTTAAAAACAAGAGAATTAAGCATCAAAAAGCTTGAAAGATGTAGAGAAAACTGGTGATTAAGCCAAATAAAACATCTGTAGTTTAAGTGATATACTACATGTTTTGTTATTGTTTTTAACCATAATTCTGCTCTAGAAGCATATCAAGTTTCAAATATTTGCTAGATTTCTACATATTTTAATACATAATAAAAATACTGCAGTTATTTTATTGTTGTTTTCTTCTTTAACAATGAACCATTGTCATGGCCAATGTTCATAATAAAGTTCAACCAGGTCGCTTATCCTTTAGAGATGCTGCAAAGTTAAAAACATTCTAAACATCCAAATAACATTTGAAAGCGGGTGGGTGGGTGGGTCCAGTGCCATTTTGAATAGAAAATAGAAAATTGGAAGACCATAAAAAAAGAAATGGATGATTATTGGTTTCCCAAAAAAAAATTAGATACGGAGGTGGGTAGGTGGGGTGAGTTCTATCCAAATGTGCTTTGAATGTTTAGATTTTTTAAAACTTTGCAACATCCCTTAGCATGTTCACGATATACTGATATTGTGATATTTAATGCGAATATTAATATGTATATTAAAACATTAAATGCATTCTTCTTTATCTTTTTACCATAATTACAACAAATACACTAGAAGATGCTCATTATGATGACATATCAATCTGATTCAACTGAAAAACGTCCTGTCGTCAATAAGTCTATAAGTCATCCATCAATATCCTGCCATCAATTCATTCAACGCTGATCGATCTATTCTTCCGTTCTAGTCCAAGAGATAAGGGTGATTTTACTAAAAAGTTTGACCAGGTCCGTGTTTGGTATCGTTGGAAAGCTTATCTATCCGGGATTATGAAAATGGATGCTGGGATGTCACCAGTGGTGGAATAGGTCACCAGAGGTCATTAAAGGTCACTACCCAAGGTCATGAAGACAAAGTGTGATTTAACTAAAAACTTTGACCAACCTTGTGTTTCGTATCATTGGAAAGGTTATCTATCTGGGACTATGGGAAATGGGTGCTGGGGTGTCGCCAATGAAGGAATAAGTCACCAGAGGTCATTTAAGGTCATTATTCAAGGTCATGTGACGAAAAAGGGCGATTTAACTAAAATAAAAACTTTAACCAGGTTTGTGCTTGGTATCATTGGATATGTACCCTAAAATATGGGAAATAGATGCTGGAGGGTCACCAGTGGTAAAATAGGTCACCAGATGGCATTTTAAGTCACCACCCAAGGTCATTTGCGGAGATACAATAAGGTCCTCACCCAAGTTCATTTTATGAAAAAGTGTGTTTTAACTAAAAACTTTGACTAGGTTTGTATTTGGTATCATTCGAAGGTTGCCTATCTGGGACTATAAAAAATCGTCGCTGGGGTGTCGCCAGTGATGGAATAGGTCACCAGAGGTAATTTAAGGTCATTAATCAAGGTCGTGTGATGAAAAAGGGCGATTTAACTAAACACTTTGGCCGCTTTGTGATTGACATCTTTGGAAATGTTATCTATCTGTGAGTCTGAAAAATGGGTGCTGGGATGATGCCAGTGGTAGAATAGGTTGACAAAGGTCACAATTTAAGGTCACTGGCCATGGTCATTTGAAGGGCTAAGGGTGATTTAACAAAAAATATGAAGCATTTTCTGGTGGGACTTTCCGTTTCATTTAGGGGGTTCTAAAAGGAGGTATTCAGAGCAACTATAGCAAGCAAGATCTGGGAGACCTTCTGGCTGGCATTAATGCAGATATTACTTGTACTGCAATTGACAAATTTGAGGTAGACTAAACCATTAATGACCTAGTAAAGCAGTACAAGGAGTATAAAGAAAAGACAATACAAGGAGATCATGTTACTACTGTCCAATTCTGGATGATTTACATAGCGTTGGTTCAGATATACATGTTATTTGACAGGGCATGCAGGACAAACAGTGTGACTTGTTTGTGTATGCTCTTAAATAGATGATCCCAATCTCCTTCGCTATCCACAGACCCAATTATGCTCGATGGATGGTCCTGTACCCTTTTAACTTGATGAACATGGCCTTAACTCATCCAGGTGCTCGCGACCTTCTAGCACTTGGGTATTCTCTATCCGACGAACAAGTATAAAACTCTCAAGATGCCCAGTCGATCTTACTCTGGAACAGACCGTGAATAGAGATGCAGCATCCAGACACACTGGCATAGCAGCCTTCACGGATTCAATAAAGGCTAGCAAACGATGAACTATTACACGTTCCACCCGTGGGGCAATTGTCAGGAATCTGCTCGAGATGGCTGGTTTTTTAAATCTTGAGGAAGCGTCACAATAATCAAAACCTTACAGGATGATTCGTGATAATCCTGATGTAGAAGAGGGTTACCACTGCCCTTAGATCTACAATGAATCCTTTTAACCTTTTCACTACCATACATGACGGAAATTTCCGTCGTCATTCGTCAATGAACGTAACCATAAAATGACACAAATTTTCGTCAAATATATACTACATTTATGTATTTTTCGTCATTTGAAGCTGGAAATTGCGTTAGCAATTCCAGCTTCAAATGACGAAAAATAGAACTCCTACACCAGTATATCTGGATCCTGGCATGCACCCCGGCCTGGAAGTCAAAGGGTTAATGCTGAAGGTACTGATAACGCTAAACTTTACCATTTGTCATCGGGGCGAGCAGCATTCAGTGACGTAATTAATGAATGAAATCTTATATAGCGCATGTATCCAGCCGGAGGCTGTTCATAGCACTGAACATCGTGAGTAACTTAGCAAGGCCTGTTATCATTCAACTCAGTCTCTTGGAAAATATACAGCTGAGCTGCCATTGAGGCGCATCAAGCTATTTTTCTTTCCAAGCAAATTCGCCTTATATGCCATTTACTCACACCTTGTGGATTTTCTGGGGTCTTGCCGGATGGAAACTGCGCCTACGTCCATTGAGGTTCTTCTACGTTCAACTCTAGGTCAGTCAGACGAGCCATCTGATTTACGTGGTTCTCTGAGCCCCACGACACGACATCGCTGCACGCATGTTCTAGTGTATACAGGTAGAACCAGGCGGTCACCCATCCGATTATGGACCGGGCCCGGTGTGGTTTAGCTTTAGTGATCGAGTCGACACCGATGAGCTAACGCTGTATTCCGTATACGTAGAAGATGATCTAATCAATGTTGTATCTATGGGTTCTACATGGGCAGACAATTTTCGGCAAGAGTGTAATGACAATCCAGCCAGGTTTGAAAAAACAATCAAAAGAAGGAAGATTAAAAATTTCCCAACATATGCTAAGAAGATGAATATCCCTCAGAAGATTAAGCGCTCAAATTACGTACCGCTGTTTTGGAGAAATTCAACAATGGCCAGACTGCCTGGTGTCTTACCAACTTGATGGCAAAACTTTAATTGTTCTTTGGTATGAGGGACCACATACACCATCACTTGTTCGAAGTGAGTTATTAGAAGAGGATATCAATATTGAAGATGAGCAGATGCACCTGGCATCATCAGATGAAGATGATAACTGATTAATTCAAAGACATTAGTATCCTGGCAGAAGATGTATTAACATAATACATGTTTTAAACGATACCTGACATGGTTTATTTGAATCAACTTTATCTCTGCTATACTCTTCAAATCACGTCAAATCAATAACCGTAAATTACCCCTAGTGACCTATTCCATCACTGCCGTCACCCGACACTCATTTTCCAGACTCCTAGATAAATAACATTTCAAAAGATACCAAGTACAGACATAGTCAAACCTTTCACCTGCATCGTCTGTTCTGAGCAAATGACCTGTTGTAATGGCCTTAAATGAATGACCGGGTGACCTATTCTACCATTGCTGGCACCCAAGACTTTATCAGGCTCATGGGAAAAGATCATTTTCCAGAATCCCAGATTAAAAACTCTCCCAACGATACCTAACACAAGCCCGATCGAAGTGTTCAGTTAAATCTTCATATATATTCAAACGACCTTGAATAGTGACCTTAAATGACTTCTGGTGACCTGTTCCACCCTGGTGACACTTTATCACCCATTTGCCATATTCCCAATTAGATAACCTTACATACGATACCATACACAAACGATTTCAGTTAAATCACCCTTTTTCGTCAAATGACATTGAGTGATGACCTTATTTTATTCTATCACCACAAATGACGCTTAGGTAGTGACCTTAAATCACCTTTGGTGACCTATTTCACCACTGCTGACCCTCCAGCATCCATTGACCATACTCTCGGGTATATGACCTATCCAATCATACCAAACACAAACCTGGTCAAAGTTTTTAGTTAAATCGCCCTTTTTCGTCACATGACCTTGAATAAAGACCTTAAATGACCTCTGGTGACCTATTCCACCACGGGCCGACACCCCCAGCACACATTGTCCATGGTCCTAGATAGGTCAAATTTCTAATGATACGAAACACAAAGTTGGTCAAAGTTTTTAGTTAAATCACACTTTTTCTTGAAATGATCTTGGGTAGTGACCTTAAATGATCTCTGGTGACCTATTCCACCACTGGCGACACACCAGCATCTATTTGCCATACTCCCTGATAGATAGATTTTCCAACGATATCAAACACGGACCTGGTCAAACTACCTGGTCACATCTACCCAATGTTTGATCAATGTTGGGCCCGCGTCGTAGACAATGGGCCAACATTGAGCAAACATTGGGTAGATGTGCCGTGTTTGCTGAGATGTGTTGTTACCGGCCATGGCAAATATCACTTAATACGATCGTAGCCGGAGTGGTATCAAACCTTGAGGAACTTTTTTACTGTGCAATTATTCGTTTCACCATGTAATATTGATTCAATAATACCCACATGGTAAATGATGTCCTATGTTATTTGACAGGGACTTTTATTGTGTATTATTGATAATGCACGGCTATGTTTGCACTAACTACATAATACATGGAAGCTGCTCCTCCACATCAAAGTGCTATTTATATTAATTTCACAGCCACTCCTGACTGAAGGGATTGACTCATGGTTTCCCTTATCTTGTTTCATATGACAGAATCAATGTTTACCGAAATATATTTGTATTGCCCAAAAGCAACTGAAAAGGTATTGAAGCCCGACCCTGCGATGTTCAGCTGTCATGGGGAGGCTCTTCGTCTACATCCATGCCTAGGCCCTACTGTCCAGAGGGTTGTCCATATCACCAATCCTAAGTAAACATGCAACATTATCAATATGACAGAATATGGGTAGTGACAAAAAGGCTATCCCCATACTGCTTACTTTTTTTTTTTTGTACATCCTCAGAAATGAACTTGTTCTAATCTGTGTATCAAGGATAATGTCTTAAAAATTGTGATCAATCTACTGAATAAACGAGATTTACATAGGTACGTGTCTCCAACTATAATACTATTTATTCAGAGCGCTAGATATTGGCACATCTACTTATACACATAAATCAAAATTAAATAATATTACATAATAATCAAACAATAAGGATATATTGAATCCGATACCTCCTTTACTTTGCAGGCTGGTTCGGTCTGATGTCCTGTAAAGCTGTCTCAAATGAGGCTAAATGTCATCTTAGTGCTGAAGCTGCTATAGCTTATCTGTATTCTACGCTGTTGTAGCCGACAACACATGTGTATGCCTAGTACAAGTTTGTACTTCGTGACACCTATATCGACTAGGCCTATTTTCAGAATATCAGAAACCTGTAGGCATTTTTGAGGAAAATTTGGAAAACTTTCTAACCTAATTGGGGTATGGATAACTCAAACAAATCTTTCCAAGCTGGTAATTGGAGTTCATTTAATGAAAATTCAAAATCAAAATGGCCGCCGTTTTTACTGATAATTTAATTATTATGAATAAAATGTTCCTTTTTAACAGTTTTGGTGTTAGATTTTTTTTGTTAACAATTTTCTGAACTTAAGTGGGTTATGCTGAATTGAAAAAATTGCAAATGACCTAAATGTCGAGGTTCAGAAATTAGAAATAGAAAGACAAAATGGCCGCCAATCTGTATTCTATGCTGCTGTAGCCGACAACACATGTGTATGCCTAGTACAAGTTTGTACTTCGTGATACCTATATGGACTAGGCATATTTTCAGAATATCAGAAACCTGTAGAATTTTTGAGGAAAAGTTAAAAAATTTCCTAACCTAATTGGGATATGGGGAACTGGAAAAAAATCTTTCCAAGCTGGTAATTGGAGTTTAGTTAGCGAAAAATCGAAGTCAAAATGACGCCATTTTTACCAATAATTTAATTATTTTGAAAAGACCTAACCTAAGTGGGTGATGCTGGATTGAAAAAAAATAGCAATGACCTAAATGTCGTCTTTCAGACATTAGAAATAGAAATACAAAATGACCGCCAATTGAAATCATCATCTTTAGTCCATGGACTCTTTCACCAAAGTGTGAATATTGGTATAAACCCACAAAATTTGGCACAGGGACTCCTTATAAAAAGCTAAGATATTTGTTTTGCGTGGGACAAAAATCTTCCTTTATAAGAGGCCTAATTTGCATAAATACAAGATGGACGCAACATGATTATGCCTCATAACTTTGAAACAAATGTGATTTGCAAATTATCACATTATGCATAATAGCTTTGGAGCTAATGAAGATAGAAACATGTATAATGTGTCAAGATAATCAGGATTGAAATTTCAAAGCTATTTATGTATATGACAATGGTAATAGTCAATTTTGCATAAATTGAAAATGGCCGCTGTCTTATTTGCCGATCATCACATAATACAATGATCTTATGATTATAAAATGTATTGTAAATTTAGAGCAAATGAAGACAGAAAAATGTCTGAGGAGTCAAAATAATCAGGATTGAACTTTCATTACCGTGTACATGATAATATCAAATTGCTAATTTGCATCAATTCAAGATGGCCGCCATCTGATTTGCCAATGATTATCACATATCAACTGAATGAGACCTTCAGACCTTCAATATTTGGGTCATGGGTGGACTACTATTATTTATCCTACGTTGAAAGCAAATGTGAGATCATCCCGCGATCAAAACATGGTTATAATTACTAGAAAATTCAGCGGACGTTAGTAATTTTTTCGTACCTATCCAGTACAAACGAGACATTGAACCCATGGAGGCTGAATTGTGGGACAGTAATGTCAGAATATAAAACTGTAGTATTAGAATGTGGCATCATAATGTAAATAATAGCATTGTTATATCGAGATATGACATTAGAATGATATTATGTATATGAATGTTCAATATCTAAAACGAGTCAGGGTTGGTGTCGGAGATACCATTAATCAGCAGCACAACATGCCATTAAAATGACGAAGGATTAGAGGATATGGTATTTAAATCACAATGTGGCATTGCAATCTTATTTTTTATTAGGATGTGGCAAATCCTTATCTTATAATGTTATATCTTATCATCAAAATGGCATATCGTAATATTTTAATGTATTTGTGTGGTGTTAAGGGTCATATTTGGACATTATAATACCACATCATGATGTTTAACATGAGCCTTTTAACTGTCACATCTTCTTTTTTAATATCATAGTATGTCATTATAATGTAATATTCTGACATTATATTACCCTATTATCATATTTTAATGCCACATTATTACGTTATAGTGTCATATAACAACTTTATAACTTTTATTTTTTTTATATAAAAAGGTCATTTTCCAATATTCAAGTGCTATATTAAATTTAATGTTTAACAAACATGATTATCATGGCTTAATAATATTATGACATTATAACGCCATTTTGTAATGTCATAGGGCAATATTTAAAAATAATAATAGGGGACCTACCATATTATAGTGTTGAACTGTGTTATCCAGATACTAAAATTCAAAATCCTGATACAGAAGTGTTATATCCTGATTTTATACTCTTAACATATTATATGGGAATGTCATATTCCGTTATTAAAATACCATATTATTGTATTATAATGTCATGTTCTGACATTCCAGTGCAATATTATCGCAGTACAATGCATAATTGGACGTTAAAGTGCCATTTCCAAACTTGATTTCAAACCCGATAACTGACTTTAAAATGCCATATTATGATGTTAAACTGTCATATCCTGATATTATAATGCCATATGCTGGGAATAAAATCCTGCCATTTTAATTACAATTTCAAGTACAATGCCATATTGTGATATTATATTACCTAATCCTACAGGCCTTGTCATTTTAATGGCATACCTTTACGGTGAGTACTGGTATTAGTCCCAGAGCTAGGGGGGGTTTTATTTGTGTTGAAAGGTCCATACGATCCAAGAGTTCCACCTATAGTGAAATTTTCTCAGGAATCTAAATCTGCGCGTCTTACAAAAATCATCCTGTCCAAAAGTACCGTAAAAACCCTTTAAACACTAGTACTGTCAAAATCGCAAACCGCAATTTGAAATATTGCGTATGAAGTGATTGTTTGCTAAAATTGTGGCAATTTTTTATTTAAATATTTTTTTAATTATTTATTATCCTCACATATGACACAGGCTTTCACATGGATGTAAAATATTTTGTGTCTGATCAATGACAAATACACAATATAGCTTTAAGTTGGTATTTTACCACGTAATTTTACTCATTTTTCATACTTTTTCACTAAATAGACAAAATACTTTTCTCTCAGCCGATTTTTGTATAGTACAAATGTTGAGTTTTGATTCAAACATGTTCTAGAACTATTGTTGACTTAAAATTAACCCATTTAGAATAAAAATAATGAGTTATGTGTACATATTACTCGCTTTTTTCGTTAGACGTGAAATTAGCTCGCTTTTCTTCAGGCTCAGGAAAATTGGCCATATCTCACATTTTTGCCCACTGAGTAGTCAAATTTTGAGCTATATCAATATGGTTGATATCAATAGAAAGCTACTGGCACATGCCTTCACATGGATGTAAAATATGTTGTGTCTGATTATTGACAAATGCACAAGAAAGCTTTAAGTTGGTATTTTAACCCTTAATTTGACCTTTTTCATACTTTTTCAGTAAATAGTCAAAATACTTTTTTCTCAGTTTTTGTGTATAATAAATATTTAGTTTTAATTCAAACATGTTCTAGAACTATTGTTCACTTGAAATAAACCCATTTGGAATGAAAATAGTGAGTTATGTGAACATATTATATACTTTTTTGGTTAGACGTAAAATTTGCGCGCTTTTCTTTGGGCTCAGGAAAATTGTATGTTTCTCACAGTTTTGCCCAATGAGTAGTCAAATTTTGAGCTATATCAATATATTTGATATCAATAGAAAGCTACTGGCACAGGCCACAGATGTAAAATATGTTGTGTCTAATCTTTGACAAATGCACAAGAGAGCTTGAAGTTGGTAATTAAACACTTAATTTTACCTATTTTTCATACTTTTTCGGTACATAGTCAAAATACTTTTCTCTCAACTGGTTTTTGTGTATAATAAATATTTAGTTTTGATGAAAACATGTTCTAGAATTATTGTTGACTTGAAATAAACCCATTTGGAATAAAAAATGATGAGCTATTTGAACATATTACACACTTTTTTGGGTTGGATGTAAAATTTGGGCACTTTTCTTCCCCCCCCCCCCCCCCCAGAGAAATCGACAGTGTTTCACATTTTTGCCCAATGAGAACTGGTCACCCAAATTTAAAAAAAATGTACAAACATCTATAATATCAGGTAAAAGTAACTATCAAGGGCTTTAACATGGATACATAATATTTTATTTATGTTAAATACGAAATGTACAACAATTAGACGCTAACTTTGTATTTTATCCCTCCATTTGAACAATTTCCAACGTTTTCTTGGTCATTACCATCAATACTTCTCGCTCATGTTAATTTTATATGGTATAAATGTTTGTTATTACTTTTACATCCTCTGGAGCCATTTTTCAAAAGTTATCTTGACGACTGAAGAAGTGATCACAGCCATTTTTAAAGTTATCTCAGCCACTACAAAAGTTATTTTAGCCACTGAAGAAGTGATCATAGCAACTTTAAACGTTATCTCAGCCACTACAAAAGTGATCTTGGCCACTGCAGAAGTTATAGCAACCACCTTAAAAGTTACCTCAACCACTACAAAAGCTATCTTGGCCACTGAAGAAGTAAATACAGCGACTTTAACAGTTTTTTTCATCCACTACAAATGTGATCTTGGCCACTGATAAAGTGATCACAGCAACTTAAAAAGTTATCTCGCCAATGCAAAAGTTATCTTGGCGAGTGAAGATGTGATCACAGCCACGTTAGAAGTTATCTCAGCCACTACAAAGGTGATCTTGGCCACTTCCAAACTGGTGTTAGCCAATTTAAAGGTTATCTAAGCCACTACAAAGTGATCTGGGTCATTGAAGAAGTGATAACAGCCACTTTTAAAAATATCTAAACGACTACAAAAGTGATCTTGGCCACTGAAGAAGTGGTTACAATAACTTTGAAAGTTATCTCTGCCACTATAAAAATGATCTTGGCCACTGACTAAGTGCTCACAGCGACTTTAAAAGTGATCTCAGCCACTACAACAGTGATCTTGGCCACTGAAGAAGTGATCTCAGTCCCAGTAAAAGATATCTCAGCCACTACAAAAGTGATCCTCACCACTAACAATCTTATGTCAGCCCGTAAAAGTGATCTTGGCCACAAAAAAATTATCTTAGTCACAAAAGAAGTGATCACAGCAACTCTAAAAGTTATCACAGCCACTACAAAAGTGATCTTGGCCACTGAAGAAGTTATCATAGCCACTTTAAACGTTATCTCAGCCACTACAAAAGTGATCTTGGCTACTGAAGAAGTGATCACAGCCACTTTAAAGGTTATCTCAGCCATTGCAAAGGTGATCTTGGTCAGTAACAAACTTATCTAAGCCACTACAAAGTGATGTTGGCCACTGAAGAAATGATCACAGCCACTTAAAAAGTTATCTTAACCACTACAAAGTTGCTGTGATCACTTCTTTAGTGGACAAGATCAGTTTGTTTGTGACCAAGATCAGCTTTGTGGTGGATGGGATGATTTTTAAAGTGGCTGTGATGGCTTTTTAAGTGGTCAAGATCACTTTTTTAGTGACCTAGATCATTTTTTCAGGGACTGAACTAAGATTATTAGTGGCCAAAATCACTTTTGTATCGGCTGAGATGACTTTTAAAGTGAATGTGATCACTTCTACGGTGGACAAGATCTGTTTTTTGTGGCCAAGATCACTTTTACGGGCTGACATAAGATTGTTAGGGGTCAAGATCACTTTTGTAGTGGCTGAGATAACTTTTAATGTGACTGAGATCACTTCTTCAGTGGCCAAGATCACTGTTGTAGTGGCTGAGATCACTTTTAAAGTCGCTGTGAGCACTTCGTCAGTGGCCAAGATCATTTTTATAGTGGCAGAGATAACTTTAAAAGTTATTGTAACCACTTCTTCACAGGTCAAGATCACTTTTGTAGTCGCTTAGATATTTTTAAAAGTGGCTGTGATCACTTCTTCAGTGGCCCAGATGACTTTGTAGTGGCTTAGATAACCTGTAAATTGGCTGACACCAGTTTGTTAGTGGCCAAGATCACCTTTGTAGTGGCTGAGATAACTTCTAAAGGGATGTGATCACTTCTTCACTCGCCAAGATAACTGTTGCATTGGCGAGATGACTTTTTAAGTTGCTGTGATCATTTCATCAGTGACCAAGCTCACTTTTGTAGGGGCTGAGATAACTTTTAAAGTCGCTGTGTTCATTTCTTCAGTGGCCAAGATAATTTTTGTAGTGGTTGAGGTAACTTTTAAAGTGGTTGTAATCACTTCTTCAGTGGTCAAGATCACTTTTGTAGTGACTGAGATAACTTTTAAAGTCGCTGTGATAACTTCTTCAGTGGCCTAGATCACATTTGTAGTGGCTGAGATGACGTTTAAATTTGTGATGATCACTTCTTCAGTGGCTAAGATAACTTTTGTAGTAGCTGAGATAACTTTAAAAATGGCTGTGATCACTTCTTCAGTCGTCAAGATAACTTTTGAAAAATGGCTCCAGAGAATGTAAAGTAATAACAAACATTTATACCATATAAAATTAACATGAGCGAGAAGGCTTGCTGTTATTCACTAAGAAAACGCTGGAAATTGTGCAAATGAAGGGATAAAATACAAAGTTAGTGCTTAATTGTTGTACATTTCGTATTTAACAGAAATATAATATTATGTATCCACGTTAAAGCTCTTGATAGCTACTTTTAACTGATATCAAAGATGTTGGTACATTTTTTTTATTTTGGGTACCGGGTACTCATTGGACAAAAATGTGAAACACTGTCAATTTCCCCGGGCTGGAAGAAAAGTGCCCAAATTTTACATCCAACCCAAAAAGTGTGTAATATGTTCGAATAGCTCATTATTTTTTATATTCCAAATGGGTTTATTTTGAGCCAACAATAATTCTAAAACATGTTTGAATCAAAACTAAATATTTATTATACACAAAAATCAGTTGAGAGAAAAGTATATTGACTATGTACTGAAAAAGTATGAAAAATAGGTAAAATTAAGGGTTAAAGTACCAACTTCAAGCTCTCTTGTGTATTAATCAAAGATTAGACACAAAATATTATACATCCGTGGCCTGTGCCAGTAGCTTTCTATTGATATCAAATATATTGATATAGCTCAAAATTTGACTACTCATTGGGCAAAACTGTGAGAAACATACAATTTTCCTGAGCCCAAAGAAAAGCGCGCAAATTTTACGTCTAACCAAAAAAGTATATAATATGTTCACATAGCTCACTATTTTCATTCCAAATGGGTTTATTTCAAGTGAACAATAGTTCTAGAACATGTTTGAATTAAAACTAAATATTTATTATACACAAAAACTGAGAAAAAAGTATTTTGACTATTTACTGAAAAAGTATGAAAAAGGTCAAATTAAGGGTTAAAATACCAACTTAAAGCTTTCTTGTGCATTTGTCAATAATCAGACACAACATATTTTACATCCATGTGAAGGCATGTGCCAGTAGCTTTCTATTGATATCAACCATGTTGATATAGCTCAAAATTTGACTACTCAGTGGTCAAAAATGTGAGATATGGTCAATTTTCCCGAGCCTGAAGAAAAGCGAGCTAATTTTACGTCTAACGAAAAAAGCGAATAATATGTTCACATAACTCATTATTTTTATTCCAAATGGGTTAATTTTAAGTCAACAATAGTTCTAGAACATGTTTGAATCAAAACTAAACATTTATACTATACAAAAATCGGCTGAGAGAAAAGTATTTTGTTTATTTAGTGAAAAAGTATGAGAAATGAGTAAAATTACGTGTTATAATACCAACTTAAAGCTATATTGTGTATTTGTCATTGATCAGACACAAAATATTTTACATCCATGTGAAAGCCTGTGTCATATGTGAGGATAATAAATAATTAAAAAATTATTTAAATAGAAAATTACCACAATTTTAGTAAACAATCACTTCATACGCAATATTTTAAGTTGCGGTTTGCGATTTTGACGGTACTAGTGTTTAAAGGGTTTTTACGGTCCTTTTGGACAGGATGATTTTTGTAAGACGCGCAGATTCGGATTCCTGAGAAAATTTCACTATAGGTTGAACTCTTAGATCGTATGGACCTTTCAACACAAATACGAATATATTTACAAATGCCAGAATATTACATTATAATGTCATTATATGTCTATAATATATTTACGTTTACGGTATTTGCTGCTAAATCTAATGGGTTTCGACCACAGGATGATCTTACATTTGCTTTAAACACAGGCTATATATTTGTACTCTACCCTTTAACGTCAGTACACCCCTAATGGTCTGCAAATACATTTTGCTTCTCAATTTTTTTCTGTCTCCCTCAAAGTGCCCACATTCGAAAAGATAATGATATTCATCACCAATGAATTTGTTGTGACAAAGTATTTTTCTAGAATGAAATTAGTTTAAAAATTCTATAATTTGTACATTTGCCACTAATAATAATTAAGAATAATTTTTCCGACCACTTCTGTATAAATTGTACTTCTAGACGCCTTTTAATTACTTCTTTGAAACATTCGCGCCCCATTCCTCACCTACCTGTCACACTGTGTACAAAGTTTTGTATTTTTTGTTGTTTCAGTCCATGGCCTTAGTAGCTGAGTTACTGTACAGCAAACAAAGTGATCAACGCAGCAACGTGTTATAGTATTATATTATTATTGTGTGTGCAAATCAGAACACGAGAGTATTATTAGTGTATTACAAAGGCGAGATATGTATTATATGTATTATATGTTTATATAACAACATAGCATCATAATACTAGCATGATGTGGTTTAATGTGATATATCATCAATAACTCAACATGATGATGCCATTATAATTTATTGCATTACATAATAATGCAATACTATAGCATCATAATTTCAATAACTGGCATTGCAATTCCAGGACATGACAATAACATTTTGCATTCTATTGTCAGAATATCACATTATTAAGTAACTATATCAAGGCATACTATCAGGAGTTAGGATTTTAGTGCAAGTATTTGTTATTTTGTTTCAGCAGATGTATTATAGCGTCTGTCCTCAGCAGCTTAACATGGTTACCATAGACACAATAGGACACCACAATGTTAGGATTCCACTATATTTTCAGTAATTTACATCATCACAGTATGGCTTTGTAATGACAACAAATTATATTCCAAGCATGCGACGAGACATAATTATGGCATTGTTATATCAGGATATATTGACATTTTGGCAATATCAGGGCAGAATGTGGCTTTATAATGACAGTAAAAAGTCAGGATGTGGCATTACAGGGTTATTATGAATTGAAACCATAATATAGTATCAAATGTATTCATTTATTTGCATAATCATATAATATAACGTTATAATGTCAGAATATAACATTGTAATAAAAAGATATAATATGATTACAAAGTCAGTATATGATCCTAAATGCCAGAATATTACATTATGATGTCATTATATGTCTAATACCATCATGATTTTAGAATATATCATTATAAACTTCAGTAAAAAGCAGTATGATATCTGAATACGTATTTATTAACTCATAGCAGTCTGGCCGTTTTGACATTGGACGTCTGTGTGGTCCGACCATTTGAGTGATTTTGAGACATATTCTCCTACTTTTAATAGAAACTTAGAATTATGGCATATATGTATTTCCCATACACCATAGGAACACACATACAATATATATCCTGAATACATTTCATTTAAACGGCCAGTGTGATGTTGCCATGGCAACCACAACCATTTTAAATATGCTAATTAGGTAGTCAAATTTTCGGAAATTTTGTTTAAAAATGGTATCTTTGAGATTCACGAAGATTCAGGAGTACATCATCATATCAATTCACATAAAATATATTAAAATACATCACAAATGGTTCGAAGAAGCATTCAATAGGTCTTTATAAGCAAATTAATAGGGTGAATAAGTTATTATCATGGGATTTAGCAATCTTTCTAAATTCCCCGAGATGCATAAAATCTGTCTCGTAGCAGTGATAATGTTCGCTCCTCCCTTGGTGACCTGCTTCATCATGGAGACTTTCCAAAACCATTGTAAGTAAGCATTTTGGAAGAACAACAAGAACACAGTTCTTCATTGTCTTCTTTCACTGCTCGATACATCAACCCACATCTAATACAGAACTTCTGAAATTCTTGTGCCATACAAAGTGTTTCAGCAAAAGGTACATGCTCAGTTGATTTACAAATAGCTCCAACTGTCTTTCTGTCAACTGTCTGATATGCATCTTGTTGTGAACTTCCAGGGAGACGTGATAAAGAAACTGCGTTGGCGTTTTTCTTGATGTTAAAATTACAGGTTGACAAAGCTGCTATCCACCTATGGCCAGTGGCATCGAGTTTCGCCGACGCCAACACATACGTGAGAGGATTGTTGTCGGTGAAGGCTGTAAAGCGATGTTCAGCTCCATACAAGTAATCTGAGAACTTTACAGTAATCGCCCATTTAAGTGTATTTGCGAGATAACTGCTCCCAGGCCATGCTGACTAGCGTCTGTGTGTAGAACGAAAGGCAGATCATATCTGGCATATCCTAAGATACATGGCGATGTTAGTTTCTCTTTTAAATTGTCAAATGCTTCTTGATGGGCTGTCCCCCATTTCCATTCACTTACTGTACATTTCCTGTTTTTCTTATCTTTTGACGGACCACCTGTTAATTTATACAGCGGCTTGGCAATTGTGGAGAAGTGCTTTATGAAGCGCTAGACCGAGAAATCCTTGTACTTCCTTGACATTGTGGGGTACAGGCCATACAGATACAATGGTAATTTTGCTGGAATCAGTCTCAACTCCTCTCTCAGATATGATATGACCACAGTATGCCAATTGCGTCTGAAACAGTGCACATTTTCCTGCGTTCAGCTTTAACTTCTGTTTTCTGACCTTCGCGAATACTTTTTCTAATCTCAGCAGGCTTTCTTCAAAGTTTTTAGCCGGAACATTAATGTCATTGATGACTACAAAACATTCTGCCATGTACAACTCTTCCATAGCGTACTCCATCAAGTGCTGAAAAGTGGCTGGTGAATTTGATAAGCCAAAAGGCATCCTGATAAATTAAAAAAATCCTAGGAGTCCTACTGTGAATGCCGTATGATCTTTATGTTCTTCTGAAATTTCGACTTGATAGTGTCCACTTCAAATTTGCATCCTTGAAAATTGTCCATTAATTCCTCTATTCGTGGTAAAGCGTAGGCATTTTTGATGGTCTTCTTGTTAATAAGTCTGTAGTCGACACACATTCTGAGATCTCCATTTTTCTTCCTTACAAGAACGACTGGTGACGCCCAAGGACTAGATGACTCTCTAATAATACCAGTGTTCTTTAAGTGCAAAAGGTGGCTCCTTACTTTGTCATACATATTAGGTGGAGTTCCAAGTAGCAAAGGAACATTTCTGTTGTATGGAGTTGCTGGGACTACAAGTATCGGATTTGTACCACTAATGTCCTTGTCTCCACATATCATGCCTATGTCCACCTCAATATAAACTGTGTATGATAGCTGTTCTCCATCTGCACATTCAATATCGAGTACTGGTGATAGTGAGCATAACTGGAATGCTTTTAAATGCTTTTGATGAAAATCTTTACTCAGGGTTGATACAGTTGCACCAGTGTCAATTAGTCCTTTAGCCTGTAATCCGTTGATGAGTACATCTGTTTCGTTAATCTCGCCTACGAGTCTAGTATGTAAACCTTGAGTTTGGGAGCTCTGGTGGGCGCTAGCCACTGTTTGCTCCACAACAGCAACTAGTTCCTGTTTAAACGGCAATATTTCTTCACATGTCCTCGCTTGTGGCATAGAAAACATTCTGGTAGAGGACATTCTGTTTTCTTATGATTTGGATCATTGCAGTTCCAACAAGAAAATTGTGCAGAGGGAACTCTGTTGACTGTTTGACCTCGAGGATTATATCTGTTTTCATTTCTTGACTGTGATGTCGGGCGGGGATCTGGATTACTGTACTGTGGCATTTTATTTGATGATTTCATTTTTTGCATTCTCCTCATCTCCTTCACTTGTGTGCTTAACTGCAAAACCATATTTTGAATTTCTTGAAGGGCTGATGCAGCTTCATTTTTTGTTCAAGCTTTGACCATCTCTACTGCAGTCTTTTTACTGCTCTTCTTCAAAATTATCATGCTTGAACTCTTGTTCAGTGGACCTGACTATAACGCGTAGACGATCAAAATCCGTCGTAACATCAAATTTGTGTCTTGACGCTTCCTTTAATTTTGGCAGCAAACCACTCCAAAATATCTTTTGTAACATCTCGTTAGTGTCTTTAGCCCCTATTGCACCTGCGTCTGTCACTCGCTCCAACATTTCCTCCAGTCTACATTCCCATGTTGAGACATCTTCAGATTTTGCTGCTTTGTAGAGTAAAATTCAGCCAGTGTCTCCTCTCCGGTCTCTACCACTCCATACACACCATCAAATTTGGCTAAGATTTGCTTGACAGAGATGTTATGTCCCAGTCGCTTCAGGACATGGGCTGTCTCACCTTTTAATGACCTACGTATTACAAGACGTATATTTCCTTCAGTCAGCGATCTATCTTCCTGCAAACATTCCACTTCAAATTTCCAGAGGTCATATGTCATATCACTCTTGGATCTCCAGAGAAAATACCTGCCAATCGTACTGGCTGGTGATAATTGCGAGATATAGCGACTGTAGCTGCATGCTTGGTTTTTGTTTCAACTGACTTGTTTTCTGTCTTCACCCATTGTGTCATCAACTTCTTTAATTCATCTGGAGTTTTACCATCTGGTTTGATGTCCATCTCCTCAAATACTTTAAGAATATCATCTTTCTCTGTTTCTGTCATATGCACCATATTCGCTTACAAAGTGTGTCACAGACAAGTCCACAAATAAACTAGAATATCTAATTTCTAATGCCCAACTAACTTTGGAGTTTTATTTCAACCACACATATGGCTACATATAGCAAAACTAGATTTTTTATGATAGTACCCTAACACACTACACACACTCGCCTTCCGATTTCAAATAAGAAAACTTCTATCCACATACAAATTAATGAAACCTGAGTGTATTAAAAAAAAATTCGCCTAAGTCAATTATATATAGCTGTGACCCATAACTGTAAAACTCATAAACACCTGTGTCTCATTCAATAGACACATACAGCTCCACTATGAGTAGACTGCTAATAGCATGCGCTAAAATTATGTGTTAGAACATTCAAATCAACATGTGGTTTTTTTTGTCAGTACTAATATCCTGTTCAGCATAGGCGCCTTCTTGCATCGGGATAGTTGATGCAAGTTTCACCCGACCTATGCCTCAAATGTTTTCAAATTTGATTTATTACTGTATTCTCAATGGAATACATCAGGTGATTTCTAAAAGAATAGGTTTGTTTCAGACACCACATGTCCAGCATTTTTTTTACTTACAGTTTATGTGCATTAGCACACTTCGCTTAGTACAATACAAGCTGTTATGTTCAAACTTATACAATTAAAAAAAAATGTATAAATTTACCATTGTTTACAGCACACCAATCATATTCACCCTACCATGCAACATTTCATAAAAAACACATTTCATATAAACCCTAAATAGCTAGAAAAGAAAATACTGTGAACATTTTCTTCTCTTTAGCAACGTTAAATTAACGAAGTACAGCAAGTCACCAAACTATCAGAGAAAAGACAAAGTCTGTGAAACTACAAGTGCGAACAATGTCAGTATAAAATCAGTTCACAAACTAAATGAAACATCTTCAGTTTGTCCATGCACTAAAAATCGAGCCAGTCTGTGTAAACAAAATTATACCAGCAGAAATAAAATGATGGTTGCCGGATGGGGGTTACTTGACTCACCAAGTAGTGTTGAGCATGCTCCCAAAAATCAATCACAAAGTTCTGACAGTTCAAGTGTTCCATTATGTATCTGTACACAGTTATACAATAGCTGAATTAGTGGGAGCACTACCACAGCTGCAACAAAATCTATAACCAACATGGTGAGCTTGATTCTGTCATCGCTTGTCTCCATCCGCACTGAGCCCCGAGTCCCTGTTCGGGCGCCATTTTGTAGTAGTGGTCGTGCATTTAAGAACTCGGAGAGGTGTGAATGGTTTCATGTTTATTTCAACATAAGGAAAATACCCTAAAATAACAATAATGAGAATAGTATAAATAACAAATTATCACAGATAGAAAGTTAATCAATCTGTTTAAATATAGTCGCATTGTCCTAGTTCTAAATATCTTACAACAAACACTTAACTATCATATTCCTTTTGATAACATTGATATCCAAATACTTATATACAATCATATTATATTAAGTTTATGCATTTACAAAATCAATTAAACCACATTCGCAAGTTAATTCCTTCCAATAAATCACGTAATCTATCATGGTTAGACTGTCATGGTTACTCATTAAACAAACTTGACAAGAATTCAACACCAATCAAATATGTCCTATATTTCAGTTAAACTTACAAACACAACATTCTCATGCAAGTAAATAATAAAGTACATACCACTCTATCAAGTAATTCATTTCTGGCGCAGGTCGCTATCGGCAATGACATAAACTTCACATTTTACAATTAATGTCTGACATGGCTGAGGGTTGGACAAAGACTGACGGAATATCATTCAAACTGGCGCCAAGTAAGACTAAAACACTTTCTCATTAACATAAACCAGGAACCGTTTCAACGTCAAGATCATGTTAATCACCAGGTGGCACCCATGGTGCACCTGTATGGCCATTGAGACCATATTCCCACATTTGCATAAAAAAATGTTTGTCAACAATGTGCACCGCGCGTTTCGTTATCAAGATATATCAATATATAATTTCACAATTACGCCTCCAGTCTATTATCATTATTTCATATAACTTTCCATCTCAGAAGCCTCTTTGCCGTTTTGTAAAACGTTGGGTCAGTGACGGCGTAGACGAAGATATTTAAGAATGAGTTCAAGTTAGCAATGTATACAAATATAGCACGTAATCTGAAATGGTGATCATCATTGTCCACGGTAACTAGGTTAAAACTGCTCAGAAAGTCAAACAGGATGTATGGCGCCCACAACACTGTGAAACTTGTCAGGAACAATATTAACCTTATTGTTGACTTGAATGAACTAACAGTAGTTGAAGGTCCGCTCACATGCTGTTCCATAATTTGTATTGTTCGTCTCTGTTTTTTTACCACCACGATGATCTTAGTAAATATAATCAATTGAAAGAGGACAATAATGATATAGCATAGAATGATGTATATGGACCATAGTCGTTTGATAATTCCCATTATTTCCGGATTGTAGACAGTTGCACACAGAAAGGAAAAGCTTGCTACGGTAGAGTAAATCCACGAGCACACGATCAGCTGAAATATGCGGCGTCTGACTACGATTTGCTGGTATCTCAATGGTAGAAATATAGAAATACACCTATCCATACCAATAAAGATGAGATGCATTATTGAGGTTATGACCGGGATAGATGAAAGTGATGTCATGATCATATAAACAACTGTATCTGTAGGATCCAGCGCTGGTATGGCATCTGTTAATCCAGAAACCAGCGCTTGTATTAATACAAACATTAAATCACAGACAGTCAGGCCTTTTAGGAGGAGATGACGTTGAGAATCGAACACACCCGTGCTGGTAAATACTCTCAAAGCCAGAGCATTTCCTGTGAAACAAATCACAAGTGTGGAATAATTAGACACCATGACCAAATTATACCATGAACTATTGGCCCCATCGGCGACTGTCTCATTCCCTGTTCCTGAGAAATTCATTTTGCGTAGATTTCACTGAATCAGCTGTAAATCATCATTCACGCATGTGTATTTTCACGTTCTGTGGTTTATCATACGTAAACTAATATAGTCGCCTAACTAGGCTGTGAAGAGACACATATATATCTATTTCTTTACTCACACCAAAGAGCAGGCTACTTTACCTGATCAATCAATTACCAAGGTCATGTTGGCGCTAATGCTGCTATTAGTGTCTTATTTTACAGCCACCCGTACATTACCACTTCTATAGTTAACTCTTTGAGTACTGAATTATTTCTTGAAGCTTATATTAATTATATAAATTACAAATAGTATTTTGAAGTTTTACATGAGCGAATATCAAAGCAGCTGAAAGGTTTTGCATCAGTGATCATAAATATTTACATTGCGTCGATAATGCCGCGCATGCGGATGGGCCATAACAAGGTCAATTGATGTTTATAGATGTACTCAGGAAAATCGTGACGACTAGGTGGTGCGTTGTCATTATTCGCTAAGTAAACATTGCTGGCGCATAATGCAATGACCCGCATGCGCATACAAGCCTTACATATGATCCGTTCCCACCCTGTAAATAATGTTACTTTATTTGTCTTGCCATCGGCTACACCAACTTGATCACCACATGAGATGAACAAGCAGTACAATCGATATGCTTCTTATTATTACAACAAGGTGGTCCTAATGAAACGGCTATTCTATTACAAAAATGCCATCCAGAATACCGCGTAAAGCTACAGTCACACTGGGACGCGGATTGACACGCTGCCCGCGGATTGAGCGAAATAGCCGAAATCGGCAATCCGCGCCAGACTGTCTCCAACCGCGTGTTCAAATCCGCGCGGTGTGCCTACACACGCAGACGGACGAAAAATGGCGTACACACACCGTAGAAATCGTCTGTGAGCGTCTGAATCGTGTACGAGCGTGGATGTGTGCACTCGTACCGTAGGTGTCGTACACATGCCGCATGCGGTGTGCGAACGCCACCTACGGTACGTGTACACTCACGCACGCTTCCTACGGTGTCTCTACACTTACGGACGCTCACTCACGGGAACCGACGATTGGGGACGGTCTGATGCGATTGCGATGCTTGGAGACGGTGTGTGTACTCACTGCACGTCCAGACGGAATGCCTACACGAGGCGACGGCCAGAGACGGTGTGTGTACAAAAAAATGCGACAACCCACGCACCTGCACGTGTTTATGCGACATTATAAAAACCGCGCGCACATGATTTCTTCCATCGGGTTTGTACATGCTGGTCCGTGTGCTTGTCCGCATGCATGTTTCACACTGGCTTGCCCAATATTCTATTTCAATTTGAATTTATTTATATTAGATATATTCATTTTATTGCTTCTTTATCTGTTTATTTCTCGTTGTGTAACACATGTACATTATAGAATATCGTTTTCCTATATAAAATATATCCTCAATTTATATTTATTATAATGCATGTTATACTATTTGATATCTAACTTGAAAGATATCTTTATAACAATATATATCTTCAAATTATATCTAATTCCAGGGGTCCAGATACCCACAAAAAACTCTGGTAGCCATGTGGACCCTTCAGATGTCCACTTAATCAGATTAACATGATTATTGCCTATAAAAAAATTGAACATGGTATATTATAAAGATAATGACGTCATCATTTTGAGGATAGGCCTAAATGTGTGCTTGTCAAATCTCGGAAAATATCACTCTCGACGCGAGATCGTACGAGACATTTCAATCACACTGACCAATCGGAGTTTGTACATGCCTGTCAATCAACCCTGTTGGTTAGCTATCGATAATGCATGATAGTGATCCGTTTCAGCATATAAATATATTTATACAATACCTTTAAATCTATTAACTCTTCCATTACCAAATTCGCATTTATGCGAAATCCACAAGTGTATGTACTTGCATTAATTGCAAAGGGAGACATTTCCTTACATGCGTGGTTGAAAATCGCTAGCCAGAATGGTCAGTGCCGTACAATGTTCTCTTGCATTTTTAATTTGTGTGATGTGCGCATGCGCATATCTATTGCCTGTATTGCGTCCAGGGGCTACCCCAGAGGTCCTCCTTAAAAAAGAAGTCGGTTTCTAGGGATAGTTTTATCAGGGGAAAGTCGGTAAAGGAAGAGTTAGGCTAATATAATTCATAAATTATTTAATAAAACAACATGTTTATCAAATCGTGTAACAAAACACGAAATAACACGAAATAACAATCATTTTAAAGCGGACAATAAAACATCACAACACGAGCGCAATATTACCTTACATTTTTCTATTTAAATCGTGTTATAAAACATTACAACACGAACACGATGTCTTTGCAATTTTTTAAATCGCGCAATTAATCACTACAACACTAATATTATGTTTTTCCAAATCGTGTAATAAAACATCATATCACTGATGTTATATTATTCATATGATAACTGCCAAGCCCGTAGGCTTGAAATGGTGCGACATGCTGACTAGCCACTGTTACTGTCAGTGACGTCGCCAAGCATTGCGTAACCGCCCGCCAATGATCCCAGGAGATCCGAGTTCATTTTAGATTTATGTTTATTTAAAAAAATCAGGGAATTACAAAGACGAATATAAATATAATTCAAGCTTAAATGAGAGACAAAAATAGCTTAACACAGCGTACATAAAATGGCTCTAATTATCTTGCCACCATGTAGATTTAAAAAGTGCACTGCGCGTCAGGAAACATTATGCTCCACAGTATTCTCCTGAAAAAAATTAAATCGACAATCAGGCTATAAAATCATCAAAAAATCAGTATTTTTATTTTGGCTTCTGAATATGATCACATGATGTAAACATGTCCATAGACTATAGAACTGCGTACGCTTTTTTTTTTCTTTTTTTTTGTGTTGTGCATTATATACCAGTTAAGCGAGATATAAAGACGGGCATTTCGTCTTTATATCTTCTTCTTTGTGACTTCTTTTTCTTGCTTTTTCTTCTCCTCTCCAAGCCCTTAGCAAATAAGAAATCGGGAATTTCGTCTTTATATCTGCTTCTTTGCGGCTTCTTTTTATTGCTTTTCCTTCTCTTTTGCCATGATACCAAGTTTCACAGTAGTAATTCGTCAATGCTCTGCCAACTGCAGCTGCCAAGCCCTCAACTGCATTTGACGACAATGATGGAGCAACAGAAGAGCAACGGAGCAGATGGAACTTGGGGAAGGTCAACAGGGAAGAATGAAAAATACACAGCGAAATGGCGTACATACACCGTAGACAGCGTGAGGCAGCGTGACATACCGTGACATAGCGTGAGTAAGCGTGATATGTCGTCAAACGGTGTACAGAAACCGTACCTGGCGTACAGAGACCGTAGGCAGCGTGACTAAGCGCAGCCATTAGCTAGGGATCCACTACGCAGACCGTCCCACGGTGTACTCGCACCATGTCATGGCGTGAAGCACCGTACGGATGGTTTCGCAGCGTATAGTAGCGTACAGTATCGTGAGTATCGTACACTAGCGTACAAACGTGTAGAGTGGCGTGCCTATCCGAGGCTGCAGCAACGAAAATTGGCATTACATTTTGCGCGTGCGTAGGGTGGCGTAGGCTATTGTATAAGAGTGTAGAACAGCGTAAGGACAGCGCGTGCCAGTGTAGGGGCTCCGTCTTGGAGAAGGGTGCAGGGTGAGCCATTTCCGGTCTGCGCTCCGTCGCGCACGCCCACGATACTTACGGTGTATGTACGATGCCTACGGTGCATGTACACCATCTCGCTGTGTATCTACGCTGATTCACGGAAGATTGGGCCTTCGCGGACACCCGCGCTTGGCTACGAATTTTTCAACAAGAAGTTGATTCGCGGCAGCCGACGGATGGACGCGGTTGCCGCGAAAAGTGACGCGGTGACCGCCTGGAAATGTACGGCCACGGACGCTTACCGACGCTTACAGACGCTTACCGACGCTTACCGACGCTGATTCCCGGTGCGGGGCTTTTGCTCCTTCCGCGTGTGACCGTGTCAATCCGTACCCCAGTGTGACTGGGCCCTAAAGCTACAGTCACACTGGGACGCGGATTGACACGCTGCCCGCGGATTGAGTGAAATAGCCGAAATCGGCAATCCGCGCCAGACCGTCTCCAACCGCGTGTTCTAATCCGCGCGGTGTGCCTACACACCCAGACGGACGAAAAATGGCGTACACACACCGTAGAAATCGTCTGTGAGCGTCTGAATCGTGTACGAGCGTGGAAGTGTGCACACGTACCGTAGGTGTCGTACACATACCGCATGCGGTGTGCGCACGCCACCTACGGTACGTGTACACTCACGCACGCTTCCTACGGTGTCTCTACACTTACGTATGCTCACTCACGGGAACCGACGATTGGGGACGGTCTGATGCGATTGCGACGCTTGGAGACGGTGTGTGTACGCTCACCGCACGTCCAGACGGAATGCCTACACGAGGCGACGGCCAGAGACGGTGTGTGTACAAAAAAGTGCGACAACCCACGCACCTGCACGTGTTTATGCGACATTATAAAAACCGCGCGCACATGATTTCTTCCATTGGGTTTGTACATGCTGGTCCGTGCGCTTGTCCGCATGCATCTTTCACACTGGCTTGCAGAATATATTCTATTTCAATTTGAATTTATTTATATTAGATATATTCATTTTATTGCTTCTTTATTTCTCGTTGTGTAACACATGTACATTGTAGAATATCGTTTTCCTATATAAAATATATCCTCAATTTATATTTATTATAATGCATGTTATACTATTTGATATCTAACTTGAAAGATATCATTATAACAATATATATCTTCAAAGATATCTAATTCCAGGGGTCCAGATACCCACAAAATCTCTGGTAGCCATGTGGACCCTTCTGATGTCCACTTAATCATATAGATTAACATGATTATTGCCTATAAAAAATTGTACATGGTATATTGTAAAGATAATGACGTCATCATTTTTAGGATAGGCCTAAATGTGTGCTTGTCAAATTTCGGAAAATATCACTCTCGACACGAGATCGTACGAGACATTTCAATCACACTGACCAATCAGAGTTTGTACATGCCTGTCAATCAACCCTGTTGGTTAGCTATCGATAATGCATGATAGTGATCCGTGTCAGCATATAAATATATTTATACAACACCTTTAAATCTATTAACTCTTCCATTACCAAATTTGCATTTCTGCGAAATCCACAAGTGTATGTACTTGCATTAATTGCAAAGGGAGACATTTCCTTACATGCGTGGTTGAAAATCGCCAACCAGAATGGTCAGTGCCGTACAATGTTCTCTTGCATTTTTAATTTGTGTGATGTGCGCAAGCGCATATCTATTGCCTATATTGCGTCCAGGGGCTACCTCAGGGGTCCTCCTTAAAAAAGAAGTCGGTTTCTAGGGATAGTTTTATCAGGGAAAGTCGGTAAAGGAAGAGTTAGGCTAATATAATTTATAAATTATTTAATAAAATAACATGTTTATTCAAATCGTGTAACAAAACACGAAATAACACGAAATAACAATCTTTTTAAAGCGGACAATAAAACATCACAGCACGAACGCAATATTCCCTTACATTTTTCTATTTAAATCGTGTAATAAAATATTACAACACGAACACGATGTCTTTGCAATTTTTTATATCGCGCAATTATTCACTACAACACTAATATTATGTTTTTCCAAATCGTGTAATAAAACATCATATCACTGATGTTATATTATTCATATGATAACTGCCAAGCCCGTAGGCTTGAAATGGTGCGACATGCTAAACTAGCCACTGTTACTGTTAGTGACGTCGCCAAGCATCGCGTAACCGCCCGCCAATGATCCCAGGAGATCCGAGCTCATTTTATATTTATGTTTATTTAAAATAATCAGGGAATTACAAACACAAATATAAATATAATTCAAGCTTAAATGAGAGACAAAAATAGCCTAACACAGCGTAAATAAAAGGGCTCTAATTATCTTGCCACCATGTAGATTTAAAAAGAGTACTGTGCGGCAGGAAACATTATGCTCCACAGTATTCTCCTGAAAATAATTAAAGCGACAATCAGACTATAAAATCATCAAAAAATCAGTATTTTTATTTTGGCTTCTGAATATGACCACATGATGTAAACATGTCCATAGACTATAGAACTGCGTACGCTTTTTTTAAATTTTTTTTGTGTTGTGCATTATATACCAGTTAAGCGAGATATAAAGACGGGCATTTCGTCTTTATATCTGCTTCTTTGCGACTTCTTTTTCTTGCTTTTTCTTCTCCTCTCCAAGCCCTCAGCAAATAGGAAATCGGGAATTTCGTCTTTATACCTGCTTCTTTGCGGCTTCTTTTTATTGCTTTTCCTTCTCTTTTGCCATGAGACCAAGTTTCACAGTAGTAATTCGTCAATGCTCTGCCAACTGCAGCTGCCAAGCCCTCAACTGCATTTGACGACAATGATGGAGCAACAGAAGAGCAACGGAGCAGATGGAACTTGGGGAAGGTCAACAGGGAAGAATGAAAAATACACGGATCCACGTCCTTTTCATACGCGGTTCGCAAATTGAAACATTTGGGTGGTGGACTCAACAAAATTGTGTACAGACACAGCGAGATGGCGTACATACACCGTAGACAGCGTGAGGCAGCGTGACATACCGTGACATAGCGTGAGTAAGCGTGATATGTCGTCAAACGGTGTACAGAAACCGTACATGGCGTACAGAGACCGTAGGCAGCGTGACTAAGCGCAGCCAGTAGCTACGGATCCACTACGCAGACCGTCCCACGGTGTACTCGCACCATGTTATGGCGTGAAGCACCGCACGGATGGTTTCGCAGCGTATAGTAGCGTACAGTATCGTGAGTATCGTACACTAGCGTACAATCGTGTAGAGTGGCGTGCCTATCCGAGGCTGCAACACCGAAAATTGGCATTAAATTTTGCGCGTGCGTAGGGTGGCGTAGGCTATTGTATAACAGTGTAGAGCAGCGTAGGGACAGCGCGTGCCAGTGTAGGGGCTCCGTCTTGGAGAAGGGTGCAGGGTGAGCCATTTCCGGTCTGCGCTCCGTCGCGCACGCCCACGATACCTACGGTGTATGTACGATACCTACGGTGCATGTACACCATCTCGCTGTGTATCTACGCTGATTCACGGATGATTGGGCCCCCGCGGACACCCGCGCTTGGCTACGAATTTTTGAACAAGAAGTTGATTCGCGGCAGCCGACGGATGGACGCGGTTGCCGCGAAAAGTGACGCGGTGACCGCCTGGAAATGTACGGCCACGGACGCTTACCGACGCTTACAGACGCTTACCGACGCTTACCGACGCTGATTCCCGGTGCGGGGCTTTTGCTCCGTCCACATGTGACCGTGTCAATCCGTACCCCAGTGTGACTGGGCCTTAATGAATTGACGTAGGGCAAAATAAGATCATGTTCATGTAATATATAAACACACTGATCACGAATCAATAGGAAAGAAGCCGAATCAATCTGAGCAAAGAATTGGCAAAAAAACGTACCACATTCGGGCGGGATTGCAATATTACAATGCTACAGCTTTGCAAGAATGTCATAAGAATGATGGTAAAATTATTTATAACCGATTCAAATGATTATTGCACACTCACATTGAGCTTGAATGTATCTGGAGCATTGTATAAATATTATAATGCTGCTCGAATGCAATAAAGCAACTATGTGCAATGGATGCACTGTGAATGTCACACGAGTGTGGTTTGAATGCTGGCGAAATACAGCATGCATTCAAATTGAATGCATAATGACCCCGTATTAGGGTCAGATTGTGTTGAATGATGTTTAAATGATAAAAAATACAGTCAAAAGAACAACATGTTCGAAGTCTGAGTCCAAGTCTAAGTATAGCCTAATGAGTTGAATTCGATTGTTCTTGGTAATGGTGGAGTTATGCACATAAACATAATAACGGGTTTGTCAGATTAGTAATATTAAAAAAAGGTCTGTCAATATTTAAAGGTACAATATGATGCAACGTATCTAAATAGAAAACAAACCACAGAATCAACTTAGTATATATCTATTTTATTTACACATCAAATCTAATGTAAAAAATATACACATATTGTTCTATCAATTATTTTTTATTGCAACACATTATGTGTAAAAGTTTATGCTTCTGTCGATGTCTATATCAAATATTATACATTATTAAAAAAAAAATAATAATTCAGGCGCTTTGCAGATGTCTGTATCCAATGTAGTCACTTTGCCTTTATTCTTTCCCCTGAAATGGCAAAGAAAATGTTCATACAAAAGTATAACCTCATCCAAGCAGCATATTAGAGAAAAAAAAAATAACGCCGTGTTTATCCATTATACTTACATTTGTGTAATTTTGCTAGAATTGAGTTTACCACGGCCTAATATGAGATATATCTGACTTCTCAGTTCAATGAACATTCTCACTAATATTTCTAATAATTTAAACCCACAAATCTCGCGGACCCAGCGAACACGATTCTGGGGACGTGAGGATTGTCATTTAGGCACATTTTGCGTGTGGCCTAGAGAAGCGAACATAGCTGAGCGACAGAATATCTAGTTAAACACCCACAACGTCCATATGTTGATGAATTAGGTTGATATAAGAATGTCGTTTGCTCTTTAAGTGGAACTGGCTGCTTCACTTAAAATGATTTAATTAGACTAATGAGCAAAACACACCAACGCTACCGCGAGCGCGAGTATGCACGCAACGAGTGACGCGACGACAGACGCTGGTATGTTTTGCGCTTTATGATATAGTAACAAGAACAAAATAAACATTTCAAGCAATTGATGTCATAATTTTCAAACTCTTTACTTAATTATGCGTTATATAATGTAATAAGATATGCATCTGTTCATCATTATTGGTTAAGTAAATATTCACCCTGGTCCACACCACATACATTATGCTTAACCTTTTCACTACCATACATGACGGAAATTTCCGTCGTCATTCGTCAATGAACGTAACCATAAAATGACACAAATTTTCGTCAAATATATACTACATTTATGTATTTTTCGTCATTTGAAGCTGGAAATTGCGTTAGCAATTCCAGCTTCAAATGACGAAAAATATAACTCCCACACCAGTATATCATGATCCTGGCATGCACCCCGGCCTGGAAGTCAAAGGGTTAAGTCGTAGGGTTCACAATCAGCCTGCCTGCATCACGTTTAACTCGTTCACTTCCTTCTAGCTCTGTTGGAAGTGTAGGGTCCACAATCAGCCTGCCCACATCACGTTTAGCTCGCCCCTTCTTTGTAGGAATCATATTCAGCATGCCCGCATCACGTTTAACTTTTTCACTTTCATCTTCTGCCCCAGCATCATGACTGATGCTTCTCAGAGCACGCCAGCCACTGCCTTCTGAAATATAATGCTGCAAAATGTATTTGACAGTGTAGTCATATTCCCTCCTTAAATCTATAAAGTATTCAATCGTAAGTTATAAAAAATCAAATTTTCCCCAGTTGAAGCTGTTTCTCGCTACCACGACCCACTATAAAGTGGGAATAAATTTGGCGTGTGGCCTGGAGGACAAACATATGTGAGCGACAGGTTATCTAGTTGTACACACGCAGCGTCCCTATTATGATGAATTATACCATTTTAATTAGTAAACAAATATGTCATGTACCTTCTGAAAATAAATAAACTGAGGTCATACAACATCGGTTTGATACTAAAATGGTATTTAACCCTTACAGCGCGAAGTATAAACCGTGGAGACCAAAGGCTTTTTTTTCCAATTTGAAATCACTTTATATGTCTTTGTTATTTCTGTCCACAGCACTTTATTTGAATACCTATGTTATGGGTCTACGGTCATTAAAAATTGTCCAATTATTTCAGTGCGGGGATCGTCTTTATACGTCAGCTTACATGCTGCGCATGTCTATTGTACCGCTCAAAGTGTTTTGCATTGTAGGCCTATTGATATATGATCAGAGTTCGCGTTCATTTCAGCTCGGATTGCAAGAGCAAAATAGGACAGAAAATGAAATGAAATGAAATGAATCGGGCTTTAGGCCACCTTTGTGCACATATAGGCTAAACTGGGCCAGGAGAACCTCCTGAGGATGGCGAGATGATTGAGATGACACTGTCCTCCAGACACAGGATTCGAAATTCGCGCCCTGGCGGTCCGAGGCCGAGCACGCTACCTCTCGGTCACGGAGGCTCCCCACAATACTGACTTTCACACGTGGATGGGGAGGAAACATTTTTTGTTTCTTTCAAACCGCCGGAACCGGGAACCGAACCCTGGACTGTGGCGTGAAAGGCAGTGGTGGTAACCACTACCCTAGGGCCCCTGCCCGCAAAATAGGACAGGTTGCAGTGGTTAAAGCTGCCTGATTGGAAAATCGGATATCGCGGTTCTGTCCTACGAATTCAAGTCTCAAAGAAACAGAATGTTTCTTCTCTGTTCGCTCGTAAAGAGTCATTGTTGAGGGGAGCCCTTGTGACCGAGAGGTAGCGGACTCGGCAGCAGACCGCCAGCGCCCGAATTTCAAATCCTGTGTCTTGAGGGCAATTTCATCTTATTCATCTCACCATCTTCTCCAGTCCCAGTTTAGCCCTGTATGTGTACAAAAAGTGGCTTGAAAACGCAGACAAAAAGTTATATTGTCTCCAGCTAGACTGAAAGACAGCCCTCTCCCGCAGCTCGCAGCTCAAGGACTGAATATTTTGGGGCCTCCAGCGAATGACTCGAGGTGTTGGCAGGTTGCCAGGTCCACTCAGCGACCAGCTCTGGCGGGATCTGAAAAATGCTGAAACTCCCACCATGGTTTTGATAGCAGGGGAATTCCCACTGACCTGGTTTTTGGTCACTGCATTATTATCCGAGCGAGAGACGAAGGTTAGCAGTGTCTACACATGGACAGATGACACTGCTGAAGGAGTGTAGACTCCAGTGTCATACATATGTTCTACCAGATGCAGATTCACAATCAATGTAAGAGTTGAACATGATGTCATCATATGTTGATCATCCAAGTTTATGTATTGAGTAAAGCCCAAGGAGCATTACATTCTAAGCTGTGGGAAAGGCCAAGGCCTAAGGCCGAGGCCTTTTCCACAGTTAAGAATGTAGAGCTCCGAGGGTTTTAACTGACTAAAAACACATCCGACCATAATAAGGATCCCTCAAAATCAACAGATCGGTCACACCTGATTGATTATAGCACAATATGCCTACCATGATAATCGATCTGTACATCATCAACAATAAGTCTCCATTTCCGATTTAGAATGTAGTGGTCGGACAAAGAAAATAATGTAGTGGTGTGTTTTAATAATTATTTACCTTCGCCCACGCTGCCCGCATCACGTTTCAAACGTCCTTCTAGTTCTGCTGGTTGTGTAGGGTCCACAATCAGCTTGCCCGCATCTCGCTTACCTCGTCCACTTTCATCCGCTGTCACAGCTGCTGTGGGCTGATACATACCTGTGGAAAATTGATACGTAAAATGTTTTTATTTGCATTGGTATATATGTATGATGGTTATATAATACAAACCTTGGCTTAAAAACGTGTTCCATTGACTTCAAAAGTCAATTACATCAACATAATAATCGTTCCGGGGACTTACAATGTACTAAATTTTCTCAAGACTACTAAGTATTTGTTTTTCTCCAAATATTGTTATCTTTAACGTTCCATCAATAAACGACAGATATTCAAGCCATATAAATGTTTATATTGGCTGGACTTGAACATGTCGAGTAAAAAAATTGACTTTAGTAGCTATAACCTACTATTAGATACAAGAACGATATGCCACTGCACTAAGAGAACAAGTCAATATATTGTTCCCGGGGTGCCCCAAGGCTCAATATTGACTTATTGTTGTTTCTGATCATAAATAGAACCGGCCTTGAACATAGTAAGTAAAACATTCTATTTTTTAGTAAACATTCTTCTTGTTTAGTAAGTTTACATAAAATCGGACGATGAACAGAAGATATTGAAAGGCACCCTATGTCCAAATTGACGTGTGAGAAACTTGCCCCTGACGCACCTGAAGGACATTCAACATATACCTAGCTTCTCATGATTATACTTTATACACACAATATTTTTGCATATCTGCCACTATGTAAAATGGCAGATACGACCCTGTAATAGCAATTTGACGATATGATATATCCCGTATAGAGTGTGACAAACCATGACACTGACAGATTCAAAACCTATTATGAATGATTTTTTTAGTAGATTTGATACCCGTGTCCATTTTCTCAAATGGAAAATATATTTCTAAATTATTACTTTTGCTAGCATGATAATAAATGGGAAGTGATGTAAACGTGTGAATTAAAATGTATATGACGTCATCAATAATTTATTGTAACAATGCCGCCATGGAGGTCATCAGAGGTCATCTACATTATATGTTACCATTATATGGTACCGTTTTGCATGGTTGGTCACATCCGAGCACAAGACGTTGAATCAAAGCTGTTTTGAAAGTTGGTCCATCGTTTACGACGTTGGCCCAACAATAAGCCCACGTTGATTACATGTATTGTGTTTTCTGGGGTAGACTTATGTGTGCAGGCAGTATAGATATAAGGTAGTTTACCATCTATTGTTCTCTTAACGCGTCCTCCTCCTCCTCCTCCTTCTCCTCCTCCTACTCTTACAAGTAAAGTCCATGCTGTAGGCTCATATAGCCCTGACAAACATAACATTATCTATTTGTGATAAAAACATGACCAGTTTTGCTGAACAAGTTAAAAGACGTCTGGTCCTTCAAATATAATGGGCTACACGAATGTGACATAATGTTACATCATGTCAGATATGTCTAGAATTATAAGTCTATTTTGAAAGTGAATTAAACTACTTGCTTATTAATCTTAGTTATGTCAATATTATTAACATAATTAAGATTATACCTCACTCTATGGATCAAATCACACTAAGGCTGAAACCTGTGGATGCGCATATTGTCGATTATAGATATGAATTCACTGGTGTATATACTTATACAATAATGTATTATGGATCAAATATATTCATTTGACTTAATGCTAGTACAACTGCACTAGCTTTTAAATCGAGGTCGATTTATTGTCGGACAAGCATAGCATATTATGTGAACACTGTAAAAGCTACAAATATTGAATAATCACCTTCATCTACATCACGTTATTTTCTCTTGTTAATTTTCAGTACTGCAATTTTTGTGATTTAAATTAACTATCAATATAATTTTTGGGAAGTGAAAAAGGCTTATCATGCTCATGATGATTCTCTGCTTACATTTTTTATATTTATATAAAATACATGTGATGAATAATGAACATGTACCTTACAACAAGTTTTAAAATAAATATATGATATACCTTGTTCAGCTGACCTCTTTATTTTACCATCATCTGCACTGTCAACGTTTGTGTCTATAATAAAGAACATATTTCATTCGACATACATTCTTACAAGATTTGTGGTAGATTCTGATTAATTAAATAAAGCGATTTGGGTATTGTCTATGTTTCACTGATTTGTTTTCGTTATTTAAAATTGAAACACAAAAACAATCAGTTGATCAAGGTTTTGACCCTTGAGTTGTTTATTCTGTCAAAGGAAAAATAAAACAATCGTTCTGCTTGTTAGATAAATATGACATGTGGCTTAACATATTCAGATTAATTTATACTATTTGTTTTACATAGATGTATCCAAGGACATGCGTGTATGTAAATGGGTTGCTATACAAATTAGCATCTTGGAGAAACGTGAGAGCTAGACCCGTTTCAATCCATTTTGACAGCAATTCAACTATTGGCAAGTGATTTGTAATATACGTATGCATGTCTGTGAATGTAGTATGATACATATTTAAACATTTGAGATACAAGAAAACTAGTATCGTTTTTATCATTCCTATTTCATATTAACTAACAGTTACATTTCTGTATAATTACAATCGTTTGCTTTCAAAAAAATTCGTAATGAGTTAATTTAACTTTAAGTCAAAAGGCAGTAACTGCTTACTTTACAAGTAAGCAGGTACTGCATTTTGATTTTTTAAGGACGAGTAGTGGTATATGTAATTTACCAGCGATACTTCTTTCCAAACGCCATCCACTCCCTTCTGAAAAAAACATTCACTAAAAATTATTCACTTGATGGTTGGTGTTATTTGTGGCTCATTCATTTGTATATAAAGCCTTATTTTTGGAAGTGTAACTTATGAAGTACTATTATAGTAGGCCCTAATGTTATTAGTAACTATTCACATATAATATAGGTAATATACCTTCGGCTTTATTTAAATGTTTTACAAGAAACCGACAAATTGTTTTGATGTAAAAATGTAGATGAAGTGAAGCACAATTCGATTGAAATTGGTGTTATTTGTAGTTCATTCAAATGTATATAAAGCCTTATTTTTTTAAGTATAACTTATGAAGTACTATTATAGTAGGCCCTAATGTTATTAGTTTCTACTCACATAAGCCCTAATGTTAATAGTATCCATTCACATATAATATAGTTAATAAAAGTTCCAAAGACTAAATGACTACCTTCGCCAGCTTTACGTTTAAGTCTCTCGTTTACTTCTAGTACAGCAATTTTCGAGGGTTGAACCACAGCTGCGAAAATAAAAATGAGCTGAATTATTTAAAATATTTCTCAATTGAAGCTACGTCGCTAATATACATTCGGCTTTAAATAAATGTATTACAAGAAAAAAATGATTTGAAGAAGTGGATGAAACACAAATTATTTTAAAATTAAAGTGATACAAAGTGTAAATAAATACCTCCGCCAGCAGCACGTTTATGTCTCTCGTTTACTTCCAGTACAGCTATTTCTGTGGGTTGAAACATACCTGCAAAAACAACGTCGATAATATACATTCGGCTTTAATTAGATGTAAACCAAAAAACATTTGATATAAAAATATGGATGAAGCACAATTTGATTTAGCTTCAAAGAGATACAAAGAGTAAATAAATACCTTCGCCTACAGCACGTTTAAGTCTCTCGTTTACGTCCAGTACAGCCATTTTTTTCGGTTGAAACATACCTGCAAAAATAAATATGAACTGATTAAATCAACATATTGAAACAAGGCTTAGATATAAGTTGATCATGTTCAGGAAGAATGTTATGATTGGATTTGTTATATTTATATAGAATTAATGTGACAATGAACTATACACATTTTAGAATAAATAAATGATGTCTCAACAACCCCAAATCATTTGTATAACATTTATACAATGGGGTACCTTGTTCAGCTGATCTTTTGATTTTCCCGCTGGAACCCCCACCATCTGCACTGTCAACGTCTGTGTCAATAATAAAGAACATATCATCACTGAAATTGAAAAGATGTATATATAAAACAAAATTAAAGCCAATAATAGTCATACTATATGTTGTGGCAGATGCTGAGTTAATTAAATAAAACAAATTATGCGATGTATATTTGTTACCAATTCAAATTGAAGCTGGGAATTGTGTCAACAATTCTAGCTTCAAATGAAAGAGAACAGAAATAATCAGTTCAGAAGTTGATTGGTTCATAATGAAAAGAGAAACAAGCAGTTCAGTATTTGAATGGTTCACAATGAAAGGAGGATCAATCAGTTCAATTATTGAATGGCTCATATGAAAACAAAAGCAAGCAGTTCAATAGTTGAATGGTTCATATTGAAAACAAAAGTAAGCAGTTCAATAGTTGAATGGTTCATATTGAAAACAAAGCAAGCAGTTTAGTAGTTGAATGGCTCATATGAAAACAAAAGCAAGCAGTTCAATAATTGAATGGTTCATATTGAAAACAAAAGGAAGCAGTTTAGTAGTTGAATGGCTCAAATTGAAAACAAAAGCAAGCATTTGAGTAGTTGAATGGCTCATATTGAAAACAAAAGCAAGCAGTTCATTAGTTGAATGGCTCATATTGAAAACAAAAGCAAGCAGTTTAGTACTTGAATGGCTCATATTGAAAACAAAAGCAATCAGTTTAGTAGTTGATTGGCTCAAATTGAAAACAAAAGCGAGCAGTTTAGTAGTTGAATGGCTCAAATTGAAAACAAAAGCGAGCAGTTTAGTAGTTGAATGGCTCATATTAAAAACAAAAGCAAGCAGTTCAGTAGTTGAATGACTCAAATTGAAAACAAAAGCAAGCAGTTTAGTAGTTGAATGGCTCACATTGAAAACAAAAGGAAGCAGTTTCGTAGTTGAATGGCTCATATTGAAAACAAAAGCAAGCAGTTCAGTAGTTGAATGGTTCATATTGAAAACAAAAGCAAGCAGTTTAGTAGTTGAATGGCTCACATTGAAAACAAAAGGAAGCAGTTTAGTAGTTGAATGGCTCATATTGAAAACAAAAGCAAGCAGTTTAGTAGTTGAATGGCTCATATTGAAAACAAAAGCAAGCAGTTTAGTAGTTGAATGGCTCATATTAAAAACAAAAGCAAGCAGTTTCGTAGTTGAATGGCTCATATTGAAAACAAAAGCAAGCAGTTCAGTAGTTGAATGGTTCATATTGAAAACAAAAGGAAGCAGTTTAGTAGTTGAATGGCTCAAATTGAAAACAAAAGCAAGCATTTGAGTAGTTGAATGGCTCATATTAAAAACAAAAGCAATCAGTTTAGCAGTTGAATGGCTCATATTGAAAACAAAAGCAAGCAGTTTAGTACTTGAATGGCTCATATTGAAAACAAAAGCAATCAGTTTAGTAGTTGATTGGCTCAAATTGAAAACAAAAGCGAGCAGTTTAGTAGTTGAATGGCTCAAATTGAAAACAAAAGCGAGCAGTTTAGTAGTTGAATGGCTCATATTAAAAACAAAAGCAAGCAGTTCAGTAGTTGAATGACTCAAATTGAAAACAAAAGCAAGCAGTTTAGTAGTTGAATGGCTCACATTGAAAACAAAAGGAAGCAGTTTCGTAGTTGAATGGCTCATATTGAAAACAAAAGCAAGCAGTTCAGTAGTTGAATGGTTCATATTGAAAACAAAAGCAAGCAGTTTAGTAGTTGAATGGCTCACATTGAAAACAAAAGGAAGCAGTTTAGTAGTTGAATGGCTCATATTGAAAACAAAAGGAAGCAGTTTAGTAGTTGAATGGCTTATATTGAAAACAAAAGCAAGCAGTTCAGTAGTTGAATGTCTCATATTGAAAACAAAAGCAAGCAGTTCAGTAGTTGAATGGCTCATATTGAAAACAAAAGTGAGCAGTTTAGTAGTTGAATGGCTCATATTGAAAACAAAAGCAAGCAGTTTAGTAGTTGAATGGCTCATATTGAAAACAAAAGGAAGCAGTTTAGTACTTGAATGGCTCATATTGAAAACAAAAGCAAGCAGTTCAGTAGTTGAATGGCTCATATTGAAAACAAAAGCAAGCAGTTTAGTAGTTGAATGGCTCATATTGAAAACAAAAGCAAGCAGTTTAGTAGTTGAATGGCTCATATTGAAAACAAAAGCAAGCAGTTTAGTAGTTGATAGTCTCATATTAAAAACAAAAGCAAGCAGTTTAGTAGTTGAAAGGCTCATATTAAAAACAAAAGCAAGCAGTTTAGTAGTTGAATGGCTCATATTGAAAACAAAAGCAAGCAGTTTAGTAGTTGAATGACTCATATTGAAAACAAAAGGAAGCAGTTTAGTACTTGAATGGCTCATATTGAAAACAAAAGCAAGCGGTTCAGTAGTTGAATGGCTCATATTGAAAACAAAAGGAAGCAGTTTAGTAGTTGAATGGCTCATATTAAAAACAAAAGCAAGCAGTTTAGTAGTTGAATGGCTCATATTGAAAACAAAAGCAAGCAGTTTAGTAGTTGAATGGCTCATATTGAAAACAAAAGCAAGCAGTTCAGTAGTTGAATGGCTCATATTGAAGAAAAAAAGCAAGCAGTTTAGTAGTTGAATGGCTCATATTGAAAACAAAAGCAAGCAGTTCAGTAGTTGAATGGCTCATATTAAAAACAAAAGCAAGCAGTTTAGTAGTTGAATGGCTCAAATTAAAAACAAAAGCAAGCAGTTCAGTAGTTGAATGGCTCATATTGAAAACAAAAGCAAGCAGTTCAGTAGTTGAATGGCTCATATTGAAAACAAAAGTGAGCAGTTTAGTAGTTGAATGGCTCATATTGAAAACAAAAGCAAGCAGTTTAGTAGTTGAATGGCTCATATTGAAAACAAAAGCAAGCAGTTTAGTAGTTGAACAGCTCATATTGAAAACAAAAGCAAGCAGTTCAGTAGTTGAATGGCTCATATTGAAAACAAAAGCAAGCAGTTTAGTAGTTGAATGGCTCATATTGAAAACAAAAGCAAGCAGTTTAGTAGTTGAATGGCTCATATTGAAAACAAAAGCAAGCAGTTCAGTAGTTGAATGGCTCATATTGAAAACAAAAGCAAGCAGTTTAGTAGTTGAATGGCTCATATTGAAAACAAAAGCAAGCAGTTTAGTAGTTGAATGGCTCATATTGAAAACAAAAGCAAGCAGTTTAGTAGTTGAAAGTCTCATATTAAAAACAAAAGCAAGCAGTTTAGTAGTTGAATGGCTCATATTGAAAACAAAAGCAAGCAGTTTAGTAGTTGAATGGCTCATATCGAAAACAAAAGGAAGCAGTTTAGTACTTGAATGGCTCATATTAAAAACAAAAGCAAGCAGTTTAGTAGATGAATGGCTCAAATTGAAAACAAAAGCAAGCAGTTTAGTAGTTGAATGGCTCATATTGAAAACAAAAGCAAGCAGTTTAGTAGTTGAATGGCTCATATTGAAAACAAAAGTGAGCAGTTTAGTAGTTGAATGGCTCATATTGAAAACAAAAGCAAGCAGTTTAGTAGTTGAATGGCTCATATTGAAAACAAAAGCAAGCAGTTCGGTAGTTGAATGGCTCATATTGAAAACAAAAGCAAGCAGTTCAGCAGTTGAACAGCTCATATTAAAAACAAAAGCAAGCAATTTAGTACTTGAATGGCTCATATTGAAAACAAAAGCGAGCAGTTTAGTAGTTGAATGGCTCATATTGAAAACAAAAGGAAGCAGTTTAGTACTTGAATGGCTCATATTGAAAACAGAAGCAAGCAGTCCAGTAGTTAAATAGTTCATAATGAAAACAGAAGCAAGAAGCTTTGTCACAACCCTTGTCAAGCAGTTCTGAACACGCTACAATTTCGGTAGATCTTTAGCCGGAATGTTGTGTAATAAGGAGTTACAGTAGTCAAGTTTGCTTGTCACCAGTGCCACTGCACTTTTTTTTCTTAAGCTAGAAGTAGACTTTTTCTGATGAGTTTAAGATATCTAATGTGATAAAAAACAGGACCTGGACACCTGTGAAATGAGCTGACGGTATTTCAAACAACTGTCAAAAAAGACACCCAAATTCCTTGCCGAATCTGCTGGATTCATCTCATTGTCCAGAACTGCGGGAGATTTCGAAGCAATGAGAAGAAACTCAGTCTGGCTAGGATTAAGTTTTAGTTTGGATTCAGCCATCCAAGCAGATACCACCCCGGTAATACAGCTCTAAGCATTTTTAGTGACTGAGTAGCTGTGTCACCTGTTAAAGAAATAAAAATTTGTGTATCATCGGCTTATAAATGATGATCCAATCCATAACTTGAAATAATGGTGCTTAGAGGAGCGGTGTACAAACTGAAAAGCAGATGGCCAAGTCCAGAACCCTGCGGCACTCTATGCTTAAGCAAACTAGAGTCAGAAAAAGATTGGTCAATTTTAATTTTTTGATTCCTGTCAGAAAGGTAGGATTTAAACCTTGTCAAGAGAAACTGAGATGTCATTGTGAACTTTTAACAGGGCTGTCTCAGTGGAAGGGAATTTTCGGTAAGCAGACTGCATAGGATTGTTCAATGTGTTGGAGTTTATGTGAGCTTGTAAACGGTTGGAAACAACTTTTTCAATAATTTTAGAAATGCAACGTAGATTTGAGACTGGTCTATAATTTTTGAGGTTTTTAACAGAAAGGTTTGATTTCTTTAGTAAAGGTGTGTATCATGAGCCTCTTTGAATGACAGCGGGAATGTTCCAGAGATAAATTAATTATAGCTGTTATGGGTTTGATTAAAATATCCAGCGAGGCTTTAAGGATGTTAGTTGGAATCGGATCAAGGGCACATAATTTTGATGCAGACTTCATATTGATTCCCTGACCTCGTCCTCCGATGCTGGTTCTAAATTGAAAAGTTTATTTCTTATTTTTGGCTTCTGAACAGATGGTACATCATTCACCTGATTTAAAAAATTGGCCCGGATCGTATTTTGTCACAAAAATATTTCGCGAAATGCTCACAAAGGGACTTTGCGTTCTTTGATTCTGGCAGTGCTGTAGTTGGCGTTCTCTGTAAAATCTGGTTATTGGTGTCCCAAAGGCGGCGAGGGTTTTCAGAATTTTTGTCTATAAGATCTGAAAAATTTGGAGATTTGGCCTCTGTCACAACACGATTGCATAAATGTCGATAGTTGTGGTATTTTGATCTGTCATAACCAGAGCGTGATAGCTGACGTAATTTCCAAATTCAAAACATTTTTTGTCACTATTGTTTATCTCTCCACACATAAGCACGTTATTATATCGATTTTAAGCGACTGTATATTTGGCGTCACACAATATAATATAATGTATTTCAAATCACTCTGTATAGGATAAAGTCCGAGGACCTCTACATTCTTAGCTGTGGAAAAGACCGTGGCCGAAGGCCGAGGCCTTTTCTACAGCTAAGTATATGGAGGTCTAACTTATAGAATTATAGAATGTAGAGATCTGACTTAAAAAACATCCGAAAATAATGAGGATCTCTCATAATCAACAGCTCGCTCACATCTGACTGATTTTAATACCATAGGCCTAGATCTACCATGATAAATGGTCTGTGCTAGATCAACAATAACTCTCCATTCCAGGCTTAGAATGTCGTGGTCGAACACAGAACATAATGTAGTGGTGTGTTTTAATGAGAGTTAACAATTATTTACCTATGTCCACATGCAGCCTTCCCGCATCACGCTCAACTCTCCCAAATACTTCTAGCTCCTCTGATTCTGTAGGATTCACATTCAGCCTGCCCGCATCACGCTTATTAACTCGTCCACTTCCGCCAAGTGCTATTGTAGTCCAAGCTGCGAGAGTGGAGATGGATGTAAATAATTCACCTTTTTGCCCAGTTGATCAGAACCATGTAACGTTATTTTTAATGATCGGTATTCAAGATCACGGGTACGTCAACTGCGGGCACAATTGAAATTTAAGACAAAAAATAGTTATTTTAAGTGTTTAAAATACCTACCATTATATTAAAGTAAAGCACTTTCTCGAAGGGGCCGTCCGTGTCGTACGGTAGAGATGAATAGTTCAAATCGTCACAATACCATACATTATATATAAACATAATCCGGCAATGGGCAGTTGATAATTGGAAATACAAAATAATTTGAAAAGAAAAATAACAACAACCTAAAATGTCCCAATGCTACATTCCCGTGCTACTAATCAATAAGCCCATCCTAGAATGACCCATTTTTAATAGTGTTTATTAAACATGAATCTTTGACATTGCGTCGACCAATCACAAGTAAAAGTAATGCGCGTATTTAAATAATTTCTTCAGAATTGAACAAATCATACTATTCCTAACAATTCAAAATATATACATTCTAACTTTTTGAGCAGAAATAATATTTAGGACCATGGCCTTGTTGTATGTTAAGGTGGGATGTTTTACAAACATCAAAATAATGCAACACAACACGACTTCGTAACATGGCAAAAGCGCAAAAATAAACTTAGCAATGATTTATGTTAATGAAGCATTTTTAAATCATGTTTAAATCACTAAATTCAGGGACATTTTCAAGTTGGCAAACACATGTTTTCCGAAAAGTAATATTATATATACATACTGAAAAAGTATGCTGTACACCTGTCGTGGATATAGGTGAGATGTTTTAAAACCATCGCAATAAGAGTAATATAATATGTTATTTTACTATTTTAGGAAGATTAATTTGTCTGACAGTGGTCTATGTGGATTCACTGCCCACAAAACCAGTTGAAATGGTATATTACAAAATAGCATTTAGCTCAAATTGACCAAATGTTCAGAATTTCCAAAGTATCGCTATGTTTGAATTTCCAAAGTATCACTATGGCTGTATGTTACCTGGGACGGTTCTCCTGAAACGTGGACCTCCTTGTTGTATTAGTGGAGCTATAGTCTGATACAGCCCTGTGAAAATCAACTATCAATTATTACTTGATTTGAATTGAAACATAGTGAATAGAACATATCTTGATTGTCCAAATGGACATATTTGTTTGATTTGAGACAAAACATCTGCAAATGTGGATCCCTAAAGACCCATTTTATTCCGAATATCAGTGATTTTAGCGACTAATAAAACAGATTCAAAAGTACTATATAGTAAAAGTCACTTAAAGGCCCCATGTAGTCCCCAGACCTACTCTGCACAATGTCATATTTTGTACTAGTTTAGATATTTTTATATATTAGAGTGCTCAGCTCCCATTTTTAAACCAGGCAACAGTAGGGGGTGGAGCTAATTCGTGACGTCAAAAGGTGGAGACATTCTTGGCTGGTTATAATACATGTGCATGTTACTGAAGATGTATTGAATGATTTTATAAAAATGACCAAAGTCAACACGGAACGCCGGTCCAACGCTGCCTGACTGCAGATGCAGCACTAGAATTGATGCCCATCATCGCGTCCGCTGTTGGCCAGAGGCTAGCATTCACTCGCCCCTTGTTCACCCTGTCGATGCGGGTATATTGAATTAATAGAAATTTAGTTCAGCTCATGTACAAATACAAGAAACATGAAACATATACCCGATGCAGTTTCAATGTTAATTCACATTCAATAATGGGCGTTTTTTGTGTGTGAAGTCATGAGGTGGGTGATCCGTCCAGCCCAAGGAATGTGCACATATTCAATTTTTATTTTTGAAAATAACTGATAATTAGTGGACTAAAATATTCTGCTAAGTTATGAGAGTTCATTGTGATATATACTTTAATTATAATGATGTACTGAAGTCACTTCGAGTTGCATGTTTTTCGCTCATTTCTCATGCAATTTTCATCCGATTGTCATGAAATTTTCCAAACGTTAGTTTCTAGTTTCACGGCACCTGCTATAAAAATTTCAAGATAAAATATTATGTTGTTTAAAAGTTAGACCATTTGACATGTTGTTTTTGCGAATAGTGACGCTCCTCTATACACCCATTGAACGCTATCAGCTTTAATCACGAAATTCCACTACATATCAAATGGTCTAGCTTTTGAAATACTCATTCAAATTTCACGACAGTTTTAGGGTAGGCGCAGGAATACTCGAAAAGAGTGCTTAGAAAAATTTCATGGGAATTGATTTAGAATTGACTGAGAAATCATCGAAAAACACCCAACGCTGGTGGAAGTTGACTGCAACTATAGTCGCGCTTTGTGCTTAAAGGGTGTTCAAAGTAGCAGATATGAAATTTCGATCATTAGACGACGACATGTAAAAGTCATGTCAAACTCCCAGGGTAGCCTAATATATAAAAGGAACTTAACCATTAGCCTGCTGGGTTAACTTATTTAAATTTTCATCCACTTGAAGTTGTGTCTCGCTACCGCGACCCACAACTTCAAGTGGCTGAAAATTACTCAGATTTGTTAATTTTCGAATATGCACGAATATTTGCAAATCTTGCTGTTTTGACACACATTTCATTCCCAATATCAGTGATAAGGTCGGCTAATAAAACAGATTCAAAACGACAATAGTCGTGATCAGCAGGATACGGGTTAATACACACTAAGCAGTTTAGTAAGCGACATCCTACGACTTTATAAGAATAAGTGTCTGAATATCAATGCAAGTCTGCGTGGAAAAACCTTCTCTGATATACATGATATTGAAAATAATTGCGTAAATGGTGGTAAATGCAGCGTGTCTGTTGGGATGGAAGGACGTCATCGTATCAGGCCACTATGTTTTTCTTTCTGTTTTATTATTAGATTAAGACCGTGCATTACCGAAAAAAACATATGTTTTTTTCTGCCCAGTGCACACATTAAAAGCTTGCCAATTTCTAACAAAAACATGTAAATTTCATAAGATCAAAAAAATTGTTCCAGCTTTGCTTTCATAATTTTTTTCTGTTGTACGCATTGAATTGTTTTCCTTATTTTTTTACCGTCCGCCCTCATTATATTTTTGGTTTTTTCCCGTCTAAAACAAAGAAATAAAACATAGTGGCCTAAGGCAAGCGTGCGCATTCTAATATATCCGTAAATGTATCATGTTGTTGGGAAGATGGAGACTACATACAATGGTACGCGCAGATATAAATATTATATTATATATCATGCATGGTACTTAGTATTGTGGGGAGCCTCCGTGACCGAGAGTGCTCGGCCTCAGACCTTCAGGATTTGAATTTCGAATCCCGTGTCTGGAGGGCAGTGTCATCTCACTCATCTCACCATCCTCAGGAGGTTCTCCTGGCCCATTTTAGCCTGCATGTGCACAAACGTGGCCTAATGTCCGATTCATTTCATTTCATTTTGCGTGGTGTACTTAGTGGTGAACTTATACATACAACAACATAATTGCACACAGATATCTGAATTAACGTGCTGGTACCCTGTCAATTGACATTATGTACAAGGTGATATCATTAATAGATTATGTGGGATGATATACTGCATAATATCATTCTATTGAAATCCAGAATCCGTCTCACTAATCATCTTAAACCTTACAGCGCTAAAATATTTTTGTATAAACCATAGAGACCAAAGGGTTTTCTAATTTGAAATGATCCTAAATGTCGTTAGCTCTTTCTGTTTCATTTGAATACAAATTATGTCGTGGATCTAAGGCCTTAATACAATTTTTGTTTTTTCAGTGCGTTGAACGTCTTATTTTGACGTCTAAAGTCAGTCCCAGCACCGAAAGGATCAGTATTGTTTATTGATACTGCGCGTCTAGATACTAGGTTGGTCGGATGTGGTATATCGTAGAATAGCTAATAAGCTCAACATTATGACATGATAAAAAAAAGATAAATCCGGCAAAATTAGAGGACTTGTACTCATATATCCTCTTTATTTGAACATTAGAAAAGCAAAAATATCTTGAATTAATATAACATTATCATACATATGTTGTCCAAAAATTTACACTTTTATCACAATTTTGAGCTATTTTCACTTGCTACATATACCATAGGTACCAGGTGGGTCGGATGTGGTTTATCCTGGCTGTCAATACACAGCGCCAGAAACAATTAGAAACAATGGGGTGAGAAAGCTACTGTGCTTTGCAAAACCAAAAGGCAGTATCTGCTTACTTTCCAAGTAAGCAGATACTGCTTTTTGCCTTTGCAAGACATATAAACTGTGGGATATATTGGATTACGTGAACATGGATAATCTCGATCTTCAGATTCATGGCTGGAAGAACACCCTGGACGTATTATATAGTTGTGTACCTTGTTCAGCTGCCCTCTTCACTTTTCCAGTGGGATTCCCACTGTCTGCACTGTCAGCGTCTGTGTCTGTAAACGATGTTAGATTTATATCTTCATTTTGTAAATAATATATTAGTCAAAATAAAATAAAGCTACGAAATAACAGCGGTACATTAGTGTGAGTGAGTGAGTGAGTGAATATTAATTTACGTCGCTTTCTTCACAATCATGGCAATATTGCGACAGAAGGAAGCCAAATGTCGGGACTATGTCCTAGTCTTATCAAATTACACCGAGGGTTCTTGATGTTGCACATTACCATAAACAACGCTATACACTCCAGACACAGTCTTGAGCACTGTATATGCGCAACCCCGATAACACATATCTCACCGGCAGGGATTCGAACTTTTTGTGCCCCAACATGACCGTATGAGCTAAGAGTGAATATTGCTTTTCGTCGCGCTCTGCACAATCATGGCAATCGTATGAGTTAAGACTCGAAGTCAAAAACAATATGTATATATGAAAATATATTAGTAAAATAAGTTTATCATGATTTTGGAATCTACTCAGGCTTAAAACCACATTCGGTTTAAATATATGTAGCGCCGTAGCGGCCTAAATGTTTAGGTAAAGTGGTTTAGAATTGTCAATTGATGGCTCGTGAAGCTGTAAAACAGCTGGTCCTTGTTAGAGAAAAGTTGAGGTAGGAAAAATTGCAACAGACAAATGTGAAATCTAACTTTTCAAGAATCACATCTCCGAAATACCTGTAACACTTTCTTGGGAAAAAAATATGAAGTATTGAAAACCAAATCGGTTAACATGTTTTTAACTTTTTTTAATCCAAGTATATTCATGCAGTGACATTCGAGCAATTCAGTAGCACAAGGGTTGACATGCTTACATCATGTATCATGTCGAAGGAAAAAAACGATTAACCCCATTTAACCGCCGGTGCCGCATATTTTCTTTTTTTCACTTAATTATTATCACATTCAGTACCGCCTTTTAAACATGGTAAAGCCATAATGTGACATCAATCAGCACGATTTGAAAATAGTTGACCTCTATTTTGTCAAATCTGAATAATTTTCACTCACTTGAAGTGACGCGATCCACAACTTTAAGTAGGTGAAAATTCCAATTAAATAATTTGGCGGTTAAAGAATTAACTTTGAGAATATGACATTACGTTTATTTTAATATTCGGCCTGATTGACACCACGTGTTTTGTATAGATGCATCCATAGGCATGTGTGTATAAGAGTTATTACACATATTTAAGAATTGGAGAAATTATAGAACCGTTTTAATACCTCGTCATAACTTTTCATTTGTGTATAATTACAATCGTTTTGCGTTCAAGTTAAACATACATGATTTATTTTACCCTTTTAAAGTTGTAGATGCTGATGACAAAATACATTTTTTTATTGATTAATATTTTAATGGACGTTTAAAGGATATACATAGACCACGCAAAGCCAAGAGGCAGTAACTGCTTACTTTACTAGTAGGCAGTTACTGCCTTATAGTTTTGTTGTTCTGGTAGTGATAGATATTTACCAGCAAGACTTCTTTCCAAACGCCATCCACTCCCTTCTAAAACATGATGATATGAAACGGTTTCACACAAACAACAACATCTAACACAAAGCGCGTAGATTCCAAACATGTCCATTTCTAACTTCATGTATATATAAACCATAATTTTAATTCAAAAACTAGTCTACTTGGAAACTGTGAACATACAAATTCGTGACCTATATTTGGTGTTATTGCAAATGTATGACAACTCATTATTAATTAAAGAAGATTTTTTAAAATCTGGCTTACAGCAAGGTCTATCGTAGAATTTCGACGTGATATTTATAACTAGCGTAATCCCAATAGCTGACTCAGCAGTCTGACTTACATTAAAATAACTTAAGAGCAATAAGATACTAGGGGGTTTTGTCAAGTTAAAAAAAATCAAAAAATCCGAGAAAAACTCGGAAGTGGGTGGGTGGGTCAAGCCCCAACTCGGATTTGGCCAATCCGAGTTTTTCTCGGATTTTTGGATTTTTTTTAACCTGACAAGACCCCTAAATCATCTATAAAATTAGATAAGAATATCTCATGTGCATAAACTACACATACTTATCTGATATAATCATGTTAACATAAAAAAACCTAAAACATCTCTAGCCATATGTTAAATGAAAAACGAGTGATGACATATTATTCCCACTTAGCTAATTAAACAGAAATCCAGATTGTCAAAATGGTCTATACCTTGGTCCGCATCACGTTTTGCACGTCCGTTGCCTTCCAGTGCCGGTGCAAGTGAGGCGTGTAGCGTTCCTATCAACCCACAAATGTCAATCAGCTGACACGGATTAAACAATGCATCATCATAAATAATAATTTTAGAAAAATGTATATGCTTAGCTTTGCTCTTGATTTATCATCCATGTCGTACTAGGCTAGACTATGCATGTTTTCAATAAAACGCAAGCCAAATGAGATATACCTGACAAAACAGTTTCAAAACAAGTAATCAAATAATTCAAGCATGAAATTGCATGAAAGTAGACCCATAGCATATCCTACTGTATTCAAATGAAGTTGAAAGAGATAACTAAGGCATTGATGATGATATCAAATTTAAAAATAAACGTTGGTCTACTGGTTTACATAACACTATATCAGCACTCCAGGGGTGGAAGGGTGGCATACATAACCCTCTAGTATACTAGATTACGATCAACAAATATTTTATTTGATACTACTGCATGCAAAACACCTATAGTAATCTATAGAATGAATACATATCAAAAACGTCTTACGGTTATGCACTCATAAGTGTCTGTTTCTCCATACTAATATACGTGGAAAAGTCATCATTTATAATGTTTACATAATTATAACGTAACGAGTAAATTTATCATGTTTGTAGGGAAGCGATGGCCGACATGGACATGTACGGGTTCAGTCATCTTGCCCAGTGAGGTCAGAAATGCAGACCACAGATCTTCCTGTAGCAGACATCTGAAGGTTGCCTCAGTCAGATGACGGTTATCCTGATTGTGATGAGAAGAAAGGGCCGACATGGACATGCACTCTTTGCTCATGAGTCAGATTGTTCAACTACATGCCACTGTTAACAATCCAACGTGATATACTAGTAGTTAGACCTATTTTAATTATTTTATTGAAATAATATAATTTCAATATGTACCCCCCCCCCCTCTTCCCCAGGATCAGAACCTCAGACCTCTGTATACCTATTTACCTTGTTCAGCTGATCTTTTGACTTTCCCACTGGAACTCCCGCTATCTGCACTGCCATCATCTGTCACTATAACATAGCAACACGTGCTGTTAGGTTTATGCTATTTAATTCAAATAATAATTTTGTCAACTAAACAAAAACTGTACAATAACTAATCAATGACAAAATCCGGCCACCAGAATAGCCCTGATATGTTACGCATTTGATTGAATTTATATTGACAATATTTATCATAATGCTGTACACTCGCGCACTGTTTGCACAAATTATTGTATGCGCTGAATAAACAACAATATATATTGATGTGATAAGTCAGAATATCCTTGATTTAAAACAAATTTTTAATAAATCTTTATTCGTTCAAAGAACATATTTCATTATACAATTGTGAACAAAAATAAAACAATAAAAAAGTTAAATTAATCTGGTGTCAGGTGTCTATATAAAAATCATTCTGACCAAACATACTTAGACATATCATTTATTTTGTCATGCGAGAATTCGAAATTGTCACAGTTTTCTCGCATTGTCAATAGATCTATCACATCACCTGCAGCTTTTTTGCTTTCAACCTTTACATTCGAATCAGAAACATTAATTATTTTATTTTTTATAGTTATTCATGAGTCGTAATTATTTACTTGAAATTTACTTAAACCATATATTGACATAATGTGATCTATACTCTTACATGTGAACGATTTGCTGCCTGACATACATAATTATTTTCCGTTTATTGATACAATAGTATTGTCGCAAACATTTTCTCCAAGAAATATAAAATATATTGATCGACTTAGCTGACATATCCCAGAGTAAAAACCCATACAAAGAAAAACACAATGACTTAAATAATTAATACGTAATTGAGTGAGGTGCTAATTGAATGAGGTGATATTACTGTATTCGCTATTTTAATAAAATCATCTGTTGTTACTTTGATCCGTATTTTGGATTTCTCCGAGGTGGATATTTTTAAAAAATTTTGGCATTGTTTCACCGTCAAAGGCTACATATATATTTTCAGTGGTAGCACAGTTAAAAGCTATAATTCCTTACCTAGTCCGATGGCACGCCGAAGACGACCGCTGCCATAATCTGAAATATACATAAATATGGTAAACTTTATCAAAGAAAAAAATAGATGCTCAGTTCATCAGATAATTCAATTAGGTTTATATTTCAATAAATGGGCATAATTATTGTCTTATGAAATTGGTATTTATATTAGCATGATTCTAGATTTAAATGACTGAAAAATAGAAACACACTTTTCAGCAGTACAACAGTCAACTGGTGATTGGTTTGACTTGGTTGACTTGTTAACATTGTTTGGAACCCGACCAAATAAAATGGCTCTCAATCTACACAATTAGCTTCCTCTTAACTCTTACAGCGCGGGAATCGACTTTAGTCGTCAGAATCTGACGTCTGTAGACGTCAGATTCTGACGACTAAAGTCGATCCCCGCACTGTAAGTGTAAAATATTTCTACTGTTCGTAGACTCATAACATGGGTATTCAAAATAAGCGGAAAGAACTAACTAAGACATTTATGATAATTTTAAATTGAATAAAACCCTTTGGTATCCATGGTTTAAATACAAAATGTTTAGCGCTCTAAGGGTTTGGTCATGTCAGCCTGGTTATTGTGCTTACGAAAAAATATTCGTGAAGGTTGACAATTTTTTAATTTGTTTGATAAACAGACAGACAGACATATATTTTATTGACAGAAATAAAAGTCATTACACATTTATTTGTCATAGTAATAAGAGAGATATATATACATGTATATACAAGATTGTTAGCTTGGGAAAATCATATATGACAATATACATGGTAACAACTAAAATCATGTTAAATGGCATTGCCATAATAAAAACTGGGTATTTCAGTAATACAAATGACTACTTCTTAAAATAAAAATTAGAAAGCATTGCCAAGGTAACATGGGGGTCTATCGTTTTGTTTCCCGCACCAAAACCAGAGATAAAATAGCTACTATGTATAACATAATAATTATATATAGTTGCAAAAAAGACATTCTGGAAAGCTCGTATCACTCACGTAAGTAACTAATTGAGATGAAATACAGATTGATGGCGACTGCAATTTTTTAGCTTTTGCATGTATTCAAATTGTAATTACATCAAAACAGATATGATGTAATAGCCTGCCAAAATCATAACATATACCAGAGCAGAAGTAGCATAATGTAGTGTTGATTAAAGATATATTTCTGACTTTTGAGCTAATAATCAGCCGTTTTCTTACATTTTGTTGTTTTCTGAACAGGAACAAATATGGAGAAAATAAACAATAGGTTTGGTAGATTGGCATATGTTTTTTTTAAATAAATTAACATACATATATATATAGTATTTTACCAACTCGAAGTTATGGGTCGCGGTAGCTAATATATATTTAGCCCTTGGAGATTCGTGTCTGTGGGGATGCACAATCAGTCTAATTAATGTAAAGCCTCTATCATGTCTATTATATACTTGAAACAGAGAGTGAAATTCTGAAGGGTGGTCCAAGCTTGCATTTTATGTGTTACAAAAGTGGGTATTTGAGCTCGTTGTGATATTAAAGCTAAATTAATTTGGGTCAAACCACGTTTAATGCGTCCAGCTCCTTCGACTATCGATGTAAATGTTGGACTAATATGTTGTACCATTCCTGTGAATATGAACCACAGTAAAATGTCTGTAAATTAAAATAATACGATTTATAATGGTACGATAATCAACATAATAAATGCATTT